>JANAVB010033018.1:2086585-2549085 GCA_029216955.1 Iris pallida
AATTCTATTTTGCTGTAAGGAACTGGGTTATAATTTTTAATTCTGCTATTCATATACAAATCTCGAGGTAGATTGATTCAAGTTTTCCCTCAACTATTTGAAATATATATGAGATAAATGTTATGATATTATTATTTCCTTGTCGTCAGTTATTTTCCCCGTCAACCTTTTACTTTAAGGAATGAGACTTACAGCAGGTGTTTACGCTTTCTACCATAGTCAACTAAGTTGAATCTCTAGCAGCTCCTTGAAGTCCTTAGGAATATAGTTAGAGTAATTAAATGACTGCGATGACTAGACAGTAGCATACTGTCGCCATTTATTTGAGAATGGATAGGGTGGGTTCACTGCATCCAACAGCTCACTGGCGAGACACAACCCATAGAAATAAATCATTCCGAAGAATCATAGTCTAAGGAACATTGCTAAATCTATGTTCTCGTTGACCTCTTTAGATCTTAGATACCCTAGTGTCAATATAGAATATAGTCCCTGATAGTTTATCACATCTGAATCACAGAACCAAGGGTTTACTACAGCCAGATTATATGGGCGAGGCATAATTCTCGGTAAAATGATTTTAGACGGGATTATAAGTTTAGGATACTATAGAGGATAAGAGATGCCCCGTGTGTCCCAGAGGATCCAAAGCCAATACTATTGAAAGTTCTGTAAGTTGGATAGCATGTCTCCCAATCTAGCATTCCGTGGTCCTTGTGATCTATTAACAAGGTAATTGACTGACATTAATAGGTTTACCCAGAATATAGAATTTAGAAGTTCCATAACCTATTAGTCGACCAAGGCTTCATGGATAGGTAGATAGTAGGATGACTGTATAAGCAAGAACACCATGTAAGGTTTTAATTCTCTCAAAACTCGAACTACTTGTATCTCTTTCAAAAATCTTATGTACTTGTATTTTGACTATCTTGACCAACGCTGCAATTACAGCCTAGCTTTGCAAGCTCGCCCTTTTATCGAGCTTGATTCAAGACATATATTTATTGGGGACGCCCGCTAACATATTGTCTAATCAGAATTATTGTATTACAGTCTGATCAACCATGATGCGTTCGGTTCGCTTTTCATCTAATTACCCTATGTAGATTGAGATGTAGATGTCTCTAGGATCTCATCCACGACTGCCTTGACAATTCCTCTTGAATTATACATTCGTCTTTGAATCACGTAATTGTATTCAGTGACATCTCTCTTGAACTCTTTATTGTTTTGTATTTCACCAACTAGAAAGACGAAAGCTCGTAATTAATAGATAGATACAGAGTATTCCCATGGCTATGATAGTTGTATATGCAAGTGTAGCTACCATCGGCCAGCTCTGTGACTGGAACCTTGCCTTAAGTTACCCGTCCTCTCTGCGACCCTAAACCTACTATCATGATCTTTTGGTCATTGGAGCCCGAGAATGATTAGGATCTTCCCTAGATCAAACGCCAACCTAGGAGACTACCTACTCTAAAGAGACGAAATATTCTGAGCCTCTAATCATTTGTTTGAAGCTTGGTTTAACTAGAACCCTTGTGACAATAGTCTGGCATGTTTGACACAAATAGAAATTTATGACTCAGTTGTTAGAAATCTTTTTATATGATGTACCTTAGAGTTGGTTACCCCGTCGACAACTCATGTATATTGTGGACGAGTAGGTCATTCTATTTTATCGACCATGTGTTATTGTACACACTCGTTCCCATTTATTGAGGGACGATCCTTGACATGACTTATATCTACGGTATCCTGTAACGTCGTACCTTATTCTCTAGTAACAAGAGTCGAGGTACAGTATCCAGACTTTGGGAACCCTCTAACCTCATTATTCCTAAAAACCCTGTTATAGCTTCTAAGATGGGTAGACTGTAAGCCTCCTAAATTTTTTAGGATATACCAGGATACCGAGTGATTGGAATAACTTCCATTAGGATGATGATTAGTGCCCTTGGACTCCCACTTTTCATTTAGATCATTTTATGTCCCCGACCGTGCCATTAATATTCGGAGCACGAGACCAGCTGTTTCCTCTCAACAAATTTCACATGTAAGATCTAGACGAGTCCACCTTCATCTAGGTATATCATGTCCCACTCAAACCCGTCCCCTTGTACTCTATTTTTGTGGTACGACTTTTAGGTCAAAAGCACTAGCTAAAACCCTTACTATAGTGCCGGTATACTTCCCGACTTCCACTAGAGCCTCAACCTTGACTCAATTCCTTTGACCCAATATATGGTTGTGATCTACTCGAAGTCCACTATGCACATGCCACTAGTGTGCCACCCAATTGAGGTCTCATGTGCTTCTTAAACACAAAGTCACTGAAGGCACATTTTGAGCTTTGGGGACCTTGCTAACCAATATGACTAGCAACTAGCTCAATCCCTTGGGTAGAAACCTATTCTAGGATACCCTAATCTAGTAGGAATAGTTTTATCATTGGGATCTTGTCTAGTCCATATAGATTGAAACCTAATGTTTATCCAACCAACGACTGATGTCCAAAATAGAGAACCCATTAAGAACCAGTAGAACCCATCCATACATACCACCGTATTTGGCCTATAAGACCAAACTAATTGAAATGGGTCCCTATACCTACTGTGTAGTCTCCACCTCTTAAAATGTGTAGTCATTTGTAACCCTTATTCCTTCTACCAGGAAGTCGCGATACGATCTTGTATTGCATTTATATTCCTTGCTCATGTGTTTAAATAACCACGGGAAAGATCACAATCTTATTTTCTCAAATTTTGTTCTATTATAGAACCTTGTTTGGAATTTCGAGAAACGAAATTTTCGTATTACATGGATTGCAAGACCCTCTAAGTAACGAAGAGTTCTTCGATTTAGCAGTGGTGACTAGACCAGAGTAGCCCAATCTAGCAAATAAGGCAGTGGTTCACAAACTCCCTTTCTATCTGAAACATTGGATACTCTCCACTACTCTTGAAACTTCACAATTGCTTCCGATTATTCTGCCTTATCTTCCTGTCCTCCCTACTTCGGAGCGACGAATAGTCATGCTTACTAGAGTCTATCAATATTTCTTAGTTACTTGTGTAAATTTGTTGCTTGTTAAATTTTGGGTTGCTTGATGGATAAGAGGGGATTATAGATGCCACGTACAGTAGATATCTATTGGTAGAAATTTTAGCAGTTAGTTGGAAGATTATAAAGTTTTAGCGACAGAAGATTTGATGGAGTAGTGTGACCAAAGGTGGGTAGAAGTCCTCCAGTATTCAGAATTACGAAATGGCTAGAGAAGGTTATAAATATTTTGAGGAATTAAATTGAGGAGATTAAGGTAATGGTAGACTTTGAATTTTAAAGAATAGTTGCGAATTAGAATTTCGAGGAAGAAATTATTTTTAAGGTGGTTAGATTTGTAGCTCCCCTTCCCGAAATTTTTGAAATTTTTATTATTATTATATTTTTTGATTTAAATACTGTATTGCCTGTATAGAAATTGTGGTATAGTTATATATATATATATATAATATGTATAAACCCCAGAAGATATATATATATATATATATATATATATATATATATATATATATATATATATATATATATATATATATATATATATATATATATATTGATTTGTAATTATATTTATAATTTATTAATATATATATACATATATATATATGTGCATGTGTATATATATATAAATATTGTATATGTGTATTTATATATAAATATATATTATATATTATATATATATATAATATATAATATATATTATATATAAATATATATTAAATATTATATATATAAATAAATATATATTATATATATTATATATTATATATTATATATATGTGTATAAATGTGTATATAGATATACGTGAAAATGTATATGTATGTATATATATATATATATATATATATATATATATATATATATATATATATATATATATATATATATATATATATATATATATATATATATAATGTATACGTATATGTGTGTATTTGTAGATATATAAATGTATGTGTGCGTGTGTATATATATAAATATATATACGTATGTATACATATATATGTATGTATGTATATAAACATATATATATATATATATATATATATATATATATATATATATATATATATATATATATATATATATATATATATCTACAATAGTTCTATATAAATAGAAGAAGGAACTAAACTTTCCCACATAGGCCTAAGCCAACACCCGCACAGGCCAGAGCCCATACCGAGCCTAAATTCTTTCCCACAGCAGCAGGCAACAAGGCCTAGCCGAGCGGGCCCAACCCACACACTTGACTCCCAGGCCGAGAGCTTCCCCCACACAAAACCGAGTACACAGCAGCTAAGTTCCCAAGCCTCCCGAGCCTATAGTCTCTCAGCCCAGAACTTGACACCGCGAGTTTCACAAACCCGACCCCCCGCTCCGCGTGGGTATAATAGAGAGATCGAGGGAGATTCATCTCAAAACCCTAACACTCACGCCAACCTTCCTCTCTCCTGGATGCACCCCCATGCGCGCGCGCACCGCCGAGGGTCACCTTCGGCCGGCCGGAGCCGCCAGACAGCGTGCGCGTGGAGACGAGATGGAACACAACAACAGCAGCAGTTGCAACAATGAAGGCCAATTCACGACGAGATATCTCCCTCCACGCTCGTCCGTTTCACGAACGAATTTCTCTGGTATGTAGTCAACCTGTATGAGTCTACATCCCTTCATTTAGTTTTATTCAAAGGTCCTAGGTTGTTCGATAATCTGACACGAAGTTGTCGAAAAACCTGTCCAAAACAGGACAGAAAACCCCTCTCAAACCCCAACTTGGAAGCCAGTTTACAACCTATACATTAGAGTTTTCGAGAATCTAACTTGACATAGTTGTAGACAACCAAAACGAGATCAAAACCCAACTGGTAGTTCTTATTTTCAGGAAATATGCATGAAGTTATTCGGATCCGAAGTTTGGCAAAAAACTGTTTTTAAAATATTAAAAAACTTGAAAAACCTTCGATACGACGTGCGTCCCGCCAAACCGGGCGACGTGGTCGTGAACCGAAGGCATCGAAAGGTGCGTAACGGCTTCGTGGACGTGTGAGCTTTGACGAAATTCAAATTGGTCGCGTCTGCGCGACGAATTTGATACGTATCCGTCGAAATTCACCGTATCGGCCTCTGTGCAAATTTCTTAATTACTTTGTGCACGCTCGCAGATCGAGACGAAACTTGCGCCAACAGGACCGTATCATTTTTCTGGTCCTGTATACCAAGTTTGGTCCAATTCTGAGACAGTGGAATCGGAAAACCGTTTTACGGGCCCCACGGTCCGACTCGACGGGTAATTTTGTGCACGGCCCGCTGGAATCCAACTCTGGACATACGGTTGGGTTCATATCAGAAAACTGGATTCGTAGACATATAGTTTGACGACTTTAGAGACCATTGACTCTGGTACGCTTTTCGGTGCAAAGCGGGTCCAACGACGGACACCGTTTTTGCCCAAAATTACCGTTTTGCCCATGTGTCCAGAATTAGACTTCAGGATAGGCAATCCTAGCTAATTTGACTATTCTGAGAACGTGGATACTGTTTATTTCAGCATCTGGAGACCTTTGCATGTGTTGACTGATTGTGGCTCATTGAGTGATATAGTATTATTGGTTTCTCCAGCTAAGGACCTCAGGCAGGTGCACTTTCTGATTGCTTTCGATTCATAGTAGTCTTTTCATTTCATGTCTATACATATATCTTGCTGCTTGTTGACACGCTCGTCACACGGAGTAGTCAGGAGGGGAAATATCTTAGTAGACATGTGGACTATCCAGAACTATCCCCGTGTCTTTCGTGAATGCTAGCAGCTGCACACGACACGTGCAGTGTGCCTTATTTACCCCTAGCCGTTCACATGTTGAAAATGATATTTCACACCACATAGGTAGATGTCTTTTATTTATTTTTTTCCTTTTCATCTCCACCGTGCTATGTCTTCAGTACTTTACCAGTTTTCACATCTCATATGCTATTTTCATGTCTTGTTAATTCTATTGTGTTTTCGTATTGCCGTCGATTTGTGTAATTGTTCCATTCCTGACTGGAAACCAACATTTTTCAGGTTTAGCCACGATCACTCTTAGCACTGGGAAGACATGGGTATGCTGAGGCCGACCTAGATAGTAGGAACTAGTTGTCATTTTTCCTAATTGTGAGAACTTTGTATTTTCTTTTAAATATAAATCTTGTAAATATTGTAATAAACTTAGAAATGTGAATGAGCAGCAAATATTATATTTTATGATTTTCAGCATTTATTTCTTGCGGGCTTGACAGCGTTCTACCGCTGACTCTGCGGCGTAGGCTGGCTTGGACACGTCTCGTATCCGAAAAAGCGGGTGCGGGTCGTGACATGCATGGACGCCTGGTATACATCAGAAGGTTCATAGCGAACCTTTCTAGCAAATGTCAACCCTTCACCAAGTTAATGAAGAAAGGGGTCTCATTTGTATGGACCAAAGAATGCTAACGCGCGTTCGTCGACATCAAAAAGTACCTCACCAGTCCTCCTGTACTAGTAGCACCGGTTGTGGAAAAGCTTTTTCTGCTATACGTCTGAGCTATGGACCATTCTTTGGTGTCTTGCTAGCCCAGAAGAGCAGTAAAGGCCACGAACATGCGATCTACTATCTCAGCAGAACCATGATTGGAGCCGAGCATAGGTATAATCATGTTGAGAAAGAGTGCTTCGCCCTTCTCTTTGCTATCCAGAAGATGCGGCACTATGTGACCGGACAGACGGTCCATATAGTATCCAGAATCAACCCCCTCAGATTCCTCATGACCAAGCCAAGGGCATTAAAATCACGATTAGCTACGTGGGCAATCCTTCTGACTCCCTATGATATGGTGCTCGTCCCGCAGAAGTCTTTCAAAGGCCAAGCGTTGGCAGATTTTGTGGCAGCACACCCTGTACCAAAGACATCGAAACTCTACGATGATATCCCAAATGAAGTTCTAGAGTCCAATGCAGGTTTAGACAACTCGGTTTGGCACATGTTCTTCGATGGTGCTTCAAGAACAGGACCATAGGACGATATCATCGTAGGAGTTGGGATCGTCCTCATCACCCCCGATGGCCTAGTCATCAATCGTGCATATTCTCTCATGGAGTTGTGCACCAACAATGTTGCAGAGTATAACGCTCTCATCATTGGGCTCCAACTCACTAAACAGCAAGGGGTTGACTACATTGAGGCCTATGGACACTCAAAATTAATCATCAGCCAGGTTCGAGGGCAGTATAAGGTTCGACATGAAGACCTGATCCCATACCACCAGGCAGCGATCGATATCATCTCCATATTCACAGGGTTCTTTATAGAACACGTGTCGTGCCTACAGAACTTAGAGGTCGACGCACTAGCTGGCCTCGCCGCTTCTCTGGCTGCCCCTGTTGGATCCTAATATGCCATTATAGTGATGGAACGAGAGCTAGTTTGTCCGAAGAATGCTCAACGTACATGTCAAAGCTACTCAGTACAAGTAGATACTGACGTGGACATTCGAGACTGGCGATTCCCATTCATATACGACGCAGTCTACGAAATCCTGCCTGAAGACCCAAAGAAAGCGGCCTCTGTCAGGAGACCCTCACTCCGATTCTTCTATGACACCACCACCAAAATGCTGTACTGTCATTCATACGACGGACTCCTCCTGCATTATTTGTCCTAGACAGAAGCTTAAGAGGCACTCTGAGAGGCGCACGGTGGAACCTGTGGAGCCCATTAGCCGACCCTAAGTTACAAGACCGGTTACGCCGCATGGGCTATTATTGGCCCACCATGATGGCAGACGCCATAGATTACACAAAGAAGTGTCAAGCATGTCAGTTTCATGCTGACTTCATCCACCGACCTTCGGAATATCTATACCCCACTGTGGCCGCTTGGCCATTTGAGGCATAGGGAATGGACATCGTCGGGCCAATCAGCCCTGCCCTCCTCCAAAGGACACCAGTTTATCCTTGCCATCTCTGACTATTTCTCCAAATAGGTGAAAGCGGTACTACTGGTAGAAGTAAAAATCTCCAACGTGATCACCTTTATCAAGCACCATGTCATTTACCGCTTCGGAGTTCCTAGAAGGATTGTCTACGACAATGGCCCCCAATTCGTGAGCCACGTATTCTATCGATTCTATGATAAGAATCGTATATAGAATGTGGTGTCAACAACTTACAACACTGCGGCTAATGGACTAGCCATGGCATTCAACAAAACCATCGTCAAACTGCTCAAGAAAGTCGTCTCTTCTAACAAACACGATTGGAATGAGAGATTGGGCGAATGTCTATGGGCTTACCGTACGACCGTTCGGACACCCACGGACAACACACCATTCTTCTTTGTCTATGGGAGCAAAGCAATGCTCCCCTTGGAGATCCAAGCCTCGTCCTTACGGGTAGCTATCACCAACCAGCTGACAGACAAAGACAATCAGCGCCAATGGCTATAAGAGTTAGAGGCATTGGACAAAGGGTGCCTACTAGTGCAACAAAGTATTGAGCTTTACCAAGCTTGTATTTTTGGGACCTTTAACAAAAAGGACCGAAAAAGAATGTTCCAAGTGGGCGACCTCATCTTAGCAGTTCGAAGACCGATGGTGATGACTCACAAAACGACATGGAAGTTCGAACCCAAGTGGGAGGGACCGTTCGTCATAGAGACGGTGTATTCCAACGGCGCTTACTGACTGGCCAAATCTAATGGTGACTTACTTATGATACCAATCAATGGCAAATTTCTGAAGAAATACTACGTATGAAGATAAAAAATACCAGCGAAAGCCTTCACGCTCCAGTGGGTGCTCACAGAGCCATGCCACGTCAACAAAAGATGATAAGACGCTTCGTAAACCCTTAAAATGGTGTGGGTTCAAAAAAAGGTCATGATAAATGTTTGCGAGAAACGAGGAGTCATGATCAAAACTTATGGAAGCGATGGCTTGAGGTATTTAATGCTGAAGCTCACGCATGACGTCAGCCTGGCAACAGACGTGATGGACATTTTGCCTACAAAGAAACACGTGTCATACTTCTTTTCAAAGTATCCCGAGCTTGACTCAAGTTCGGGATACTTTGAAGGGGTCTTATAGAAGCATAAAAAGTGCAGGGTGACACAAGGCGCAGGTGGGTACTCTTGCTATCCACCCATCTTCATAACGGTATAGATAACGAATGACGCAGGTTGGTGCTCTCGCTACCAACCCAGTTTCACAGAAGCGCAGGCGGTCAAGCACGCCAACATAAAAGACAAACTCACAAAAAACAAATAAAAAGTTTATAGAAAGTTCTTTTTATTAAATCATGACTACAAGATTCTATTACAGATTCATCATGATTACATAAAAGAAGACTTCCTAATTACAAGGATCTGTTACAAAGTATTTGTGATTGCATATGCTGAACCAAAAACTCCTACGGATCTACGCTGGGGTTCATCTTCTTAGTGTAATCGTCATAAGAGGAGGGACTGTGGATTGAAGATATGAATACAGTCGCCATCAAAGTCTGCCACCACAGCACCCCCCTCAGACGCGCAGCTCTATTTGAAGCAGCTATTAGCTCGGATGAGAATTCAGTCCACAGCACGATAGGAGGCCATTTTCAAAAGCGCATCAACTTTTGAGGCTCTTTCAGCCTAACAAAAGCGCGCAGCCGCCAATGAGCAGGGCAGAGCACAACCTGCGGTGCTTCATGTTAGCAACCAGACCGAACTCGATCGTCAGGACTTCCAAGACCTCCAAGATGCCTATTAGGTTCGAACTCCCCATGAGAAGCGTTCCAGCACATCCCAAAGCTCATCAGCAGTTCTTCTACGAAGGCACAGCTCCTTTGAACGAAGGGATCCTCAACCAAAATCTGACTTTGGCAAGGCCAACAGCCGCTCGAAGCTAAGTCTGGATCCAGCATGGTGTTGAAGGACAAAAAGAAAAAGACATGACTCTTCGGAAGAAACTCCCCCTTTATATAGGGCGGGAGTGGTCCAAGACATAGGCCACGAGGCCGTCGGTGAAAATTTTCACATTAATGGGATGAACCTAGGACTCAGCACGATGAACCTCAATAAATAGGTTCATTCAACCAAGACTTAGACCATTAAAAGATCCCTTGAAGTTCCCCAAGTAACGATGGCAATCATTAATTGCTCTTAAAAAAGACTTTAAAGCCAGCTACTTCAAACCAGAAGTGCAGCTACAATCCTGCACCAGCAGGAGGCACAGACTGGTGATGACTTTACATCATCCCAGCTTCAACGGTGTAGACCTCTACTTCGACCCAGAAGCTCAACCCCTTTCATCAAAGACTTGGAAAACACCATTGCATCCAACACAAGTCCGTCCGCAGCTCCAAAGGCATAGTAACCTCGTTACACTAAAGCACAACCTACTCATCGCCCTAAAGCACAATGACTTTGCTACTCGAAATGCAGCCTACTCGTCGCTCAAACGCACAAAGGCTCCGTCGTCTTCAAAACATAGTCCACTCATCGCCTGTAAGCGTAGTGGCTCTATTGTCTGCAGAAGAACAGTCTACTCGTCACACCAGAAGCGTAGCAGTACTAAGACCTCGCTAGAGGCGCTGGTTGTATAGTCCCACCCAATTGGTTTATTTTAACTGCCACTCTCAAAGATAGGACAGAGGTTGATTATATTGATAAGTGCAAATATCTTATCAATTGGTTTAAAACTTAGATAAGGATTAAGTTTGCTCTTTTGATAAAGGTCATATCAAGTCGATTTGTTTAAACCGATAGCCTCCTAAAGATCAAACAGAATCCTACTCTGAGATGAAATTCAAGATCTACTCGGCTTCATTTAAACAGAGGTTTCCCAGCAATAGACACGCGCCACGTGTCTCCTTCTTCGGTTATTTTGATAACTACTCGAGATCTCGACAAAGGGGAATCTCGACGTTTGCCACGTGTCAGCTCAGCAGAAGCCCACACCGTGCAATGATAGCAGATTCCTTCATATCTCAAATATGAGTGCACATCGCATATGTCCCCCCTTTCCCCTATCAATAGAAGGAGTTTTCACTTCAACAAAAAAGAAAAGGAGGACATACACAGAAAGAAAAGAAGTAGAAGGCAAAAGACAGAGCTACGAAGTCTTCAACTCTGGCATCCTCTTGATCGGTAACCCTATAGTTCCTTCAAAGGTACTAGAAAGCCAAAGCAAGTCCAACTCGTCGTCAGATCGTCAACGGAGTAAAGGAGCCGCTACAGTTCTCAATCTCCACCGTCACGCTTTCCCAGAATTTTTGTACTTAGATTTTCTTGTATAGAAATCGATTGTACCTTTTTTAGTTCAATAAACAAAAAGTTTGTATAATCTTTTGTGATGTCGAACAGTCTTCTACTAGAATGGTTGTGTACTAACAACCTACCAGTTTATATGTGCATGTTCTGGTACTTGCTCATCAGGGCAGAGCTCGCTTGGACGCGCTGAGGTATGGAGTTCTTTGGCATTTTGAGGCATGCGATCGTGTTGGAGTCTTCATCTATATGGGGCATAATATATGAACATCATGTAACGCCCCAGTCCCAAAATACGTAGGACTAGGAACGTAGACATGCCAGCCGTATAATAAATATACGTAAGCTGTAAAATGCAGTAGAACCATAACTAATCTCATCCACACAAAATAGAAGAATAAAAGATATCATATAATCAACTATGAAATTGTCATTTGGTATATGTCGCTGGGCGGAGACAAATCCACTACCAACTATGAAAAGAAATACGTAACAAAAGAAAAGATTTTTGGCGAGAGAAGCGAAGACGATCCAAGTGCAATCATCCTCGAAGAAATAGCGATAATCACGGCTAGAGCTAGAGCACCCGCGAAAGACAATAGCACACACCTGGTGAGATAAACAGGTCCTCAGAGGGACGTAACAAGACACATAATATCATGCCATATAAATTGAATAAATATTGCTCAAATAAATAAGTCAATTGAATTATAATATGGTCCAATACACACCTATTGAATGAGCGTACCATCCCCCCAACCAAACAAGGACATGAGATGGTAAATTAATTCACGATGACGTATCTTTCCATGCTATGAATCCAATATGGTATCCGAACCCCAACAAGGTTCAATACCTTCTCATCGAAGTAGTAAGCCACACCTACAACCAAACAAGGACAAGGTGTGACGAACTAATCCGCGATAAGTTATTGTTCCAAGCCACGGTCAGATACAAGTACCCAAACCAAGAGTACTCATACCTAACGAATAAGGACGCCTAACCAAATCTAGGTGAATGCAGTTTTAAGAACAGTTCATGGTCGCATGACTACCGGGTCAAGTCAAGAAACTGTCCAAAATAAACACAATTATTCGGGCAACTTGGTGGCCGATTTTGACCTAGCAAATGACCGAATTAATGGTTGAAATTTTAGATGAAGGTAGAGCTATATACCAAAATTGCAACAGAGAAAAGAGTTCGACAATGCAAGGTTCGATCGCCCAGAAAACACGCACAAAGTTGTTGTTTCGAGGCACAAATTCTGACTGTACGATTTGCGCACGTCGACAAGATTCGACCCAAAGTCGGAATCAAATGTTCCGAGGGTGCTGCGGCAAGGGTGACTGCCACACAGAGGCATACAGGGGCGGCACGGGCCACATCGCGATGGAGGGTGGCCGGAGGTGGCCGTCGGCAAGCGTGAGCGCATCGTGCGCCCGAGAAATCGCGTACAGGTGCTGTCTCCAAGCGAAGGGGGGACACACGAGAACATGCACGGGAAGAAGAAGTCGTACAGGACAACGGCTAGTGCCACGACGGGGACCCAGTACCGACGGCGACTACTATATGTACCGTTGCATTAGTTCAGTTGCCTCAGTGTAGCAGTTGCGCTGTGCGTGCACAGCCGTACGGGGTGCTGCAGGACGTCGCGATGGTCATTGTGACACCTCCAGGTGGAAGGGGAAAGTTGGAGAAAGAGAGCTGTTAGGGTTAGAAAGAGGAGGAGAAGAAGAAAAATAATGGAGAGAAGGCTTCTGTCGGCTAAAGGGGGCTGTGCGTATTTTAGAACGAGAAGAGAGGAGTTGAGTGTGTTTAAAGTAAGAGGGAATCTTTTCAAATGGGGGTGATATTGAGTGGTAGAGTGGTTAAGCTCTTTGTATGGAAATAGTAGTTTTAGGATTATGGGGATGGTACTGTTGAATAAAGTTGGGTGTTGGTGTTCCATTGACTAGGGGGAGGGAGTGTGCTGGTGAGTTCAAAAAGAGGAGAGAGAGTTTGAGTAAGAGGGGGTGAGGTTTAGTGTGTAGGTAGTTAACCCTTATATTAAGTCATGTGGTATGACTAAAAAATGATACGTAGGGATGTGAGGGAAATAAGAGGAGAGAATTAATGCAACCACTCTTTGGCTTGCCTAAATATGGGTTAGCATTAATAAGGGGAAGATAGTTCATGGCATGAACTAATCCATATTTTAGGGTTATTGGGTTTGTCCATTGTGCTTTGGGTAGTGTCATGCTTATGGTGTTTGGTGTTTTAGAGGGAGTGAGTGGTGTTGTATGTTTGGGTGTACCATGAGGGAGTCATATGTGGTTTGGGTTGGGTTCATTTGGGTTAGGTTGGTCAAGATTGGGCTAGGTGTGGTCATGACTACAAATTTAGTCATTTATAATTATTGATGAAATAATAGCATGCGAGAGGTCACTTGGATGGCACACAAGTGGCATGTGTATAGTAGACTAAAATAGATCAAAACTATATATTGGGTCGATTAGATTGGATCAATATCGAGCCCCGAAATTAAATTGGAAGTTAGGTCATATATTACGGTAGATAGTCAAATAGCCTAAATTGATCCAAAAGTTGTGCGAAGTAAATAGAGTAAAAGGGAACAAGTTTTAGTGGGACATGATATAACAAAATGAAGATAAGCTTGTCTAGATCAAAACTCATGAAGGACCTTTCAAGAAAGTGACATCCCTGGCGCTCCAAAAATTAAAGTCACAAAAAAGTACATTCAATGACCAAAACTAATTATAATAAAATATTTATCGAAAATAATTCATTTAAAATTTTAAAAAGAGCCCTAAAATCCAGGGGGCTTACAATATTAGTGACAAATTAATGGTCACTGAAACCCGAATTTCTTGTGATAAGTGTAAAATTTGTCACTAAAAAGGATATTTCTATGACAAGTAAATTTTATTGTCACTCATAATTTGAATCTGTGACAACAGTTACTTATCGTCACACAGTTAAATCATTCAGTGACTATATTTTTATTGGTCATCACAAAATATTGTCACTGAAATAAAATTTTAGTTTTTGACTCATGTCAAAGGCAAGTTTTATGTGACAAGTGAAAATACATGTCACTTAAGGTATATTCTGTGACATCCTTAAAGAATTGTAACAACAAGTTCTATGAGATAAGTAAAAATACTTGTCATTTAAGGTATATTATATGATAAGTGAAAATTATTGTCACTTAAGGTGTATTCTGTGAATTTTTTAAAGAATTGTTATAACAAGTTCTTTGTAACAAGTGAAAATACTTGTCACTTAAGCTATATTATGTGACAAGTAAAAATCTTTGTCACTTAAAGTGTATTTTATGACTTCGTTATAGAATTGTAACAGTAAGTTCTATGTGACAAGTAAAATACTTGTCAGTTAAGGTGTATTTTGTGACTTCATTAAAGAATTGTAATAATATATTTGTCACTTAAGGTGTATTATGTCACTTAAGAAGGATTCTGGCAGTATCCATATATATTATTATTTTTCTTTAACAAAGTAATGGTTGTGGTGTAATGGTAGGATGTTTGATTCTAGAGTAAAAGTTTGTGTGTTCGAATCACATGGGATCAAAATATTTTTTTATTTACAATAAGATGTCGTTTGTGACAATATCGTGCATCACTTATAACATTCATAGTAATGATGTTTATTGTCACGAAAAGAATACTATTAGTGACAATGTTTGCTTGTCATAGTTGAAAATATTTTGTGACGCCATAGTGACAAGGTTTGCTAGTCACAGTTGAAAATATTTTGTGATGCCATGTTTTAGTCGTCACTTTTTCTTTTAGCTACGGAGGAATATGTAACGGAAGTAAGTCGTCACTATACTCGTCACAGAAGATATGTTGTGACGAGTTTCACAACTTTTGTGACAACTTTACATGTCATAGAAACAATATTTTCTTGTAGTAAATGTTACTTCTTACAGTCATTTATTATTCTTGTGTACTTTAACTCTCATGCTTCCTTGTCAAACAAATTACTCCACTCATTTCGGGGACATGCCATTTCGATCAAATGGCAACGAGGGATAAATATGTGCAAATAAGACATCTCTTTACAATGTTGTATCAAATTGCTCCACAAGTTGCGGGGGAGCTCTACAATTCAAAGTTATTTGCTATATCATTCATAGTTTGTCAATTATCAAAATGGGGGATATTGTTGGCCCATTCGCTCTCAGTCAACTTGATTTTGATAGTTAACTAAACTATGTCTCGATATGTCACAAATATGACTCACATGAAGATTCAACTATGCTGCGGTGCTTGAAAGTTGTACTTGGTCAAAAATGTAATTTTATGTTTCTTGAGTCTGTAGAAGCATAAAAAAGCACAGAAGATGTCAGAAGTACAGGAGATCCATAAATTTCCGCGTGCTTCAAAACTCAGACAGTGCATAAAGGAAAGTTCTTTATTAAAATCATGTTTACAAAAGATCTATTACAGACTCTTCATGGTTACATATATAGAATAAAACCTAACCCACAGCCTATAAAATGTGCGGTCTTCAGAAGCTCGCAACATTAATCACTTCCTTATCAGACGTGGAGGAACTCCAATAAGGCTAATGAAGTAGCTATTGGCCTGAGCAAGAATGCAACTCCTGTGCGAAGCTCACAGCACTACCTGTGGCTCTACCAGCATAACAAGACGCGTAGCTCCTTCCACTCCAATATGGCTAATGAAGCCATTATTGAGCAGGACAGAGCACAATCCAAACCCGGTAGCTTAGACCTCGAAGACCACCAAGATGTTGTTCAGGTTCGAACCCCTTATGACAAACGTTCAAGTGCATCTCGAAAGTCTGTAGTTGTTCTTATACAAGACCACAGCTTCTTTGAACGAAGAGAACCAACAACCGACTTATACAAGGCCCATAGCCGCCCGAAGCTTTGTCGGGGTCAAGCATGATAGAGGAATGACTGGAAACTATGAGCAAGGTCTCACCCAAAAAGCTTCTCTTTATATAGACTATGTGGTCCAACCCACATGCCACGTGGCAGTAGGTCAAAGGACCTCGGAGTAATGGGTTGAAACTAGGACTCAGCACAATGAATCTCATTTAATAGATTTATTTGACTAAATCATGGGCTACCGCTTCTCAAGCCCCCCAAAAGCGACGACAATTAAAGAAGATATTGACTCAGCTACTCATTGACGGTCATTAATTTTCTTAGGAGAACAATGACTTCGACATTTCGTAAAAGCGCAGCTCCTTCGTGGTTACCCAAAAGTGTAGTTCCTTCATAGTCATCCAGAAACGTAGCTACCCAGAAGCGCAGCTACTTTAGAACTTCACAGAAGCACAGCTCCATCAGAGCTCCTCGGAAGCACAACTCCCTAAAAAGAGGAGCCTCTATGGCGCACATGTCACTCACAGCATGATACTTTTTTGAAAGAGGCCAAAAATCCCAGTGACTGTGTTACCTCAAGAGCACAGTCTTTTTAACACCCCAAAGCACAATGACTTCATTGCCTCAAAGCACAGTAACTTCTTTGCCTCAAGAGCACAGTCTCCTTGTCGTCCAAAAGTGCAGTGACTTTGTTGCCTCAAGGGCATAGTCTCCTCATCGCCCAAAAGCGCAGTGACTTCGTTGCCTCAAGAGCACAGTCTCCTTGTCGCCCAAAAGCGTAGTAACTTCGTTGCCTCTAGAGCAAAGTCTCCTCGTTGTCCAAAAGCGCAGTGACTTCGTTTCCTCAAGAGCAGTCTCCTCATCGGCCAAAAGAGTAGTGACTTCGTTGCCTCATGAGTTGTTTTCTCTCGTCCAAAAGTGTAGTGACTCCGTTACCTCAAGAGCATAGTCTCCTCGTCGCCTAAAAGCACAGCGACTTTGTTGTCTCAAGAGCAATCTCTTCGTCGCCCAAAAGCGCAGTTACTTCATCGCCTCCATAGCAGCCTTCTTGCCACCCAAAAGCGCAGTAGCTTGAACACAGCCAAAAGTACAGCTCGTATAGCGTGCAGTTCCCCTACAACGTGGCATCATACCACGTGGAAAGTATGGCAGCTGTATCTTCTCAATTACATTTGGATTCAGATTGGTGTATCTTTTCAGATACAATCAAATCTGGTTTGTTTAAACCGCCGCCCTTGAGATAGAGTCGGATTTAGTTTGTTTAAAGAGTTGTATCTTTTTAGATGTGATCAAATCCGGTTTTGTTTAAACCCGTCGCCTTTGAGATAAGATTGGATTTCAGTTTGTTTGAAAAGTCGTTTACTCGATAATATAAAGATCTAGTCGGTTTTATCTGAACAATGTCATCGGGCAACTGGCACACGCTATATGTTAATTAATCAGTCATACTGATAAAGGATGATAACTGTCCAAGATCTCGATCACGAAGAATTCTAACAACCGCTACATGTCAGCTCAGCAGCAGTCTTCACATAGCAGTTATAACAGATATTCCCCGCATTCTCGCACGCGCAGTGCTCATGCGTGCCAGAAATCCTTATGCACATCGTACATGTGCTGGCCTATAAAAAGAAGGAGCCTTTCTTCATTCGAAAACTCTTCAATGTCTTCTTGATTGGAAACCTCAATATCACTCATAAGCATCAGAAAGTCAGAGCAAGTTCAGTTCATCGTCAGATCGTCAACGGAGTAAAGGAGCCGCTGGAGTGCTCTATCTCCACCATCATACTTCTCCAAAAATTCTTGTACCCAGATGTAACGCCCCAGTCCCAAAAAACGTAGGACTAGGTACGTATCCATGCCAGTTGCATACATACGAAGTATACTCCAATATATGGAAACGTTGTATATATACATAAGCTGGAAAATATAGTAGAACCATAATAACTAAATCTCATCCACTAGATAAATAAATGATATAAAAGCAACTTTGAATTTGTCATGTATATAATCGTTGGACGGAGACAAAGTCCACTACCAACTATCTCAAATAAAATGTACAAGAAGTGATCGATAAAATAATGAGATGAACCAAGCGCAGTCGTCTTCGAAAGAATGGAGATGACCACGGCCTTGGCTAGAACACCTGCAAATTCACAGAAGCACACACCTGGAGAGATAACCAGGTCCTCAGAGGGACGTAACAAGATACATAAAGAACATGCCATAATAAACTGAATATATAATATGTCACAAACCAAAATAAGTGACAAGACGACAATAAGGTAATCTAACCTTACTACAGTATTTATGCAGTTAAGAACAAACCTCCAACGCATGGGCACTCTGGCTCAGTAGCAGTAATCTCAGGTATGGCCCATCAGGATACCAGGGACCTCAAAGCATAACATTCATCGAATGTCAGAGGCCAGCAGTAAATCAGTATCAGGATCCAGGACCGTATCTCCCGTGGAGATAACCGAAAATAGGAAAGTGCATACTTGGCCCATACGTTAAAGAACTGTTCTTCCCACCCAATGCCTAACAGAGTCACATCCATGTCTCATGTACCTCTACTAACTGCTAAGTCTCCTAACATGCCTCTATTAGTAGTTAGCCCTAACGCATGCGCATGGGGGATCAGCCCACACACAAGAACCTCTACATGCTACTCATCTCACACATCCTCGTGGTACAACTGTGTCAAGGTATATGCGATACACTACAGTCGGTAGTCTCTTAACTCTAAGTCCATATGCAGTCAAAGGATAATAACAAAGTATATCTAATATCACTGAGCAGACAGTAAATCAGGAATTATAAGAACTGGAAATAAATGAACAATAATATGTAATAAAATGCAACTGAATATAAACAGTGTAATGGCAAGGTATCTTGCCTGAGGTTATGTACAAAAGGGAATAATCCAGTAGCTCGAACAGACAAATAAACGAAGTAAAAAAAGCCAAATCCCGCAGATGACTCCAGATGCTGCAACAAACATCACGAACGAGTTTGGAATAAAAGATATGCCTAGGAAACGCCTGTCCAAAAGTTAAATTCTGGAACAGGGGCAAAATCGTAATTTTGGGTCAAAATAATGTCCGCCGTTGGACCCGCTTTGCACCGAAAATGTGTGCCAATATCTACGGTCTCTAAAGTCATCAAACTACATGTCTACAGATTTTTTTTGATGAGACGAACCCAACGGTATGTCCAATTTTGGATTTCGGTGGGCTGTGCACAAAATCGCCCGTTGAGTGGGATTGTGGGCCCGCCAAAATAGCGTCCCGATCAACGGTCTCAAAATCGGACCAAACTTGGCTCACAGGACCAAAAAAATATTTTGAGTCCAATGGCGCAAGTTTCATCGCGATATGATGAGTGTGCACAAAGTTGTGACTTAATTTACAAAAGGGTCGATACGGGATATCTCGACGGATACGCATTGATTTCGTCGCGCACATGCAACGAAATCGGGTTCCGTCAGTTCCCACACGTCGACAACATCTATATGCGCCTTTCGATGTGTATAGTGCACGACCACGTCGTCCGGTTTGTCGGGGCACACGCCGTATCGGGTGTTTTCCCACTTTTTGAAAACAGAATTTACAGTTTTTCGGAAAACTTTAACGTGTAACTTTCTACATACTAGATGAAAAGTGAATCCAGAAGGTGCGTTATAATCTCGGTTATGTTGTCTTTGACAGCCTTCAATTAGTTTTTATGAAAGTTTAATGGACAGCGAGAAAAGTGGCCGACAAGTTGGTGTTTCAAAACAGTTTTTAATATTCAGAAAAGTGGTTTTTCTCCAACTTCGTCATAATTTTTCGAGCAAGTTGGATGGCCATGTCGAAATCCACCTAGGGGATCTCGAAGAGGGTCATGTGGGCTTCCTACATGAATTTACGGATCGAAAAACGGACTAGAATCGAGAGAGAAATCAAACGGGAAAGTGGGATACCTTAAAGTGGGAAAACTGTTGTTGTTGTTGTTGTTGTCGTCGTTTCTGTCGTCGCTGTCGCGGGGCTGCTGTGGCTGGGCGCGGAGGTGCTTGCCGGGATGAGGGGTGAGTGGAGGAGAGAGGAGGAAGGAAGATGGAGGAAGAGATTCAAATTTTTAGGGTTTTAATAACATATATATATGTATATATGTATGTATACATATATATACAAAAGGGGGTCGGCCACCTAACCTATATGCTGCTGCTGGTGCTAATTTCTTTGTAAAGAGGGGGGGGGGGACACAATAGCTTGCTGTGTGGTCGGTTCCCACTTGGCGGGGCCGACCACACTTTGTCTTTCTTTTTCTTTTTCTTTTCTTTTTTTTTCCCTTCACAACAACTCATATATATACTTATATATATATTAAATGCCTATATATGCATGGCATAAAGCCATATACGCAACATGAAGCTGCTGCTATAGTTGTTGTTGGTGGTGGGGGTCGGCCCCGCCACTTCCTTTTCTTTTTTTTCTTTTTTTTCTTTCTCTTTCTTTCTTATCTTATAACTTTAATATATATATATATATATATATATATATATATATATATATATATATATATATTTATATATATATATATATATATATATATATATATATATATATATATATATATATATATATATATATATATATATATATATATATATATATATATATATATGTACATATCCATAAATACACCAAAAATCTATTTAAAATTCAAATACCATTTAAAACTCAACTATCCAATTATTTAATATATTTGAGCATATCTACATATATATAAATTCAATCCTTAATAAATCAACTCAACATAGTAATAATATTTAAATAGGAAAAACATGTTTATTAAATCTCCACAAAATAACTTAAATTATAATAAAATAATAATAATCGTCCCAATAGGTGAACTTTACCGCTCACCCATGTATGAGTCCAGAAAATTATACCATCTTGTAAAATATTATTTTATTAATAAAACATAAATTTTTGTACCAAAAGTCAATAAATATTCAACAAGTCTCAAAATTATTTACAAATATTTATAAACACATGAAATGTTCCTACATGGCCATCTTAGTCACCCACATGCTCACATGGGCTTAACTTTTGTTCGGGCCCTGTTCGGGCTGAATTGGCCATACCGGGTCATCAAAAAATAAATAAAACCATAAATTATATAAACTCATTTTTAAGTCTAATAAAAAAATAAATTAATAAAAAATTAATTAAAAAAATAGGGGTTTTACATCCTACCCAACTTACAAGAATTTCGTCCTCGAAATTTAGGATTTATAGGGTAGATAGGGTTGAGGGATAGGAAGAGTTCGTCAATACCAAAATACGATTAAATTTTGGAGGCGGCGATAAAAACGGCATTCAACACCACCAAGCAATAGAAAATTGTGGAGTCGATATATACAAAAATATATCATGGTTATGGAATTCAAATAAGGATTGCTAGTGAAGGTAACAAAATTTTGAACATCCAATTTTAGAGAATAGTAAGGAATTGAATAGACCAAAGAGAATAAATTAGACATTTGGGAGATATGGTTCCTTGAGAGAAACTTGGATACCAATCATCTTGGTCGAGGGTTTGATTAATTGAACGATTAGAATCATTCTCGACTGCTCAAAAATAATTGGAAGGGCACGATAAAAATTCTAGGGTTAAGAAATGAGGAGTAGTTAAAGGCGAGGATATAGCCACATGAGTCGGTCGGTGGCTATCTACACTTGTGTATAAATAACTGATAGGGCAACTAAAGATGATACCTTGAGTCTATCTTAGCAAGTACAGTGCCTTGTCTTTCCAAAATAAGTAAAAGACAATAACAACAAAGGTTTCAAAGACGGTGTTATATATTGAGTACGAATTGCGGGTTTCATAGGCGGCAAAAATAATTCAAACGAGAATTGCCAAGGCTGTCGCGGATGAGACTCTAAAGCAAGTTTACTATGTCTCCATCCACGTAGAATAATATGTGATAAGCGAACCAAAGTGCAATAGGTTGATCAGACAATCATGCACCGGTTCTGATTAGACAATATGTTATTGGGTGCACCCAATAAAATATGTCATGATCAAGCTCGAAAAAGATAAGCTTGTAAAACCAAGGCTAATTTAGCAGCGTCAGGTTGTTGAAATATAAGTAAGGAAGGTAATAACGAAGGAATTTAATTAATCCAAGATCTTTTAAAATCAAGTCTTGCCCGAAGTTTGGGCCTTTACAGTTGTCCTAGTTGACTAGCTAAGTTAGGGTCCTCTGAAATTAGTCTAAGTGAACTTACCAATGTGGTTCATAAGGAAAAAGATTTGTTAGGTGGTGAGGTATTCTACCTAACTTACAAGAGTTAAACTAATATTATCATGGGACAATGGGTCAAGCAATCAAGATAAAGCACAAATTTAAGCATTTAAGGAATTAAGTAGAACAAAATCATATATCGGTCGAAAGAATTGAGTTGAGGTTGAATCCCTATCTGTGGTCGAAAAATATATCGGTATCATGGTAAAGATTATAGTTTGGCCATTTTGACCATAGGGTCATATCAAGAAATAGAGTACAAGGAGATGGGTTTTGGTGGGACATGATATGTCTACAGGAAGGTGGGCTTGTCTAGGTCTTATATATGAAATTTGTTGGAAGGAAAATTGTAGTGTTGTACTCCAAATATACAAGTCACGGTAGGGGACGCCAGAAGATCAAAAATAGAGAGTGGGAGTTCACGAGGTGATAATTAATGCACAAAATAAAGAAGATCAAGCTAAAGCATAAAATAAAATTAATTAAATAATCCATAAAAATAATTTAGGAACACAATTTCGGAGAGAAGATAGTCTCCTAGATGAATACAGTTAAGGAACCATTAAATCATTATTCAAATTGCAAGTGGGTTAGAAGTTCGCAATTAAAATATCTAGAATTGAAGGAAGGTCGAGTAAGCCGAGGTGGAAATACAGTCACATAGCTGGGTAGATGACTAACAACACTTGTGTATATACTACTATCATGGTCATGGGTGACATGGCAATTAGTGTGGAATACTCAGTAGGGTTATCTTGGGGCCTACCATTAAAATTAAACTCAAGTTTCCTCCAAAAGTTTCAAAATTGAACTTCCAAAAATAAACCACCAAAAATTTGTATTCACTCCAAGCCGTTCAAATTCATCATAAAAATTTAAATCACTCTCATAAATCTCAAAGCAAAATTTTATCACGTTACTACTAACCTTTTCCAAAATTAACGTTTAAATTCAACTACTTAACTCAAAGAGTTCATAATTTACGAATCCATAAACATTTTACAATCAACCAAAAATTTAACACTCTAAGATTTTCAAATAACTCATAAAAACTCTTAGCATATTAAAACAATCTCAAAAATTTAGCTCAATGCTCTCATCAATTTTAACTTCTATTTATGCTAAGTTATTCCAACAAAATCACAACTTTTAAATGGTAACTTACTTTAATCAATCAAAATAACCTTTTATCACATCCTTCAAAATTCTCCCAAAAATTTTAATATTAGCAATCCCTCATTAAACTAAATTTTTAAATAATCTTATCAGTCAAAATCTTTTTTTTTACCCAAAATCTAAATAGATTTGTAAATCCTCAATCATAGGACACCATTTAAAATAAAAATCTCTCAAAAATTGTTTTCATAACTTTCAAATATTTTAAACCAAAATTCACCATCATTACTTTCACTTAAAATTCAAAATTTACTAACCACGAAAATCGCAAGTTGTACAAGTCAAATTTAAATAATTCCTATGGCCATTTTTAAAAAAAAGCTAAGATCATTTTCAAACCAAATTTATAACTGTTCAAAGGTGTATAACTATAATACAATAAATCATAAACATCAAAACTCGAAAATAAAATAAATTTTTTACATTTGTTCAAAGATGTATATCTATCACCCAAAACTTATAAATATCACAACTCGAAAAGCAAATCAATTTTATGCTTGTGCAAGGATGTATAACTATAACCCAATAATCATAAATATCAAATCTTAAAAAGCCAATCAATTTTTTAAACCAAGTATGAAATTCTATAAATCCTCTGGTGTTTACTATTTAGAAATCTCAAGATAAAAATCTTCCTTGGTAGTATCCTACTTTACAAATTACTAATCATTAATTCACACAAAAAAGCCCCTTTTTAACTCAATTAGTCTTGAATGTATTCCAATTGCCAATATAACCATTCTAGCCATGTGTTTGACCTATGAGCATATACTAGTATAGTCATCTTCCTAGTTGATACTAAGCACGAAAATATGAATCGACGGTAGAAAGGAATCAAGCAAGATGCAGTTCAAGGAAGTCGAATGAGAGTTCGAAATTTGAAGCCAAGGGGAGAGGTCAAACTGTATGGATGAGATTCCTAGATTCTAATCCTATGTTGTAGGCTCACATCGGTATAATTACGTAACCGAAATGACAAACTTGACTTGCATGGGCCACCACAAAAATATGTAAAGCCCCAGTCCCAAAATACGTAGGGCTAGGTACGTATCCATGCCAGCTGCATACATACGAAGTACACTCCAATATATGGAAATCTTGTATGTATACATAAGCTGTAAAATGCAGTAGAACCATAATAACTAAATCTCATCCACTAGATAAATAAATGATATAAAAGCAACTTTGAATTTGTCATGTATACAATCGTTGGGCGGAGACAAAGTCCACTACCAATTATCTCAAATAAAATGTACAAGAAGTGATCGATAAAATAATGAGACGAACCAAGCGCAATCGTCTTCAAAAGAATGGAGATGACCACGGCCTTGGCTAGAACACCTGCAAATTCACAGAAGCACACACCTAGAGAGATAACCTGTCACGACCTGCACCCTAGAGTAAGGGTACGAGGACGTAACAACGTCCAGCCTACGTCGCAGTGTCGGCGTAGAACGCTGTCCTAGGTCTCATGCATCTAACATTATAAGGTTAAGCAGTTTATACTCCCCGAATGGGGGTGACATAGCAGAATGTAAACTCAATCACATCTAGGGTAGAGCATAATGGAAGATAGATAAAACATGAAATCCAAAAGAAATATAGCAGATAGAAGTCTAAGTGTCTAAGATACACAACCCAGAAATACACCTCAAAACTCAAATACAGAAATCCATAAATACAACTCAAGACAACTGAAAATAAACTGAGCAAAACCCTAGCTACCTATACAACCTCTACTGTGTCTCCTCTAGGCTAGCAGGCAACCTTCATGCTATCTGTAAAATTTATCAACAGGTCCAGTCAGGACAGGAGCGAGCACAATACATCTCAACAGTTCTAGCAGGTTAGAAAATATAATCATGCAGTAAAGCAAGATACAGGTACTGAAAGAAATGCAGTATGTAAACAGAGAGAGAGAGCTGTAATAGAAATATCTACTATACATAGAGAATTAACAGTGACTAGTGAGTCAGAGTACAATATAGACATGTAAATGGCATAGGAGATTCTAATAAGACATTATAGAAGAGATTCTGATAAGATACTACTTGGGTATTATTTACATGTCAACTTCTACTCCCCCGTACCCCCAATCAGTACACAAGGATCCAAACAGGTTATGTTATGATTCTATGTAATAGCCCCCGAAGGGTGGTAAGCCCCCGAAGGGTGGTACATAGTAGTCCCAAGAATGGGGATTCTAGAAGATTCTAGGATACCCAGTAAATGGGATAAGAGATTTTACGAGACTCTGTGATCATAAGAGTATATGTCACAAGTGATCAAAGAATCAGTGAAGCATAGTGATACCTCATGTAAGTGAAATGCACAGAACATGTAGTACCCGATGCTCCCTAAGGATAACATCTCAAGAAGGGATCCGTATAGTACCAATCCGTGTGACCAACGTGACAGTACAAGTAAAGTAATTTAATGCAGGAAATAATTCTAAGCAGGATATAAAATGATCAGAAAATGTACTCGCCTGGTGTCTGAATGTCCAAAGTAAATATAATGTCCGAGGAGAGGTGTCTGGCTCCTAATCAGAACAACACAAGTCACAACAAGTCCAAAATGGCAATATGAAGTTCTATTATGCATTCTATATGATTCTAGGTCAATCTAGACCAAAGTCAACTCTTGGTCAACTTGGTCAACCCTGAAAGTCAAACCTAGGTCAACTATGGTCAAACTAGGTCTAACAAGTCTAAATTAGGTCAAACAAGTTATTCTAGGTCTAAATAAACTAAGTATATGCAAATCAAGTATCCAAGATAGCTACTAACTCATAGCCTAAGTCACTTGCTAAACCAAGCACACAACTAAACCATAAGCTAACAAGGCACACAAACTTAGTCATATAATGTATATATATTATTCACATTCACATATTCATATACATAGATATATATAGGAAAGCTATATATATAGGCATATACATATATATATAGAGAGAGAAAGAGAGGTAAAAGAGTAAGTGAGTATGTGTGTGTTTGGCATGTGTGTGAAAGAATATGTGTTAATGTTCTAAAATTTAGTGATAGGTAGGTGTATGTGACATGAGATACATGATATCAAAGGGTGTATGAATGCATGTGTGTAAAAGGTTATAGGCTAACTCAGTTTATAGAAATACATACATACATACTTACCTTGTATACATGCATACATACATATCATGTATATTACATTTACATGATACATACATGTATACTTGTATTATATTATACTTACATTCATGCATATTAGATACTTGTATTTATATTAACATATTACAAATATTTATTTCATTCATGCATCTATGCATTACCTACATGTTTTATACATATGCATACATTGTATATTCATATCATTTCATACATTAACATAGAGACATACAAACATGCACACATCATATATTTCATACCTTGCATTACCCTACATATCATGTTATATATTATCATTCATTCCTTTCATATATTACATTATCTTTAAGTTGAATACATCATATATGGATATAATACATTATCTTGTATGCTTGCATTCATATATTACATTCTATATTACCTATATACATGTATTTCCTCCATTCATTCATGCTTGCATCATATACTCTACGCTACCATACATGTTATCATTATATATTGCATTACAATATGTATACATTATTCATTCATATCTATCATTAAATATATATCTTGCATTCATATCTAACATTCATTATATACTTTCATGCATACATTGTATCATTCTTTCATTCATGCATTGCTTATATGCATTATATTAATTGCATTCCTTCATGCTTGCATTCAACCATATATATACATTAATGTAAAGAGAATATATATCATATATATATTATTTCATTCATCTAACATATCATGCATTACATACTCTATATTCATTTAATATCCATACTACATAGGCTCATAGGTTACACAAAATGCATATATCGTATAGTCACTCTTCTACTTAAAATCAATACTATACCAATTGGGCATTCACTAAATTCTAGGATTAAAGTATGTTGTATATCTTTGTGTTAGCTTTCCGAAACTTTAAACGGATCGCATTTTCGTGTCCGAAAGCTCCCGGAATCGCAAAAATACCGAAACGCGTTCGTCTTTCGTACAGCTGACATTCAAATAATTTTACAGAAAGTTTCAGAACGAATTTGGCTTATTAAAATATATATTTGAAAAGCTAACTTCGATACGCTTCTTTTAAAAAAAATAGGAGGTTAATTGGAGTTATAAATTAAAAGTTATGGCATTTTTAAGTTGCTCTAGCTACTAAAAATGTGGATAAAAATTATGACGAATTTAGATAGTTTGAGACAAAAGAAACACAAGTATATAACATAATATATCAAGAACTCACTCTCTACACTAATATATATATATATATATATATATATATATATATATATATATATATATATATATATATATATATGAGACACTATAGAACACATCTCCAATACAAAAATATGAGATTAAATATGTAATAATTCATTCATACATAACAACAACACATAGTGTGTCCAAATTTGGGGTTTTCCCACATGGACACAACCACAACACAAAGGACACTCCTATGACCTCCAAATGGACACGAAATGGACACAAATGGAGATACAACCATGGGGGTCATTCCTATGGGTTCAAAATATTTCTATATGCATGTAGGGATGGATTATAGGAGAGATTATACCTTCCGGGAGAGGGATTCAAAGGAAAAGCCTTCCGATACGGCACCGACACGTAGAGATTCCAAAAGGACACGAACGAGCTCCGAATCCTCCCAAACTTGGCTAGCACCCTCCAACCATGGAGTAGAAGAGAAATAAAGAAGATTTGGTGGAAGAAGGGGTTGATTTGGAGATAAAATCAATGGAGGTTCATCTCTAAATTAATTTGGAGAAGAACAAGAGAGAGAAAGTGGATAAAAACAAATGAATGAAGGAGTGACTCACTCCTTATCCCCCCCCATAAGTGGCTTCCCAAAAAGGGTGAGGTGTCCCCTATTTGAATGTCCAAAATGTCCTCCACTAATCTATTTGATTTAAATTAGGAATGAATGAAGGAGTGACTCACTCCTTATCCCCCCCCATAAGTGGCTTCCCAAAAAGGGTGAGGTGTCCCCTATTTGAATGTCCAAAATGCTCTCCACTAATCTATTTGATTTAAATTAGGAATGGATTAAAGGTTGAGGTCAATTTAGTCTAATTTTAAGTCTCTAATTAAACTAAACCTATCCGTAAATAATTAGTCTAACTACTAACTAAAATTAATATCATGTGGACTAAAATTAATATCAAGTGGGTCATGCCTAACTAGTGTGTGGGTCCCACTAGAGTCAAACTATCCCCCCTGGGTCCCCGTTTCAAGTCGGATTGAGTTGAAATTCGAACCCGACTCAAATAACCCCAAAACAATATCATAAATAATAAAATAAATTTCAACCCCAAAATAATATCATAAATAATAAAATAAATTTCAAAAATATTCAAAAATGTAAAATGACAAAAATACCCCTGTTTCTGAAAACTGGGGGTGAAAAATCTATCCACCTTAAAAAAAAATTTGTCCTCGAAATTAAAATGTTCATACTCCTTCTAGGTCAAACCCCCCACAATCAAAATCTTAGAACTTAAACAATCATACGATTTAAAAGGATGACATACAGGGTCATGGCATACGGTGGTATATTTGCCATTGATTGTAAAAGTACAGAACAGTTTTATGGGAGGACTGAACTTAGACTCACAATACAAACTCGCTTGTACAAAGAAAGCCTAGGGACGAAAATCTAGGTACAGCAGTCTAAGTACAATTGTTTATTTTAGATTCTGGAGGGTGACGATAGAGGCTCGGGAAGGCGACGGCAGCCCTGCCTTACTCCTTGGACGATCGGTATGCAGCCTTGGCTCCTGTGAAGAGATGGTTGGCGTTGACGAAGAAATGCTCTTCTTGCTCTCCTCGTGTTGCTCTTCTGGCTTCTCTCTCTCTCTGTGTATATTTTTTTCTCTCTGATAGCGTATATCTCTCCTTGTATATTTTGCAAGGGAATGGGACCCTGCTATTTATAATAGTGGGGAGCATCATTAGGGTTTGGATGATTACCCATTCTCAAAGTGGCGGCAGCCTGATGCTTAATCAATCTGGACCGTTCGTTTTAATCGTGAAGGATCTGGGCCATAAATGGGGATAGCACTGAATCTTGCGAATGATTAATGTTGATTGCTTTAAATCTTTATGATTGGTTGTGTCAAGCTTGGATCTCTCACCACGTATCCCATTGGCTTGATCATGAATGATATGATCTGATCTCATTAATTATGAGGATAACGTTAAATATGGTCATTGGGATCTGGTAAATCTCTGATTGATTTGTATCTCATAATCATCCTTGCTACCAGCTGTCAAGTCATGGGGGCAATTGAATCTCTGCCACGTGTCTTAATAATGGACTCTGCCAGAGCCGCATGATATCCATGAACCGTATGAGACAACGTCTTAGTGAACCGCATAGGTATAGTATTTGTGAGCCGCATGGGATGGTTTCTCGGTGGGCCGCATAAGTGTAGTACTCGCGATCCGCATGGGATGGCTTCTTGGTGAGCCGCATAAGTGTAGTACTCGCGAGCCGCATGGGATGGCTTCTTGGTGAGCCGCAGAAAGACGATTCTTGCCAGCCGCATGAAGCTGTTCTTCACTGGAGCCGCATGGGGGTAGCCACGTGTCAATATCGGATCGTGTCAGAGATGTTCTCCTATTTCTAAAGAGTCTGTCATTATGATAGGGCCGTTATGACACTTCATGTCAGAGCCGTCAGCTGTCAAATCATGGCAGAGCATTAAATAGGGCCATTGCTCGATGGCCAGCTCTGTGAAGGGGTCCCATGGGGGCACGTGGTGTTGATCGAGCCGTATATCTCTGTTGGTCGAATGGTAGCCGTATGTACTTCTGAACCGCATACGGCTAGGGAGCTCTTTGAACCGCATAGGACGGTCCCTATGTAAGCCGCAAGGACTCTTCTGCCCCGAGCCGCATGAGACTAAGAGTCTCTCTGAACCGCATGGGACTGCTCCTGTATGAGCCGCATGGGGTTCTCCTGTTCCGAGCTGCATAGATCATCATTCTGATATTTTCCATGCTTCTACAAGACCCCCTTCAAAGTTTTTAATTTGCAAAATTGGAATACTTTGAATAAGAAGCATGGCCTTTGCTGACCGCGTAGATGATTCAGCCGCATGGATTTATCTGGCCGGATGAACTGTTAGGCCGTATAGACTTTTTGCCACGTGTCCCAACCACGTGTGCAAATCTTCTGCATTAAATGCCCTTGATTTGCCGCCTCTTGGGGGAGGATCCCAAGGGTCAGTTTTGTTTTGACCGAATCGTTTTTCCTTTATTCTTTTAGGCGGCACGTGGATCGAGGCGTTTGTTTGATTTTTTTCAAGCCTCCTTCGCCTATAAATAGGAGTGATTTTATTCTTTGAGGGTTTCTTTACCTTCTCCCCTTTGCTCGTACTCCTTGTTGCCGACTTCCTCTTCGTCTTCTCTCATCAAAGATTGCCAATGGCTCCCAAGAAGACTACTGCTGCTACGGGCAAGAAGGCCGTATCGTCGTCCACGGCAGCGAAGGGCAAGAAGGCCGCATCTTCATCGACGGCGGCGAACGTGGCAGCTCCTCCGCCGGCTGGCGTGCCTGTTTTATACCCCGACGTTCACCCGCCTATTGCTGGTAGGACCATCAACATGAACTGTCATGGCTATGCCGCATATCTTATACGCAAGCCTATATTTCCAAGTATGCTGCGTGTCCGACTCATGTTCGGGCCGTATGGGATATGACCCAGACCTGAGCCGCATGAAAGTTATTGTTTGCAGCCGCATAACTACTTCATCATCAGGGCCGCATAAGCTTATCTGGACTTGGACCGTATGAGCTCTTTCAAACCGAGCCGCATAAGCTTATTTCGAACTAAACCGTATAAGATCATCCGCACTGAGCCGCATAAGCCCATTTCGAGCCGAACCGCATAAGCTTATTCGAACTGAACCGCATGTGCTCTTTCAAACTGAGCCACATGAGGCTATGCTTAAGCCGCATAAGCATCACGTAGTTTGTGTTTCAGCTATCTTTTTGTCTTGTTTCTTTTGTTTTTTCTTCAGTGAATCTGCCAATAAATCCTGCGAGGGAACTTCTGGTTGGCTCGCATCAGTTCGCCTTGGGCGTACGTCGGGATGATTTAGTTCGTCAAGTATCCGAGCAGCTCCTTGTTAATGAACCTTTGGAGCGACTAACTGCTATCAGGATTCAATCTTTCTAATTCCTTAGTGACATGATGAGCTCCGGGAAGTCTGATGGGAAGTATCTGAGACCGGTCTTCCTCTTTGGGGATGCGTTGATCATAGAAAACTCCCGAGTGCTGGATGTTTCTGAGAGTTGGGATTTTGACCTGGACGGGATGCCGATTCACATCCCCATTATGAAGCGCCATTTCCTTTTTGCGTAGTTCAACATGATCGTTTTGGACAGGCAAATGCCAGACACCCTCACTCCCACCAGACCGGGGATGTTTGTTGGTAACGTCCGTTACAACAAAACCACCGGGTCAGTGCGCGCGATCAAGGATCCGGCCAATCGATCCGTGATGGGGTTAGTCCCGGGTACCTTTATCACCCCCCCCCGGTCCTAACTTCTTATTTACTCAGGCTGACACCTTCCTGAGCCAGCTTGCTCGCAAAGGGTCCTATCCTGTTGGCAGACTGGTACTGCCGAGTTGGTTACACCCCATTCCCATGTGGGCTAACCGGACCTCGTGGATTCTACGGAACTACGGGGAATTTTTGCGAGAAGTCAATCTTTATGATGCTATCCGGGGTACCAGCCACGGGTTGCCCGTTAATAAGTCATTGTTCATGGCCCTTCTGGAGATGTACAATCATCGGACAGGGACTTTCTTCACCCCTGTAGGGGAATTGGGGCTCGCTCTTCACGAGATGTATGCTGTCTCCAAGCTCCCCTGGGGAGACGAGCCCTTCGAAGCGTACACTCCGACGAATGAGGAGTTCCAGGATTTAGACCGACGATTCCCAGGTTTCGTCGCTGTGTATCAAGAACTATTGTGTCATCATAGCACATGTCACCGAACGGCTATCCAGAAAAATAACAGCTCGGAAGGGGATGCTCCCTGTTTCGATTAACAAAATGCCTTGGAGGAATTGGCTTTTGAAAACAAAAACAAGAAGAAAAGTACGAGAAGTACAAATTTGATTTTGGGAAAGTATTGCTATGGAAGTCTGATTCGTAAACGATTACTTTGTTCCTTGGACCATATTATGATGATGAAGATCACTGCTTGAAGTAGAACAATTTGGAAGAACTAATGCACCAGAAAGGTATCGACGCACTTGGGCACTGATGGCGAGGCCGAATGCTTTCCTGCTTTGCTTCACTTTGTTCTGGAAGAAAAGTTGAAGAAGGATGCTCTAGAGAATCAAAATCTCGAAGCTCTGATCTCTATATTCTCTCCTGTCTCTCCCTCTATGTGTGTCTGTTGTATGAGAAAAAAATGAGTCTATTTATAGACTGGGGCTTTCGTGCGTAAAAGAGTATCAACATCTGTCTTTACGCTAACAACTGCCCTCCACGATCAGAATCATCCTCTGTATGTGCTGACACGTGTCCCATCATTTCAGTAAGAATAGGATACATGTACACACGTTCTTCGAAATAGGTGGCATGAAGACCACGTAGGCACACCACGTTCCAGACTGGCCAGAACGAATCGGGCGTAAAGAGATGAGCGTAAACTAGCTCTGTCATGGGTTTCCAGCGTAAAGCGGTTATCGAATAACCTTGAGCGTAAAATGGCTCAAATAGACTTCACGCACACATTGTTTTTTATGAGCGTAAAGACTCATGTAAAACCCCGTGCGTAAAAGAAACCATTCAGTGAGCGTAAAGTAGCTCGATCTCTATAAACGACAACAATGGTCTTTATATGAGACAAATTCCATTGAATTCTGTGGTAAATGCCATCATTGATATCTTCATGTCAAAGTCAGCTTTAAATGCAAGATTTGATGGCTTTTGTCCAGCGTGAAAGAGGCTGCTTCAGTCCTTGGCGTAAAATCACCGGTGTAGACCCAAGCGTAAAAAGATCAATCTTCTTAGGCGTAATACAATTAGCCTTGTCTTGGGCATAAAGAAATTCCCTGCTCTATTAGGCGTAAAGCGGGCCACTTATGACGGAGATGACTCCTTCATTGAAACACTTTTTACGCTCCTACAAGACCCCCTTCAAAATTTTCAAATGTCCCAAAATTTGAAACACTTTGAACAGAAGTGTAAAAGTTGAGATTTGTTGAGCGCAAAATTTGGGATACGCAACAGTCAACCGCGTTAGAGCGGGGATATCCAACAGTCAGCGAGAAAAATAATGTTGGTTAACACTTTAACCGCCACAATAAAGTTTCTTCTTCGTAACTTTCAAATGTATCTTCATCTTCCTGAGTGAGCGGTTTCCAATGAAGAATGTGAAGAGTCATTTTAATTTGTATAAATAAGGACAAACTCTTTACTCTTAATATTCATCCTCATAGTTGATATGGCGCCAAAAAAAGAGTCAATTGTGGAGGGTGCCTCGGTCGCCAGGCTTAACCTCGAAATAGAGAACGAGCGAGCGCAAAATCTTCTAAAGTGCTTTGGGCTGACCCCAGCAGTCTTCAGTCGTATTGATGGTGGTCCTTCAACTGCATACGAGGGATCGGGTGACGCAGAAGCATTCCTTTGTCTGATGCGTCGCTCTGGGATTCGCAGTATGCGTGAGTTAGGTGTATCCCTTTGTCAACCCAAAGAATAATAATATTCTGTGTACTGCGACTTTTATATGTAGGGACCCGCTTCTATCCTTTATAAATAAAATATTTGATGTTTTAACCCCATCTATGAACGTACATTTGTTTATGTACTTCTGTTGACTGCTTCCGTGATTGTTGATTCCCAAGAAACAAACCAACACGTGGTGTCTATCTTATGGTTACAAGATTCTTTAAATAAGATCCTCTCCCGAAATAGACTCATCTTAATAACTTCTTCAGTCTTTATAAATAGCCGAGAATGTTTCATGTATTCTCGTACTCATCCTCCTGAAGATAGCTTTCTGCGATGTTGTTCTTCAAATAAGAGATGGCGGAGCTTTTCAACGTTATTCCTTTGCATGGCCGATCATTAGGCGTAGATTCAACCATCATTAGAGCCAAACCTTTCGACTCAAATGGCAAGTTCGACCGTAAGTAAATATCTGTCTTCGAATTTCTTGTTTTTGAAAACGGCTATTTTACGAGCGTAAGGCCTTGCTGAAGTACTGGCGTAAAAGCCTTGTTTGAAGCACTAGCGTAAAAGCCGTGCTGAAGCACTGGCGTAAAAAGCCTCGTCATATCACTGGCGTAAAAGCCTTCGTGAAGTGCCGGCGTAAAAACCTTGTTATATCACTGGCGTAAAAGCCTTTGTGAAGTACCAGCGTAAAAGCCTTGCTGAAGCAAATGGCGTGAAAGCCTTTATGAAGCACTGGCGTAAAAAGCCTTGTTGAAACACTAGCGTAAAAGCCTTGCCATCTGTCTTTAGTTAGCGTTCGATACGCATTTGATGACACTTCTTCTTCTTTGTTTTCTGCAGAAGCTTGGCTGAAGAGCTTTTTCAGAACTGGCATTGGTGACTTCGATGCTGTGGAGAGCATTCTTCTGACATCAACATCAGGTAGCTCATGCGCTTTTGATGCGCAAATCAAACAACTCAGAACTCTTCGTGAGATAGAAGGGTCTTCCTCCGTTGGTAGGAAGAGCCTTTATACACGGAGAGTTGGACGGTGGAGTCAACTCTACCCCGAGGGACCGGGTAGTAGAGTTCCTTTCACGGCAGAACTAGGAATCGTATCCCAATGCTGGATACGTTCGTATCTCCTTTGAGGTGCTGCCCCTAATCCACCAGTTGTATTGGCAGCAACACGCCTTCGGGCTGCCCTACTCTGGGTTCTCCTCTCGTCTGAGAGATAAGACCAGAGTTTGTTTTCTGCTGTTCCGGTTACCACTGGGGCTCAGACAGTCAGGAACTGCCACCAACAACGAACCCGACGGAGAAGGTCCGGCGGAGAAGATCCAAAGAAGAAGATAGATCTCCATTAGGTTATTGTTGTGGTATAGAACGAAAATCCAAAATTTGTAATAGATTTCCATTATAAAGAAAAGTCTAAGAAATGTAATAGACTTTTATGATAGTATGGGAATGAAATGATGATTCTTCTATGATCAATGATTTGTATCTATCTGGATGTAATATGGATATGATAGATAAATAAAATCTTATTTTCTGTTTTAGAGTATATGATGCTATCCGAGGTAATATGGACATAATAGCATATATGAACTCAAAAGAAAATTTGATTAATATCTATGCAGAGGTCGAAAGTAGAAGTGATAGATAGAAAAAAGGAAGTAGGTTATTTATTCAGAGGTCATGGAAACATGATAAATAGCAAATCCCACCTTCTAATCAATTGATAAAATAGAAGATATATAAAATCTCTTTCCCAGAGACAAGAAATCAGCTTAACCAAATCTTGGTGGCTGGGGGCTAAGGAGACAGATGTTGTGAGCGTAAATGTCAAGGTGGTGGAGGTTTCAACGTGTTTCTTGGAAACAGAGGATGAATCAGCGTATTTTTTGGGGACAGAAAGAACGATTCAATTCCATAATTAAATGGATGAACCTAGTAATATGAACGAATGGGTCTTTTCGGAAATGAGAAGTTGTTTTCAATTTCAGAGACCGGTTCATTAATAATCCTCTTCTATAAATAGACGAGAACTCTCTGTAACCTTTCCATTCCCATTTCTGCTCCTCAATTAAGAATGTCTTCTGAGGATGCACAGCAAAAGAATGAAGTCTCTAGGGATATTGAGGACATCACTGAGACCTGCCCCGCTGAGCCAATAGTGACGAGCCCGACTGAAGTAAGCAACAGTTCTTCTACGCCCAAGTCGCCCCAGGACATTCTTGCTTTCCTAGTAGAGCCCGAGAAAACTCCTGAAGAAGAATCATTGAGGATGGCTGTCTACCAATTTTTCATGGGTTCAGGAAACGATGCCTTCTCTGCATTGGCTGACTATGTATTCAATAAGGAAGGGAGTGGCCCTCGTCCTTAATCTTTTATTTTGAACAAAAATAATAAAAGAAGTTTTTTTTTGTCCTGTCTCCTTTTTTTTCTTTTCTTTTTATACATAGTATTTCTTAAGAAATTTGCCATTGATCGGCAGTATGAGTAGATCTCCATTGGGTTTTGATAACCGGTAAGCACCATTAGAGAACACGGACTCAATCACATACGGGCCTTCCCATTTTGCTTGGAACTTCCCTTTGCTCTTGTGAGTCATCACCATTGGCCTTCGGACAGCCAATACAAGTTCGCCAATTTTGAATACCCTCTCTTTGACTTTACGATTGAAAGTTCGAGATATACGGGCTTGATATAGCTCAATATGCGGTTGTGCTTGAAGACGCTTCTCGTCCAATCCATCAAGTTCTTGGAGGCGTAAGCGATCATTATTCTCTGTAGTTAGCTCATTAGCAATAGCGATTCGGAGAGAAGGGATCTGGATTTCCAATGGGAGGACAGCTTCGCAACCATAAACCAGTGAAAATGGTATAAAACCAGTAGGAGTCCGGACTGTTGTTCGGTATGCCCATAAACATTCTCCAAGCTTCTCATTCCAATCTCTTTTATTAGAAGAGACAAACTTTTTGAGAAGTTTGATGATCGTTTTGTTGAAGGCTTCAGCTAAACCATTAGCAGCCGGATTATAAGCCGTAGAAGCCAGATTTTGAATTCAGTTCTTGTCACAGAATCGATAAAATGCCTGACTAGCAAACTGTGGTCCATTGTCATGAATTATTCGTCGAGGAATCCTAAAACGATAAATGACATGATGTTTAATGAAGCTGACTACATTAGATGTCTTTACTTCAATAAGTGGAACTGCTTCTGCCCACTTTGAAAAGTAATCGGTTATAGCCAGTATAAACTGATGTCCTTTGACAGAAGGGGGGTTAATAGGACCAATAATGTCCATACCCCAAGCTTCGAAAGGCCAAGAGGCTGCTGTAGGATGTAGAAATTCAGAAGGTTGATGAATAAAATCTGCGTGAATCTGGCATGCTTTACATCTTCTAGCATAGTCTACAGCATCTGCTATCATGGAGGGCCAATAATACCCCATTCTTCGAATACGATCTTGCAACTTTGGACCCGGTTGATGGGCACCACAGACACCATCATGAGCCTCACGTAGTGTTTGTTTGGCTTCACTTTCTGAAAGACAACGCAGCAAGAGTCCGTCATATGAACGCCGATATAGCATATGCAAAGACGGATCATAATAGAATCGAAATGATCGTCGTTTAATTGATGCAGCTTTTTTAGGATCTTCAGGCAAAATTCTATGAACTGCATAATCAATGAATGGTGTTCTCCAATCTTTCTGCTGGGAACTTGCCTCTGTAACATAACTTTGTTCGATATGCAGATTATTCTTCACACAGAATAAATCTCGATCTAACAAAGTAATTGTATTTTGCCTTCGGATCAGGACAACCAAATCTGCAGCTAAGCTGGCAAGAGCATCAGCTTCTACATTCTGAGAACGTGGTACAAATTCAATAAAGAATCCTTTGAATGAAAGGACCAACTCGACTACCACTTGATGATAAGGGATGAGATCAGGATTTCTGACTTCATACGTCCCTCTAACTTGATTGACAATCAATTGTGAATCTCCATAAGCTTCTAGGAATCCGATATCCAATTGTTTTACTACTTGGAGACCAATCAATAGAGTATTATATTCTGCTACGTTGTTAGAGCACGGCTCATTAAGAGAATAGGCACGGTATATAACCATTTTGTCAGGAGAAACCAGGACAATTCCTACCCCAGAGACAATATTGCCTTTAGGTCCCACTCATGATGCTCCACCAAAATATAATTGCCATATGTCATTTTTTAAAGCCATGTTGCAATCCACTACTTCGTCTGGAATGTCTTCATATAACTTCGAAGATTCGGGTACAGGATGAGCAGCTAAGAAATCAGCTAATGCTTGGCCCTTTACTGATTTTTGAGGCACATAGACCATGTCATAAGGAGTGAGCAACATTGCCCAGGTAGCTAACCTGGAATTAAGAATGCTCGGTTTCCTCATCAATATTCGAATGGGATTTATTCTGGAGATGACATGAATAGTCTGTCCAGTGACATAGTGCCTTGTCTTTTGGACAGCAAAAACCAAAGCTAGACATTCCTTTTCTACAGGAGTATATCTGTGTTCAGCTCCTACCATCGTTCTGCTCAGATAATATATTGCTTGTTCATGACCCATGTCGCTTTTTTGTGCCAGAAGAGCGCCAAGTGAATGATCCAAGGCTCGAACGTACAGCAAAAATGGTCTTCCTATTACCAGAGGTACCAAGACAGGTGGGTTTGTAAGATATTGTTTAATGTCATTGAAGGCATTTTGACATGCTTCGTCCCAGACGAAAGATACTCCTTTCTTTAATAGACGGGAGAAAGGTTGACATCTCCCGGAAAGATTAGATATAAATCTTCTGATATAAGCAATACGGCCCTGGAAGCCACGGAGCTCTTTCAGATTACGAGGAGGACGCATTTCAAGAATTGCTTTAACCTTATCAGGATCAACATGGATACCCTGAGAGGTAATGACAAATCCTAAAAACTTGCCACTGGAAACCCCTAAGAAAGATTTAGTAGGGTTCATTTTCAATTGATGTTGGCGCATCAATTCAAATACTGTCTTCAAGTCTTGAATGTGATCATTCAACTATTTTTCGTAGATGTTCTTGAAAGATATTGCTCATAGCCCGTTGATATATGGCACCGGCATTTTTAAGACCAAATGGCATAACCGTGTAGCAGAAAACCCTAAAAGGTGTTCGAAAAGATGTATGCTTCTCATCTTCTGGATGCATCTTGCTCTGGTTGTATCTTGAGAATCCGTCCATGAAAGACATACGTTCAAAATTGCATGTATTGTCTATCATAACATCAGTAATGGGAAATGAAAATTCGTCCTTTGGACAAGCTGTATTAAGATCTCGGTAATCTATACAAACTCAGACTTTTCCGTTCTTCTTCATAACATGAAGGATATTGGCCACCCAATCAGGGTGTTGTTCTTCACGAACGAAACCACAAGTGATCAGCTTTTTGACTTCTGCTTCAATTGCATCCATCATATCTGGTCTAAAGCGCCGTTGCTGTTGTTTTACCGGTTTGACACTAGGCAAAATATTAAGTTTATGAGTAGCAACTTTAGGATCTAGTCCTGGCATATCCTCATAACTCCATGCAAAGATGTCAGTATAATCTTTGATAAGTTTTGTCAATTCTTCCCTTTCATTTTCAAAAAGATTCTTACTGATGAATATTGGTTTGGGCGTAATTCTATTTCCAGCATCGATCTGGATAATCTCATCCTCTGTAGGTGGCTGTCACTGTTCAAAATGAAGTTTCCATTGAGTATCCATCTGTTGAGCCCAAGGATCATTCTCAAATGGCTCTGATTCATCATCGGTTTGAACCATATTGACTGAGAATATCTGTCTGGATTCATCATATAAGGAATCTATGTTGTCTTTATATTGATGACTTTGATTATCAGAAGATAAAGTCATTATCTCAATAAACTTGACAGCCATATACTCGAAAAGGAAATCTTCATTGATATCAAAGAGATGAGCAATATTTAGATCATTTATAGTCTGATTACTATGCTTCGGATTAGTCAACGGTGGACCATCATCCGTCTTCTGTATAGAATTGCCAATATTGATGATCAATGGTGATTCTAGATCGTTCGTACCAGCAAAAGTTTCTTCTTCAGGCTCAGGAGAAGAAAGTACCATATTACAGGATTTAGTCTTTCTTCCTTTAGCCTTCTTCTTGCGAGGATGGTTACGAGAAATTTTAGAACCCAATCCAGCGGTAGAATTCAGATTTTGAATTTGTAAAGGAAGACGGATTCCTTTATCATGGTTCAAACCTTCGGCCTTTTGAAAGTCGTAACCCATTTTCTTTATGAGAATGACAGATTGCTGACTATACAAATGGATAGGCAATGGACTTTGAACAGGCATTTCAGCGCAGGACGAGGAATAAATCTCTGCAACTACAGGATAATGAAGTACAGACGTCTCCGTAGTTAAGGGAGAAGAAGGATTCGGGATACGAGGAGAAATCCCTGTTGGAGCTTTTTCATAAGCAGCAAAGACTTGTTGTGCCCGGTATAAGGGAACACTATTCATGGCTAGCCACTGCTGATGAGTAAGCTTGAGCTTGGTAGGAGGAGCTAGACTTGGAGGACAGATGTTTAGTCCTTTCAGTCTATCTTCCAGAGGAAGGCCGTTCCATAGATGATCCAGATCATCAGGATCTGGAATAATATAAGAAATTATGTTACAAGTTTTGACTTTCTTGCCTTTCTTGGATTCTGAAGTTTTACCTTCATTTTCCAGTTCAGGCACTAAGTCAGGATGTACCCACATGATTTCACCATTCTTCAATGTGAGAGGCAGCAATCCTGTATTTTCTTCTCTGGCAGACGGGATATTCACAATCTTCATCGTCGCCTTCGGAATCGGTATAATTCCATCTGGGACTTACTGTGGAGGAAAATCCCCAAACTGAAGAGAAACCATATTGGTTGTCACCGTATGGTCATCATTGGTTAAAGCGATGGCGCCACCATTTATCAGCTCTTGGATCTTCTTTTTCAAGACATAGCAAGCACTGGTAGGATGATTAATGTATCTATGATAGATACAATACTTGGGATTGTCAGTCAAATTCACCTCATTAGGCCTTTTGGCTCTGGAATCTGAAGTTTACCACTTTTGACCAGACATTGGAATATCCCTGGGATATCGCTTTCGTCAAAGAAGTATTCTTTCTTTGGCTTGGAAGATTCTTGATTGCTTGATGTCGTCTTGCTCTTGGAAAGATTGACCATAAGAGTATCTTTTCCTTTCACATTACGATTGCCGGGATTATTGCCAGGATTATTTTTCTTCCCTTTATCTTCTGACGCGAAAATCATCCCATGTTCGCGAGCCAACCTACCATTGGTCTCGACAGAAACCGCTGCTATAATGAACGAAGCCTAATCTGTGAATTGGGAACCCGTGAAGACAGCGATGGATGGTCACAGATTCATCTTGCATGTGTCAATCAACGCTGAATTTGGCATACCAGGAGGCATCTTTAGAGTAGCCTGTCGGAAGCGTTCAATGAATGTCCGAGTATCTTCTTTCTCCTTTTGTTTGATTTCTATCAAGGAGGACATGTTCATGTCCATACCTCCTTCATAGAAGCGGAAGAGGAACATTGCTTTGAATTCGTCAAAAGACGAAATAGAGTTATCAGGTAAGCTGCGATACCAGTCGTAAGCTGAACCCGTCAGACATCCGATGAACACTCGGGTGAGAAGAGCATCATTTTTCTGCAAGTGTACTGTCATAATATCAAAGTAATTGATATATTGACTGGGAGATGCTTTTCCATCGAACAAAACCATGGATTGTGGCTTGAACTTCGGTGGAAAGGGTACGTCATTCCAATGAGGAGGATAAGGTTGCTTAATCCCTAGCCTCTAGAGTTGATCTTTGTGCCTCAAAACTTCAAACTGTGCTTTAAGTTCACGTACTGCTTGAATGGCTTCACTGGTTTGAGGAAGCACATTTGACTGAGTAGTCGTTGGATGCACCATGACCCCCACTGGAGGTGGTACATCTTCTGGAAGAATGGGATCCGAAGATGCAGAATTTTGATTAGCAGCGGGCTCTTGAATATTCAAAGGTATTTCAGCCCCTTGACTATCTTGAGTTTGTGCTGCTACTGGTGCCGGTGTCACTGCTGTCGGTTGAGCAGTTTGCTGATTCAAAATTATTTGATACATGTTTTGCACCATGTTAAGCATATCCTTCAGTGATTGTTCAACAGCAGTGAGACGTTGTTCTATATTAGCAGATGACGTCTCTGGCTCATCTCCGACAGCGTAGGATTCAACCTCTCTTGAAGATACAGAAGGGGTTTGTATAGAAGTACGAATCCACGCTATCGGTATCAGACTCAAAAGATTGAGTACCCCCAGCCTCTGAATCAGAAGTCTGCAATTGTCTTCGTCTTCTTGATCGAGTATTCTGATATACTCCTTCAAAGGAATCAAGAAGCCTGTTGAACTGTTGTTGACTTGGAGTTTGGGACGTGTTCCGTCTTGGACGTCGTCCTCTGTTAGTATGAGATGCCATGTTGACTGACATATATGGCGGTTCATGTTCTTGGTCTTCAGCTTGATGTGGAGGTACATTGAAACTCAATCGATCAAAAACTGATCGTCTTGAAGCCGAACAACAACAGTTGATCACAACCTGGTGGTATTCACAAAGATGTTTTTCTTGGGAGAATGTCACCGGAGATTGTCTATTCTTACGCTTTTGCATTAGCAATTCACGTAAGTCAGAAGGAGTGGATGAAGTATTCTTCTTTATTACATTGGGGGTGAAAAATCGTTTAGTCCTTTGTGTATAAAGAAGATTACTGGCTGCATTCGCAGAACCAAATTGTACATTTCTACGCGTTTGGAATTGTGTGCGTAAATCTTGAGATTTAGCACGCAGGACTCCATTTTCCTGGCATGTGATTTGTAAATTTGGTACCTTGCGTAAAGCAGTATAAGAAGGTCGTTGGTGTAGAACGGAAGTTTTACCAATAATATTTTTACGCTGCACACGTTTAGATACATTCGCATTCGACATGTGAGCATCTTTGTGAATTTCATCTATACTGTCATAGACAGGAGATTTATCTTTACGCATGGAACATAAAATCTTGTTATCTGCCACGTTTCCAACGGGAGATTTTGTTTTACGCGAGGAGCGTAATTTATTTGGGCCTACCACGTCACCGACGGGAGACTGATTCTTACACCCAGAAGCACAAGCTTTAGAGTCTGCCCTATTACGAACGGGAGTCTTATTCTTATGAACTGAGCATAAAATTTGGTTCTTATCCACTGAGCGTAAAACTTGATTTTTACGCGGTGGGTGTGAAACCTGGTTATCTTCACCGTTACAAACGGGAGACAAATCGTCACACTTCGAGTGCAACTTTGAAGTAGGGACTGCCTCGTTATGAACGGGAGCCCCTACGACAGGAGTGGAAAGAACCCCCTTGTCAACAGAAGCAGCACAGAGATCAGAAATCACTTTAGATTTGGGAATCCAAACTTTTTGTGCTTTGCGAGACTTTTGAACATTGGAATGGCGAGAACCACCCCCAGTTCGGAGCATCTCTTCATAGGCAGTCTAGTCGAAGTGTACCACCAGAGTCTTCTTGGTCGAACCGACCGAAACATTATTATATTGAGCAATCGCCTCCTCGTCAGAGGAGAAGGTCGTCCCCAGCAGAGTCGCCATTTTTGTTTCGATTAACAAAATGCCTTGGAGGAATTGGCTTTTGAAAACAAAAACAAGAAGAAAAGTACGAGAAGTACAAATTTGATTCTGGGAAAGTATTGCTATGGAAGTCTGATTCGTAAACGATCACTTTGTTCCTTGGACCATATGATGATGATGAAGATCACTGCTTGAAGTAGAACAATTTGGAAAAACTAATACACCAAAAAGGTATCGACGCACTTGGGCACTGATGGCGAGGCCGAATGCTTTCCTGCTTTGCTTTACTTTGTTCTGGAAGAAAAGTTGAAGAAGGATGCTCTAGAGAATCAAAATCTCGAAGCTCTGATCTCTGTATTCTCTCCTGTCTCTCCCTCTGTGTGTGTCTGTTGTATGAGAAAAAAATGAGTCTATTTATAGACTGGGGCTTTCGTGCGTAAAAGAGTATCAACATCTGTCTTTACGCTAACAACTGCCCTCCACGATCAGAATCATCCTCTGTATGTGCTGACACGTATCCCATCATTTCAGTAAGAATAGGATACATGTACACACATTCTTTGAAATAGGTGGCATGAAGACCACATAGGCACACCACGTTCCAGACTGGCCAGAACGAATCGGGCGTAAAGAGATGAGCGTAAACTAGCTCTGTCATGGGTTTCCAGCGTAAAGCGGTTATCGAATAACCTTGAGCGTAAAATGGCTCAAATAGACTTCACGCACACATTGTTTTTTATGAGCGTAAAGACTCATGTAAAACCCCGTGCGTAAAAGAAACCATTCAGTGAGCGTAAAGTAGCTCGATCTCTATAAACGACAACAATGGTCTTTGTATGAGACAAATTCCATTGAATTCTGTGGTAAATGCCATCATTGATATCTTCATGTCAAAGTCAGCTTTAAATGCGAGATTTGATGGATTTTGTCCAGCGTGAAAGAGGCTGCTTCAGTCCTTGGCGTAAAATCACCGGTGTAGACCCAAGCGTAAAAAGATCAATCTGCTTAGGCGTAATACAATTAGCCTTGTCTTGGGCGTAAAGAAATTCCCTGCTCTGTTAGGCATAGAGCGGGCCACTTATGACTGAGATGACTCCCTCATTGAAACACTTTTTACGCTCCTACACTCCCCATACCAAATCTTGGGTCTCATACCTTTTCAAATTCGGCGCTGCTGGCCGGGTTACTTCCCGGAATCGTCAAACTCCTAGGGAAGTAGAGGACTTGGTGTCGACTACTAGGAGGTCGAAGTCCAAAAGTGACAAATTTGGGAGCCATATTGACTCCTTCAGCTATTTTTATTATAGTACCCGACGGCTGTCAGAGAAGGCACTCTTGGCAGGGTTTTTAATGGTGTGGCTGCGCAATTGTGTGGTCTCAGGAGGGGCAGGTTCTATCGAGAGGATCAGTCGCCACTTCATTCTCCCTGCCGTGAAGTTGGCCTTTGGGGTCAGGCTGGCTCTTCTTCCTGCTATGGTGTGCAGTATTCAGCATGGTCTCCGTGCTTTCTCGTCCAAGGTCATTGCTCGTGACGTGGCAATGGACTTTGATCGTATAGAACTGCCTTATCATTACTTGTTGGGATGGCTGTTGTTGTATTATCAGTCTTTGATGAGGCCTGGGATGGGGGATGGCGTTACAAACGACGACGCTTTTCTTTTCAGGTATCACCATCAGCCTTGGGAATGTAGTACCATGCCGGCGTGTCGGAGGATGTTGGCGAGGGTGGACGGATATAATTTTTTCGTGTCTGTTCCCCGTTTCACCGACCAAGAAGTGAAGAGTGTTCATGTTGATGGTGTTAGACCTCCTCATTTCTTACCTGAAAAGATGCATTTTTGGCTGCGTAACATTCGCCCGGCGTATTTAGTTTACCGCAATCGCAACACTGTGTACTAAGAGCCCTACTTGTCCAGTAGGTTTGCCCGTCAATTTGGGTATAGTCAGCTATTCCTCGGGTGTCCCAGTTCCCACCTGGGATTTAAAGGTAGCATTCTTGATGGTATTAGGGCATGGAGCTACTATGACACCTGTCATACTCGAACTAGCTTCTCGGTTCCTGCCGCAAACGTGATAGGGGAAATCTTGCATATGGCGGCCTTATATCATGTTACGGCAAATCCTCCTCCCCTCGATTTTGACCCGAGGACTAGCTTCATCGTGGGCACTCGCCTGGCGGAGAAAGCTATGGTGTCGAGGGCAAAGAAGAAAGGGGCGAATAGAGTTCCTACGCCCGATTCCGAGTCCTTCGACACAATTGAGGAAGACAACGAGCGGGACGACGAGGACTCTCTCTTCTGGTGACGAGGCCACGGCGGGTCAGCCTCTCATCATGGCTGATGAGATGATGACGGATCAACCGTCGGTTGTATTAGATGAGGCGGTAGACCAATGGCCATCTGTACCGGAGGTAGTACGGGTAGAACTACCGCCTGTCGTGCCTGGTCCCTCACGTAAGCGAGGCAGGCATGAGTTAACTGGCGGAGGTGTAGCCTTTTCTGTGAAGAGAGCGGCGGTCAGACCCCGTAGGCTACTTATTACGGAGAGGGGTGAGGATGCAGACGATGTTCCAGAGGTAAGACCAAGTCGGAGCCATTTCTTTGTTGTAGTTTTCTTTTCTCTTGGAGATATGACTTAATCACTTTTCTTTGTAGGCGTCTGATGAACCGGCCTCTCCTGAACCGTCTACTGCCCCAGGAGTTAATCCGGCCCTTGCTGCTTTGATTAGCGACATGTGTGCCGCGGTCCTTTCTGCGGGGGCTCTCTCAGCAGCGGCCGAGAATTCTCAAGTTGCTGAGGCCCCAGTCCGGAATGACGAAGGTTCCCTCGGACCTGTCTCCGAGGTTGCCGAATTTCCGCAAGGCGACACCGATCTCGTCGCATCTCCTTCCGAGGGTGCCGGGGCAGAGGAATTTATTATACCTGACTCGGGGACTGCTGGTGAAGGGGCTGCAGTTGCCGTAGGCGAACCCCAGCCTCCACACTCTTCCGCTGGTAAGATAAGCCAAATATTGACTAGTAAGGGGGCTTATTTGCTCTATCAACATATCCTCCGAGTCAAATCGATTCACGGTTGCCTTGGCCCTACAGGTCCTGACCCTTTACTTCCTACCGCAGATGTTCTTAGGGAAGGCTCGGCCTGCCGTGATCTGGGAGAAAGGAGCGTTCCCTCTCCTTCGCCGTCTCATGTCGAGGGGCCTCCCACCAACCCCGGGTAGATGGGAATGGAGCAGGCGATGGTTTCCACCTCGTCCTCTGCTGAACATACGGCTCCGGAGATTGACCTCTCGACCCTGCCGAGCATTCAAGTTCTACGGGCCGCTGAAGAGGAGTTGGCCGCTGTTCATGCGTCCTTCCGTGCGAAGTTTGTTTCTCTTATGGCAGGAGCGGCAGATTCTATTGCGTCTTCTTCAGCGTTGCCGGCCACACTCCCGTTGACACCGGCTTCCTCGGAGGCTCTGGACGAGGTGACGTAGGATGTGGTCGACAGCTTCTATCGCCACTTAAAGAGGGGTGTAGACGCTGCTATAGAACGGGGGACCCCTTTTATACTGTCTCTGTGGTGTGCTCGGGGTCAGGTTGCAACTTTGAAGTCCCTCCCTGGCGGAGTGGGGTTGGCTGCACTCCTGGAGCCTAAGTTGGCAGAGGCAGATCAGCTTGTGACCTAATTGCTGGCGGTACGGCAGGCGGGTTTGCCTACTGCGATTGAACGGGAGCAGGGCTTCCTCATTGCTGCTCGAGATAGGATCAAGCTTGCTCGAGATACTATCGGGCCAGTTGTGCGGGGAGACCTTGACAAGTTCTCCGCTTCGTATGACAGGCTGGGTCGTCGGAGTCAGGCTTGTCGTGCTAGGGAAGAGTCTGCTTCTCGTGGAATTGCTGACATGAAGGAGCGGATTCTCGCACTCCAGAAGGAGTTGGCCTTCTTAGAGTCAGAGCTGAAGGCTGCTCAGACGGAACAGGAGTCAATCGTTCGGGAGGCCGAGAAGGTTTCCCGATCTTCTGTTAACCTGGAGCGGGCCTTTAAGAGATTCGAGGATAACTGGCAAGCCCATGCTCAACTGGAGGACGAGGCGGTGCTGACCCAAGAGGCGGAGCGTCGAGCTACCAAGAGGTTTGAGCGGTCGGTTGCCTTGCTGACGGACCGTCTCAGGGCGTTATGTGCCTCGGAGCAGTGATCAGCTTTCTGTTTTCTTTTGCTTCTCTTTTTTCTTTTCTTTTTGTAAGGGATGTGATCCCAAATGATGTAGCACTTTGAATTTTGAATAAATGAGCATGTTTCAATTCATCTTCTTTTTCTTGTACTTGCGGCGTTTGTGGAATTAGACTTGCTGGGGGATTATTTGTGGACCTGTTACCCTAGGCGTACCTTGGTTTTAGGTACGGATAACAAGTTTGGTCAGGATATCCGGAACAGCCATGGCAAAATGGTCATGGATGCTCTCGGTATTGGGAAAAAGAATGTCGTAGAGCAGCTGGGCTCCCGGGGCATGATGAGATGGTGGATTTATGCTAAGAAGCTTAGCAAGGGATATTTGTGGACCTATTATCCTTGGCGTACCCTGGTTCAGGATACGGATAACGGGATGAAAGAAAACCAACATATTTGCCTAGAGGTTATGAGAACATGGCAAACATGAGGGTTTTACCGTAGAATCTTCCTGCTCAGAGGTAATGAGAACATGGCGGAGGAGACTTCACAGAAGATATTCGTGGTCAACAGCGGACATTTGTGGTCAACAGAGGACATTTGTGGTCAACAGAGGACATTTGTGGTCAACAGAGGACATTTGTGGTCAACAGAGGACATTTGTGGACCTATTATCCTTGTCGTACTCCGGTTGTGGGTACAGATAATAGGTTGAAAGGGGACCGACATACTTGCTCAGAGGTAATGTGGACATGGCAAGCATAAAGGTTTCTTCGACGGAGCCTTCCCACTCAGAGGTAATGAGGACATGGCAGGAGTGGGCTCAATGAAGAGGGGGTACATAGAATGACTCAGAGGTAGGAGAACGTGGAAGTTCTATGCGAGGGGGCGGTTTATTTTTGGTGGAAGTGAAAACGGCTCATAGGTAATGAGGACATGGCCGTTTCGGAAATTTGTGGATCGATTACCCTTTTTGTGCACTGGGAGCGCGGGTAGTGGATCATGAGGGAGGATCTCTCCCAGGAAGAAAGTTCAGAGGTATAATCATACGTGACTTACTATCTGAAAGAGTGACCGAAATGTGAGTTCAGAGGCACCAGCGGGTACATAACTCGGTAATTTGAGAAAGTGTGAGTTCAGTGGCACCAGCGGGTACATGACTCGATAATCTGAAATGTTGTGGACGTGAGTTCAGCGATACTAGCGGGTACATGACTCGATAATCTGAAATATTGTAGATGTGAGTTTAGCGGTACCAGCGGGTACATGACTCGATAATCTGAAATGTTGTGGACGTGAGTTCAGCAGTACCAGCGGGTACATGACTCGATAATCTGAAATGTTGTGGATGTGAGTTCAGCGGTACCAGCGGGTACATGACTCGATAATCTAAAATATTGTAGACGTGAGTTCAGCGGTACCAGCGGGTACATGACTCGATAATCTGAAATGTTGTAGACGTGAGTTCAACGGTACCAGCGGGTACATGACTCGAAGATCTTAGACATAATATTTTTTCAGGAACTTGCCGTTGACGGGCAACATGAGCAAGTCTCCGTTTTGTTTTGTGAGGCGGTAAGCACCGTTGGAGAATACTGTCTCAATGATAAATGGGCCTTCCCACTTTGGCTGGAATTTGTCGGCGGTCTTGTGAGTCATGACCATCGGCCTCCGGACTGCCAGGACGAGATCGCCCACCTGGAATGTTCTGATTTTTACCTTCTTGTTGAAGGCTCCAGAGATGCGTGCTTGGTATAGCTTAATTCGTTGCTGAGCCAAGAGGCACTTTTCATCTAGTGTCTCCAATTCTTGTAGCCGGCGTCGGTAGTTATCATCCGTCGTCAACTGATGTGTGAGGGCAACGCAAAGTGAGGGGATCTGAGTCTCTAATGGGAGAACTGCCTCGCTCCCGTATACTAGGGAGAACGGTGTATTCCCGGTGGCTGTTCGGACTGTAGTACGGTACGCCCATAAACACTCGCCGAGCTTCTCGTTCCAGTTGCGTTTGTTGGAGGAGACAAACGTCTTGAGGAGTTTGATGATTGTTTTGTTGAATGCCTCTGCCAACCCGTTTGCTGCCGGGTTGTATGGTGTTGAAGCGATATTCTGAATACGGTGCTTATCGCAGAACCGATAGAAAGCGTGGCTTGCAAACTGCGGACCATTATCATGGATGATCCTTCGGGGCAGTCCGAAGCGGTAGATGACGTGATGCTTAAGGAAGCTGATCACGTTTGAAGTCTTGACTTCTGCGAGTGGGACAGCTTCCGCCCATTTAGAGAAGTAATCAGTGATCGCAAGTATGAAACGATGTCCTCGGGAGGAAGGTGGGGTGATTGGACCAATAATATCCATTCTCCATGCTTCGAATGGCCTGGACGCCACTGTCGGATGTAGAAACTTGGATGGTTGGTGAATGAAGTCCGTGTGGACTTGGTAGGATTTGTATTTTTTAGCGTAATCTATCGCATATGCCACCATTGTGGGCCAATAGTAGCCCATTCGGCGAAGGCGGTCTTGCAGTTTTGGGCCGGGCTGGTGGGCCCCGCAGACACCGTCATGAGCTTCTCGTACAGCTTCTTTGGCTTCTGCGTTTGACAGACACCGAAGCAATAATCCGTCGTAGGAGCGGCGATACAGCATTTTTGTCTCTGTACCGTAGAAGAATCTGAGAGAACGCCGTCTGATGGAAGTGGCTTCCTTTGGGTTCTCCGGCAGGATGTCGTAGATGACAAAGTCGATGAATGGTTGTCTCCAATCTGGAGCATCATCGATCGTGAGGGCTGAATAACTCGCCACGAATTTCACATTGTTCTTGGGACAGACCAGTTCATGGCCTATCACATCCACTGATTGGCGATCATAGTTCGGAACTGCTAGGGAAGCGGCAAGACCAGCTAGGGCATCGGCTTCAATATTTCGGAGTCTGGGGACATGCTCGATAAAGAACCCCTCGAATGACAAGATGACATCGATCGCTATTTGGTGATAGGGGATCATGTCTTCGTGGCGGACTTCGTATGAGCCCCGGATCTGATTGACGATTAACTGAGAATCGTCGTATGCTTCAAGATATTCTACCCCCAGTTCTCTTGCAAGTTGGAGGCTAATGACCAAAGCGTTGTACTCGGCCACATTGTTAGAGCAGGGCTCTGTAAGAGAGTAAGCGCGGTTGATCACCAATTCGGAAGGGGAGATCAGCACTACCCCGACTCCGACGACCATATTGCCTTCAGGTCCGGTCCTTGAAGCACCGTCGAAGAACATTCGCCATATATTATCGTGAGAGGTTGCATGCGAGTCGGCGACCTCATCTGGGATCTCTTCATATATCCTGGAGGACTCCGAGCCTGGGTGGGCTTCTAAGAAGTCTGCCAGGGCTTGACCTTTGACTGCCTTTTGGGGGACGAAGATCATATGATAAGGGGACAACAGTATTGCCCACGTAGCGAGGCGAGAGCTGAGTGCCCCTGGTTTAGTCATGAGGACCCTGAGAGGGTTAACTCATGAGATCACATGTATCATTTGTCCGGTGACATAATGTCGTGTTTTCTGAATGGCGAACACCAGGACGAGGCATTCCTTCTCCATAGCGATGTATCGGTGCTCTGGTCCAATTATCATTCGGCTGAGGTAATATATGGCCTGTTCATGGCCTGCGTCGTTGTTCTGTGGCAGCAGAGCCCTGAGGGAGTGTTCCATTGCTCGTACATAGAGCAGGAATGGATTTTCAGGAACCGGGGCCACCAAAACTGGAGGATTTGACAGATATTCTTTGATGCTGTCGAAAGTATGCTGACATTCCTCGTCCTATACGAATGAGACTCCTTTCTTCATGAGGTGCGTGAACGGTCGGCATCGCCCGAAGAGGTTGGAAATAAACCTCCTGATGTAGGCTAGCCTCCCTTGGAGGCCTCTGAGTTCGAGAAGATTTCTCGGGGGACCCATCTCCATGATTGCTTTTGTCTTCTCAGGGTCTACATGGATACCCTTTGCAGTGATGATGAAGCCTAAGAACTTTCCGCTGGATACGCCCAGAAAGGATTTCGTAGGGTTCATTTTCAAATTGTGCGCTCGTATTAGGTCGAATATCGTCCTTAGATCCTGCAGATGGTCTCCTTTGCAGCAGCTCTTAACGGCTATATCGTCAACGTAGCACTCTACTGTCTTGCGTAAGTGGTCTCCGAAGATGATGCTCATGGCTCTTTGATAGGTGGCGCCGGTATTCTTCAAACCGAAAGGCATGACTGTGTAGCAGTACGTGCCAATTGGTGTTCGGAATGATGTATGCTTTTCGTCATCAGGAGACATTTTGATTTGGTTGTACCCCGAGAAGCCATCCATAAATGACATACGTTCGAAGCCGCAGGTATTGTCGATCATGATGTCTGTGATAGGAAGGGGGAATTCATCTTTGGGGCACGCCTCGTTCAGATTGCGGAAGTCAATACAGATTCGAATCATTCCATTCTTCTTGAGGACGGGTACTATGTTGGCGACCCAGTCTGGATGTTGCTCCTCACGAATGAAGCCGCTGGCTATCAGTTTGTTGACTTCGGCTTCGATTGCATCCATGATGCCTGGACGGAAGCGTCGTTGTTGTTGTTTGACTGGCTTTGCTTCTGGCCGAATGTTGAGTTTGTGAAGAGCAATGTCGGGATTTAACCCTGGCATGTCTTCATAGCTCCAGGCGAACACATCAATGTATTCTCTGACAAGTTCTAGCAGCGACTCCCGTTCTTCGTCTGCTAGGCTTTTACTGACGAAGATTGGTTTTGGAGAAGATTCGCTGCCGAGGTCAACTTGTATAACCTCATCTTCAGTAGGAGGTTCTCTCAGTTCGAACCGTTTTTCTCATTGTGCGTCTAATTGCTGGGCCCACGGCTCTAGCTCGAGGATTTCGGGGATGTCTTCGTTTTCTTCATAAGCGTCGGCGAATGCCATATTGACTGTCATGACTTGTCTGAACACATCTCCGATACTGGTATCCGAGTCCGAAGTTGGTGACCCGGTTGAATGTGACTGCCAGTCGCATTCTTCATCTGAACTCTCGGGGGTTGTAGTAGGCGTTACATACCCCAACCCGTATCGAGTTTTGCTATAATAGTTCCGTGGTTTGCCCGCCGGGACTGGCGGCTTCAAAGGTAATCGTCGCCCAGTGCCGTAGTTCAAACCTGGCGTCGTCTCCAGATCATACCCCTATTTTTGCATGAGATATTTGGATTGGGGACTATAGAGATACAGAGGCAGTCTTCCGGCATCTGACCCGAGGTCGGCTTCCTCTATGGTGAGGGGATACGGGTTGTTCGTCCGGCCGAAGATGATAGGATGATCCCCTCCCTTGATTATTCGGTAAGCGTCTTCTACTGGAGTAAGCTGGATTGCGGTGTACACATTTGTCACTTGTGTGTGTAGGTGAGTGCCTATACCGTGTTCCATAGCATACATTATACATAGCTTATTGAGCTCGGTGTAGTTCAAAGATAACCCTTTATTGATGAAGTAGGGTATCTTTTCTAGGGGGATTACATCATCTGCGGAGGGAACATCAGTGTGGACAGCCACATACTTGGCTAACTCTGGTTTCTCTTCGGCTACCCCCTGTGTGAATGAAGACTGAGAGGATGTCCTGGGAAGCTTGATTGTCAGTGGTTCAGTTGATGGAGCAGAGCATGGAGTTGTCGGTAGACTAGCGACCCCCAGTTTGGCACTTGATGTGGAGCGAGGAGTGGCTGGTTCGCTAGAAGTGTCAGACCTTGCATCGGGGTGACGACCCTTCTTGGGAAGGCGTATCGTCAGTGGCCTATCGGAGGGATTGAGCTTCTCCGTTTGGGGTTGACCGACTCTCGGCAGTCTGATTGTCAGTAGCCCCATTGTGGGTCTTGATACTTGGCCGGACCTTGGCAGCCGAATTGTCATCTGCTCCTCTTGCACCGAGAGGCTGATCGCGTCCTTCTTCAGAGTGGCAGTAAGAGGTGCAGACCTGCCCGGTTTGCGAGCTTGGAGGTGGATCGTCAGAGGTCCTTCTAATCCCGTAGCTGTCTCGGTACGATCTTGTACGTCTCCTTCATCAAGGTGCCTCTTCGACTTTTCGTATAGGCAGGAGTCTGAGTAGTAAGATTCGACCCCTTTGAAGGGATCGATATCAACAAATTTTATCTTCACGAAGCCGTGTTTATCGACATATTTGAAGCACTGGTATAGCGTGGAAGGCACAATCATGTAATCGTGTATCCATGGGCGCCCCAAGAGGATGCTATAAGAAGTGTCTGCATCTATGACGTAGCAGGTGACTTCGGATTGGAGGTCACCAATTTGACACTTCAGACGAATCTTTCCAATAGGGTAGCTCCTGCCCGAATTGATACCGCTGATGGCAGTGCTTGTAGGTGTCAGGCGATGCATTAGGATGCGGAGATGATGTAGCAGACCCTTCGGGATGATGCTTATGGAAGAGCCAGGATCTATGTGCATCCGATCCACCTTCAAGTCGCCGATGTACCCCGTGTAGTATAGCGGGCGATCGTGTAGGTTGGTTTTGATGAGCATGTCCTGCGGAGTGAAGACGATGTTGGTCATTGCTCTCGTGCAGGCACTGTCTTAGAGATCCATGGGTGAGTCCTCCCCGGTGAGGTTGGATTGAGCCAGGTAGACATCGGCATTTTGGAGTACTTCGCTTAATGCAATACGAACATCCTTGAAGAGCCTTAGGAGTTCGTACAGTGACAACTTGGCCGGTGTGTTAGCCAATTGCGCTAAGATGTTAAAGTTGTAGGGCCTCTCTAGTCCTTGGGCTGCCTCTTTTCGGAGGGATTTGTCGAAGCGAGTCTCCCTCGGCCTAGGCTTGTCGGTCGTCGAAGGCTGAGCCGGTCCCGGAGCATCAGTTGTAGTGGGTTGATGATTTTCAACTGGATTGTCAACCACAGGTTGGGATTGCGCTCCAGACCGCGTGACGACGGCTGTAGCTTCCTCGTTGTCTGCCGAGATTGTGTGGCAGGTCCTGACTATTCCATTTTTCTTTTTGTCGGTGGTAGATGGTGTGGGCCGAGTCACTTCTGACACCAAGTCTGGATGGATCCACATGACCTCCCCTCGTGGTGTAGTGAGGGGTACTAGACCGGCAGCCTGATCTCGGGGAGGTAGAAGATTGGTAATCTCCATTGTCGCTAGAGGGACGGGGATCACCCCGTCTTGAGTCTCCGTCGGAGGGAAGCTGCCGAATTGTACGGACACCATATTGGCCGCCATGGTTACCTCTTCGAAATCGATGGCCAGAGCGTTCAAATCGATGAGGTTCTAGATGTACCGTTTCAGCTGGTAGCAATCATGTATAGCATGATGAACATAGCAATGATAATGGCAATACTTTAGATTTTCCATCTCTGCCGGCCGCGGTTCCCGTCTAGGTGGAGGAAGCTGGATTCTATCCCCTTGTATGAGCATGTCCAAGATGGGCTTGACGTGACTGTCTTCGAAGGAGTAATCAATTTGCGGCCATTGTTTGTCTGTTGGCTTCGGCTCAAGTTTTTGTGCAGAATCGGCCACCATAGCCTGCTTTCCATTGCTGTCCCGATTGTTGGAGGGGCTACCCCCATTATCGTTGTTGGGACGCTTGCCCTTATTTTCTCCTTCCGAGATGTGCAATCCCAGTTGGCGAGCCTTCTTCAATCGTTCTTCGGTGCTTGTGGCGCTGATGATGAATGTCTTCCAATCTTTGAATTGACTTTCGCCCATCCAGAGACTGATTGTTGGGAGCAGTCTCTTTTGGCAAATTTTAATTAAAGAGGAATCTGGATTTCCGGAAGGCAGCTTCATGGCGGTTTGGCAGAACCGCTCAATGTAGTTCCTTGTTAATTCCTTCTCCCCTTGGATGACGTCCATGAGAGTGGACATGGTGACGTCCTGTCCTACTTCGTAGAATCTCTCCAAGAACAGGCGCTTGAAGCCGGCGAAGGAGTGGATGCAGTTGTCTGGCAGATTACGATACCAATTGAAGGCGACTCCTTCCAATGCCCCAATGAATAATCGCGTGAGGATAGCATCATCATGGGGCAGATGGTCGGTGGTGACCTCGAAGTAAGTGATGTACCGACTTGCTGAGGTCTTGCCATCATACGGGTTGATATTGAACGGCTTATATTTTGGTGGGAATGGAACATCCCTCCATTCGGCAGGGTATGGTTGCCGCATTCTGAGGTCTTGAGCGTTTTCTCGGGCATGGAACATGGCTCGGAGCTCCTGGACCTCTCTTCTTACTTCTCGGGCCTCATTTGTCGTGGTAGGGGCTGTTATTTCGGAAGAATTATTGCCCGGGTTTGGTGCTGCTGAGTTCGAGTCCGCATTAACCGCGGGACCCGTGCTTGATTGGCCAGGCGTTCCTCCTTGCAGAGTTGGAAGAGCGGCTTTGATTTCATCTACAGACTTGGCCAAGGCCTGCAGTATAGCCTCCAAAGTGTCGATATGCTGGCGATCACTGGAACCACCTTGGCTGCTGTCCGTCATGAATACCGTCCTTACATGAGGAGTGATAGAAGGAACGGTGGAGGAGGTGCCCTCCGAGTCGTACCCATGTACCGAGAAGTCATCGGGGTAGGTGGGAATGTTCTCTTCGGGCTCGGACTCGGAGGGAACGGTATCCCCAGCCTCGGAGCTTGCTTCGTCTTGAGAGCCATGGATGTCCTCGAGGATATCAGCGTTTGTTGTACCTGATGGGAGAGTTGTTTCCCCGGGCTCGGCTCCTTGAAACATCGAATTGTTGTGTATGTTCGGAGGAGTGCTACCCCCAGTTCTCACGATCCCCAGCGAGGTAGATGACAAATTTCCCATTGCAGCAGATTTCGTCTTTGAACGGGTGTGTTGGAATACTCCGGTGGAGGACAGCCGTTTAGACGACGATTTCTTAACTGTAGTGGTGGATATTTTGGGGCTGGAGATGCTTGTCTTCTTCCCTCTCCCTTTGGCAGGGATTTTCTGAGTGGAATTGCAGGAGACAACAGGAGGTGCTTCGTCTTCTGAGCTCGGATTTTGTAGTCTTTGGAAGACCGACGGCCGATCTTCCGTTGCTGCCGCGTTGTTGCAACAGCAGTTGACGATGATTTGGGTGCAATGATGTCCAAGCGAGGACTTTTTGCATGCCGAGGCTCCTTCTCTTTCCTTGCATTTGTGGAGGATCGCCTCACGCAGGTCAGAGGAACCACTTTGTCCTTTTGCCGCCGGGGGCTAGACTCGAGCGGTTCTATACAACTTCCCATCAGAGGCCCGTGTGATAATCAACGGGACGCCCTGATAGTTAGAGGTTGGGACAGCTGCCTGGGCTTGGTGAGCCCGCGCTGCCCTAGACTTCCTCTTTTTAGCACTTGCAGGTGCGTAATAGGAGGAGTCCAAGTTGATCACCACAGAGTCTGGCTTATCATCCAGAGAACCATCAGAGTCAGGACCGCATGAGAGACGGTCGAAGACTGGTCGAGAGAAGCGTGGAACGATCGCTATGCGGCTAGAATTGGGTGCCGTGCAAGCTGTCTGCATGCGGTTGTCTTTTGTCGTTGGATGAGTTATTTTTATGCGGCTAGGAGTCACGACCGTGCAGGCTGGCCGCATGCGGTTGGCAATTGTGGCCGCATGGGTTTTCTGCAAGCGATTGACTTTCTTAGCCGCATGAGTTTCATCCATGTGGTTGGCAACTGTAGCCGCATAAGCTATGCGGCTGACAGATGTGGCCGCATGAGTTTTCTCCATGCAGCTGGCGGATGTGGCCGCATAAACTTTTTTCCTGCGGCTAATACCCTTATGCGGCTCGGATCTCATAGAGTTCCTCTTTGCCCCTGTAAGTCCAGCATCATAGTATTTTCTTCTGCCGGACTTGGGGACAGCAGAGTTGTCTATGGTCTGAAGTGGGGCCGCAGGAGAGTCTTTCTCGCCGTCTTGAGCAACAGAGGGTATTTCTGTAAGAGCTTCAGTAGGAACGAAGGATCGGGGCCTCCACTCCTTGCGGGCCTTCTTTGTGCGGGCTCGTTTCTGGACCGGGCCAGCGCTCTTGTCGGAGAGCATTTCTTCGAACGCCTGTTGGTCGAACCGGGCGACCATCTTCTGTTGCGTGGAGCCGAGCTTGGCTGCATCCGATTGCGTCACCAACTCCTCAGCCGTGGAGAAGTTTGTCCCCAGCGGAGTCGCCATCGTGTTTGCCATTGATTGTAAAAGTACAGAACAATTTTATGGGAGGACTGAACTTAGACTCACAATACAAACTCGCTTGTACAAAGAAAGCCTAGGGACGAAAACCTAGGTACAGCAGTCTAAGTACAATTGTTTATTTTAGATTCTGGGGGTGACGATAGAGGCTCGAGAAGACGACGGTAGCCCTGCCTTACTCCTTGGACGATCGGTATGCAGCCTTGGCTCCTGTGAAGAGATGGTTGGCGTTGACGAAGAAATGCTCTTCTTGCTCTCCTCGTATTGCTCTTCTGGCTTCTCTCTCTCTCTGTGTGTATTTTTTCTCTCTGATAGCGTATATCTCTCCTTGTATATTTTGCAAAGGAATGGCACCCTGCTATTTATAATAGTGGGGAGCATCATTAGGGTTTGGATGATTACCCATTCTCAAAGTGGCGGCAGCCTGATGCTTAATCAATATGGACCGTTCGTTTTAATCGTGAAGGATTTGGGCCATAAATGGGGATAGCACTGAATCTTGCGAATGATTAATGCTGATTGCTTTAAATCTTCATGATTGGTTGTGTCAATCTTGGATCTCTCACCACGTGTCCCATTGGCTTGATCATGAATGATATGATCTGATCTCATTAATTATGAGGATAACGTTAAATATGGTCATTGTGATCTGGTAAATCTCTGATTGATTTGCATCTCATGATCATCCTTGCTACCAGCTGTCAAGTCGTGGGGGCAATTGAATCTCTGCCACGTGTCTTAATAATAGACTCTGCCAGAGCCGCATGATATCCATGAACCGCATGAGACAGCGTCTTAGTGAACCGCATAGGTATAGTATTTGCGAGCCGTATGGGATGGTTTCTCGGTGGGCCACATAAGTGTAGTACTCGCGAGCCGCATGGGATGGCTTCTTGGTGAGCCGCATAAGTGTAGTACTCGCGAGCCGCATGGGATGGCATCTTGGTGAGCCGCAGAAAGACGATTCTTGCCAGCTGCATAAAGCTGTTCTTCACTGGAGCCGCATGGGGGTAGCCACGTGTCAATCTCGGATCGTGTCAGAGATGTTCTCCTATTCCCAAAGAGTCTGTCATTATGACAGGGCCATTATGACACTTCATGTCAGAGCCGTCAGCTGTCAAATCATGGCAGAGCATTAAATAGGGCCATTGCTCGATGGCTAGCTGTGTGAAGGGGTTCCATGGGGGCACGTGGCGTTGATCGAGCCGCATATCTCTGTTGGTCGAATGGGAGCCACATGTACTTCTTAACCGCATGCGGCTAGGGTCCTCTTTGAACCGCATAGGACTGTCCCTATGTAAGCCGCATGGACTCTCCTGCCCCGAGCCGCATGAGACTAAGAGTCTCTCTGAACCGCATGGGACTGCTCCTATATGAGCCGCATGGGGTTCTCCTGTTCCGAGCCGCATAGATCATCATTCTGATATTTTCCATGCTTCTACATAGTAGTAAAAGTCTCATCTAGGTATACTAGTCATGCTAAACCAAAACGGTCATAGGGTATCAAAACACACAAGCAATCTAGGGTGCTAAACTAGAAAAGATACAGAAATAACTATCATCAAGAATGTAAGGCAGTCTACCATCCTATATGAAAATTGGTACTTATCAAAATAAAATAAAGTTAACTACCATTTATCTAATAAGGGGTACTATTCAAGAAAATCAAAAACAAAAGTTAAAGAATGAAAGCCAATTGCATGGAAATCCAATCACAATATATTTATATATATAGCGTTAGAGAGGGAAAAGCTAGCATTATGTACAAGTTATGTGGTTCCTGTATGTATGGGTGTATGTGGACATGTTCATATGGTTAGATAATAGGCGTATGTGTATGTGAATTATACATGAAAGCGTATAGGAGGATTTGGGTTTCAAAACAATAGCTATCCAGTTACACTACTCATGGCATATTGGTTAAACAATCTACAATACACAACCTATTACTCATAACATGCATAGCTAACCATATATATATCTATGTAAAGAGGTAGTGATTTAGTTATGTATATATATACATTATAACAAGTATGCTTAAACTCTATATATATCTATATAGATATATGAACATAACATAGAGAGGTAGGGTTAGGTTTACATGGCAGTGTATACTAAGTTAGGGTGTGTGTGTCCTTGTACAGGGTTATAGCTTAGTATTGAAAGGTTAAATCCAATTTTAGTTCAGTATTTACATACAAAATCTGAAAATAAGCTAACATTTAAAGCAGTGTAATATTAACATAATACAGTTTCAGATTTTAGGGGTTTGAAACATCACAACCAACTCAATGCTTCCAATATATCCTAACATGATAGAGAAGAAACCCTAACATACTATCCATACATTTTGCTATGCATACAGTTTAATATTACATATTAAATCTGAAATTGAACTAAATATTGAAAATCAATGTGAAAATGTTAACATGCATTCAGTTTTAGGATTTTGGAGAATTTTAACATCAAACCAACCCAATGTTTATCACAACCTAACATGTAAGAATATGAAACCTAAATTTATATCCCTACATACCACAATGTATATAGCTCAAAATATTACATTTGAAAAAAAAATAAAACAACAAATTGAACTAAACATTTGGAATCCAGTATTAAGGGTTAATATGCACACAGTCTTAGATTTGTCAAATTCAAACACAAAACTCAACCAATTCCCTTAAGAGTTGAAACCCTGTATATAACATACACGTGCAGTGATATAAACAAAACTACTAACATGAAATTTATATTTGAATTACGAATTTAAACTGAAAAAAGCAGAGAACCAGAAATATTGGGGTTTTGACAATTTAAACATCAACAACATATTAATATGTATTTAGATAGGTTGGAATTCAAAGTGTAGCATGCATACGTATCAGACAAGTGTCTGCTATATATATATTCATATATATTCTCATGTCCCAATATAAAAATTTAACTCTACGTTTAAGACCAACATTTAGATTCCTACCAACATTGCAAATTAGGTGATTGATGTAATCAAGACAGTTTTATTATTATCATTATTTAATACAAGAATAATAGCAAGAAAGAAATAACGATATAATCGGTTCTGCTTATCTGTTTAAAAGAAGGAACCATTTTGAAACCCAGAGCTAAAATATCAAATCCAATATAAGGTCTAGCAAAAATCATCGATTCATTGTATTATGAAAAACTCATAGCAAAAGTTACACAAGGTTTATAAAAATAGCTAAAGCTACATCCTAAGTAAAAATGAGAAGCAAACCAAGACAATCCAATAATAATTTTTTTTTGATGGACTGCAACAAAAGTAGAGAAAACATGTTCGAAAATATTTAAGGTACAATCTGATAATCATATACGTCTATCCAAAATCATGGTACTCTAAATTCTCGTCATACTAGTAAGCAAGGCTACGATAATCACAGAGTCCTTGACTTATGCACATACCTCTAGAATCATGGTATTTAACATTTTCGCGGTGCCGCTAGCTTGGCTGCGAAAACCTTAAATTTCTATACCCGAAAAATATATCTAAAGTCAGACTATATGTCCTCACCATGCTGGCTAATGTGACTATAGAAGACAAGATTTCCATAACTTAGATGACCTAGCCCATATAATTTTATCTTGTCAAAAATTAAATTAAATCAACAATAAATACCCAAAAAAAAGTAAATCAAATTTATCAACGAACTTCAAAATTCAAAAATAAACAAAAATCCTTCAAATCATATAAATACAACTCGGATGCTACAGCTAACATCAAGATTCAAAATTTAACAATCTTCCATCAAAACCAATAAATATAAACTCAAATTCAACAATAATCCATCAAAATCAAATTTAACAACAGAAAGTAAAGATAAATCAAATCAAGGAAAAAAAGAGTTTTCAAATCGAAGTTAAAATAAGATTCTCAAGGGTCGTCCCAGGAATCTCTCAAGGGATCCTAATTATGATTGAGTACCTTCAAAATATATCCTAATCCTACTGCAGGCTGTAGTGGTACTCTAGTTCGAATACCACTACACAAACTCGACCTGCATGGGCCACCACTAAAAACGTGTCACGACCCGCACCCTAGAGTAAGGGCACGAGGACGTAACAACTCCCAGCCTATGCCGCAGTGTCGGCGGTAGAACGCTGTCCTAGGTCTCATGCGTCTAACAGTATCAGGCTAAGCAGTTTATACTCCCCGAATAGGGGTGACATAGCAGAATGTAAACTCAATCACATCTAGGGTAGAGCATAATGGAAGATAGATAAACACATAAAATCCAAAAGAAATACAGCAGATAGAAGTCTAAGTGTCTAAGATACACAACCCAAAAATACATCTCAAAACTCAAATACAGAAATCCATAAATACAACTCAAGACAACTGAAAATAAACTGAGCAAAACCCTAGCTACCTATACAACCTCTACTGTGTCTCCTCTAGGCTAGCAGGCAACCTCCATGCTATCTGTAAAATTTATCAACAGGTCCAGTCAGGATAGGAGCGAGCACAATACATCTCAACAGTTCATAGCAGGTTAGAAAATATAATCATGCAGTAAAGTAAGATACAGGTACTGAAAGAAATGCAGTATGTAAACAGAGAGAGAGCTGTAATAGAAATATCTACTATACATAGAGAACTAACAGTGGCTAGTGAGTCAGAGTACAATATAGACATGTAAATGACATAGGAGATTCTGATAAGACACTATGGAAGAGATTCTGATAAGTTACTACTTGGGTATTATTCACATGTCTACTTCTACTCCCCCGTACCCCCAATCAGTATACAAGGATCCAAACAGGTTATGTTATGCTTCTATGTAATACCCCCCGAAGGGTGGAAAGCCCCTGAAGGGTGGTAAGCCCCCGAAGGGTGGTACATAGTAGTCCCAAGAATGGGAATTCTAGAAGATTCTAGGATACCCAGTAAATGGGATAAGAGATTCTAGGAGACTCTGTGATCATAAGAGTATATGTCACAAGTGATCAAAGAATCAGTAAAGCATAGTGATTCCTCATGTAAGTGAAACGTACAGAACATGTAGTACCCGATGCTTCCTAAAGATAACATCTCAAGAAGGGATCCGTATAGTACCAATCCGTGTGACCAACGTGACAGTACATTTAATGTAGGAAATAATTCTAAGCAGGATATGAAATGATCAGAGAATGTACTCGCCTGGTGTCTGAATGTCCAAAGTAAATATAATGTCCGAGGAGAGGTGTCTGGCTCCTAATCAGAACAGCATAAGTCACAACAAGTCCAAAATGGCGATATGAAGTTCTATTATGCATTCTACATGATTCTAGGTCAATCTAGACCAAAGTCAACTCTTGGTCAACTTGGTCAACCCTGAAAGTCAAACCTAGGTCAACTATGGTCAAACTAGGTCTAACAAGTCTAAATTAGGTCAAACAAGTTATTCTAGGTCTAAACAAACTAAGTATATGCAAATCAAGTATCCAAGATAGCTACTAACTCATAGCCTTAAGTCACTTGCTAAACCAAGCACAAAACTAAACCATAAGCTAACAAGGCACACAAACTTAGTCATATAATGTATATATATTATTCACATTCACATATTCATATACATAGATATATATAGGAAAGCTATATATATAGGCACATACATATATATATAGAGAGAAAGAGAGATAAAAGAGTAAGTGAGTATGTGTGTGTTTGGCATATGTGTGAAAGGATATGTGTTAATGTTCTAAAATTTAGTGATAGGTAGGTGTATGTGACATGCGATACATGATGTCAAAGGATGTATGAATGCATGTGTGTAAAAGTTATAGGTTAACTCAGTTTATAGAAATACATACATACATACTTACCTTGTATACATGCATACATACATATCATGTATATTATATTTACATGATACATACATGTATACTTGTATTATATTATACTTACATTCATGCATATTAGATACTTGTATTTATATTAACATATTGCAAACATTTATTTCATTCATGCATCTATGCATTACCTACATGTTTTATACATATGCTTACATTGTATATTCATATCATTTCATACATTAACATAGAGACATACAAACATGCACACATCATATATTTCATACCTTGCATTACCCTACATATCATGTTATATATTATCATTCATTCCTTTCATATATTATATTATCTTTAAGTTGAATATATCATATATGGATATAATACATTATCTTGCATGCTTGTATTCATATATTACATTCTATATTACCTATATACATGTATTTCCTCCATTCATTCATGCTTGCATCATATACTCTACATTACCATACATGTTATCATTATATATTACATTACAATATTTATACATTATTCATTCATATCTATTATTAAATATATATCTTGCATTCATATCTAGCATTCATTATATACTTTCATGCATACATTGTATATCATTCTTCCATTCATGCATTGCTTATATGCATTATATTAATTACATTCCTACATGCTTGCATTCAACCATATATATACACTAATGTAAAGAGAATATATATCATATATATATTATTTCATTCATCTAACATATCATGTATTACATACTCTATATTCATTTAATATCCATACTACATAGGCTCATAGGTTACACAAAATGCATATATATATAGTCACTCTTCTACTTAAAATCAATACTGCACCAATTGGGCATTCACTAAATTCTAGGATTAAAGTATGTTGTATATCTTTGTGTTAGCTTTCCGAAACTTTAAACGGATCGCATTTTCGTGTCCGGAAGCTCCCGGAATCGCAAAAATACCAAAACGCGTTCGTCTTTCGTACAGCTGACACTCAAATAATATTACAGAAAGTTTTAAAACGAATTTGGCTGATTAAAATATATATTTGGAAAGCTAACTTCGATACGCTTCTTTTAAAAAAAACGGGAGGTTAATTGGAGTTATGAGCTAAAAGTTATGGCATTTCTAAGTTGCTCTAGCTACTGAAAACGTGGATAAAAATTATGACGAATTTAGGTAGTTTGAGACAAAAGAAACACAAGTATATAACATAATATATCAAGAACTCACTCTCTACACTAATATATATATATATATATATATATATATATATATATATATATATATATATATATATATATATATATATATGAGACACTATAGAACACATCTCCAATACAAAAAAAAATATATATATATGAGACACTATAGAACACATCTCCAATACAAAAATATGAGATTAAATATGTAATAATTCATTCATACATAACAACAACACATAGTGTGTCCAAATTTGGGGTTTTTCCACATGGACACAACCATAACACAAAGGACACTCCTATGACCTCCAAATGGACACGAAATGGACACAAATGGAGATACAACCATGGGGGTCAATTCTATGGGTTCAAAATATTTCTATATGCATGTAGAGATGGATTAGAGGAGAGATTATACCTTTCGGGAGAGGGATTCAAAGGAAAAGCCTTCCGATACGGCACCGACACGTAGAGATTCCAAAAGGACACGAACGAGCTCCGAATCCTCCTAAACTTGGCTAGCACCCTCCAACCATGGAGTAGAAGAGAAATAAAGAAGATTTGGTGAAAGAAGGGGTTGATTTGGAGATGAAATCAATGGAGGTTCATCTCTAAATTAATTTGGGGAAGAACAAGAGAGAGAAAGTGGATGAAAACAAATGAATGAAGGAGTGACTCACTCCTTATCCCCCCCATAAGTGGCTGCCCAAAAAGGGTGAGGTGTCCCCTATTTGAATGTCCAAAATGCCCTCCACTAATCTATTTGATTTAAATTAGGAATGGATTAAAGGTTGAGGTCAATTTAGTCTAGTTTTAAGTCTCTAATTAAACTAAACCTATCCGTAAATAATTAGTCTAACTACTAACTAAAATTAATATCATGTGGACTAAAATTAATATCAAGTGGGTCATGCCTAACTAGTGTGTGGGTCCCACTAGAGTCAAACTATCCCCCCGGGTCCCCGTTTCAAGTCGGATTGAGTTAAAATTTGAACCCGACTCAAATAACCCCAAAACAATATCATAAATAATAAAATAAATTTCAACCCCAAAATAATATCATAAATAATAAAATAAATTTCAAAAATATTCAAAAATATAAAATGACAAAAATACCACTGTTTCTGAAAACTGGGGGTGACAAATCTATCCACCTTAAAAAAATTTTATCCTCGAAATTAAAATGTTCATACTCCTTCTATGTCAAACCCCCCACAATCAAAGTCTCAGAACTTAAACAATCATACGATTTAAAAGGATGACATACAGGGTCATGGCATACGGTGGTAGTGAAAGTCTCATCTAGGTATACTAGTCATGCTAAACCAAAACGGTCATAGGGTATCAAAACACACAAGCAATCTAGGGTGCTAAACTAGAAAAGATACAGAAATAACTATCATCAAGACTGTAAGGCAGTCTACCATCCTATATAAAAACTGGTACTTATCCAAACAAATAAAGTTAACTACCATTTATCTAATAAGGGGTACTATTCAAGAAAATCAAAAACAAAAGTTAAAGAATGAAAGCCAATTGCATGAAAATCCAATCACAATATATTTATATATATAGCGTTAGAGAGGGAAAAGCTAGCATTATGTACAAGTTATGTGGTTCCTGTATGTATGGGTGTATGTGGACATGTTCATATGGTTAGATAATAGGCGTGTGTGTATGTGAATTATACATGAAAGCGTATAAGAGGATTTGGGTTTCAAAACAATAGCTATCCAGTTACACTACTCATGGCATATTGGTTAAACAATCTACAATACACAACCTATTACTCATAACATGCATAGCTAACCATATATATATCTATGTAAAGAGGTAGAGATTTAGTTATGTATATATATACATTATAAAATGTATGTTTAAACTCTATATATATCTATATAGATATATGAACATAACATAGAGAGGAAGGGTTAGATTTACATGGCAGTGTATACTAAGTTAGGGTGTGTGTGTCCTTGTACAGGGTTATAGCTTAGTATTGAAAGGTTAAATCCAGTTTTAGTTCAGCATTTACATACAAATCTGAAAATAAGCTAACATTTAAAGCAGTGTAATATTAACATAATGCAGTTTCAGATTTTAGGGGTTTGAAATATCACAACCAACTCAATGCTTCCAATATATCCTAACATGATAGAGAAGAAACCCTAACATACTATCCATACATTTAGCTATGCATACAGTTTAATATTACATATTAAATCTGAAATTGAACTAAATATTGAAAATCAATGTGAAAATGTTAACATGGATTCAGTTTTAGGATTTTGGAGAATTTCAACATCAAACTAACCCAATGTTTATCACAACCTAACATGTAAGAATATGAAACCTAAATTTATATCCCTACATACCACAATGTATATAGCTCAAAATATTACATTTGAAAAAAAAACAACAAATTGAACTAAACATTTGGAATCCAGTATTAAGGGTTAATATGCACACAGTCTTAGATTTGTCAAATTCAAACACAAAACTCAACCAATTCCCTTAAGAGTTGAAACCCTGTATATAATATACACGTGCAGCGATATAAACAAAACTACTAACATGAAATTTATATTTGAATTATGAATTTAAACTGAAAAAAGCAGAGAACCAGAAATATTGGGGTTTTGACAATTTAAACATCAACAACATAATAATATGTATTTAGATAGGTTGGAATTCAAAGTGTAGCATGCATACGTATCAGACAAGTGTCTGCTATATATATATTCATATATATTCTCATGTCCAAATATAAAAATTTAACTCTACGTTTAAGACCGACATATAGATTCCTACCAACATTGTAAATTAGGTGATTGATGTAATCAAGACAGTTTTATTATTATCATTATTTAATACAAGAATAATAGCAAGAAAGAAATAACGATAAAATCGGTTCTGCTTATCTGTTTAAAAGAAGGAACTATTTTGAAACCCAGAGCTAAAATATCAAATCCAATATAAGGTCTAGCAAAAATCATCGATTCATTGTATTATGAAAAACTCACAGCAAAAGTTACACACGGTTTATAAAAATAGCTAAAGCTACATCCTAAGTAAAAATGAGAAGCAAAATAAGGCAATCCAATAATAATTTTTTTTTGAAGGACTGCAACAAAAGTAGAGAAAACATGTTCGAAAATATTTAAGGTACAATCTGATAATCATATGCGTCTATCCAAAATCATGGGACTCTAAATTCTCGTCATTAGTAAGCAAGGCTACGATAATCACAGAGTCCTTGACTTATGCACATACCTCTAGAATCATGGAATTTAACATTTTTGCGGTGCCGCTAGCTTGGCTGCGAAAACCTTAAATTCCCATACCCGAGAAATATATCCAAAGTCAGACTATATGTCCTCACCATGCTGGCTAATGAGACTATAGAAGACAAGATTTCCATAACTTAGATGACCTAGCCCATATAATTTCATTTTGTCAAAAATTAAATTAAATCAACAATAAATACTCAAAAAAAAATCAAATCAAATTTATCAACGAACTTCAAAATTCGAAAATGAACAAAAATCCTTCAAATCATATAAATACAACTCAGATGCTACAGCTAACATCAAGATTCAAAATTTAACAATCTTCCACCAAAATCAATAAATACAAACTCAAATTCAACAATAATCCATCAAAATCAAATTCAACAACAGAAAGTAAAGATAAATCAAATCAAGAAAAAAAAAAGAGTTTTCAAATCGAAGTTAAAATAAGATTCTCAAGGGTCGTCCCAGGAATCTCTCAAGGGATCCTAATTGTGATTGAGTACCTTCAAAATATATCATAATCCTACTACAGGCTGTAGTGATACTCTAGTTCGAATACCACTATACAAACTCGACCTGCATGGGCCACCACTAAAAACGTGTCACGACCCGCACCCTAGAGTAAGGGCACGAGGAGGTAACAACTCCCAGCCTACGCCGCAGTGTCGACGGTAGAATGCAGTCCTAGGTCTCATGCATCTAACAGTATAAGGCTAAGCAGTTTATACTCCCCGAATGGGGGTGACATAGCATAATGTAAACTCAATCACAACTAGGGTAGAGCATAATGGAAGATAGATAAAACATGAAATCCAAAAGAAATACAGCAGATAGAAGTCTAAGTGTCTAAGATACACAACCCAGAAATACATCTCAAAACTCAAATACAAAAATCCTTAAATACAACTCAAGACAACTGAAAATAAACTGAGCAAAACCCTAGCTACCTATACAACCTCTACTGTGTCTCCTCTAGGCTAGCAGGCAACCTCCATGCTATCTGTAAAATTTATCAACAGGTCCAGTCAGGATATGAGCGAGCACAATACATCTCAACAGTTCATAGCAGGTTAGAAAATATAATCATGCAGTAAAGTAAGATACAGGTACTGATAGAAATACAGTATGTAAACAGAGAGAGAGCTGTAATAGAAATATCTACTATACATAGAGAACTAACAGTGGCTAGTGAGTCAGAGTACAATATAGACATGTAAATGGCATAGGAGATTCTGATAAGACACTATGGAAGAGATTCTGATAAGATACTACTTGGGTATTATTCACATGTCTACTTCTACTCCCCCGTACCCCCAATCAGTAAACAAGGATCCAAACAAGTTATGTTATGATTCTATGTAATAGCCCTCGAAGGGTGGTAAGCCCCCGAAGGGTGGTACATAGTAGTCCCAAGAATAGGGATTCTAGGAGATTCTATGATACCCAGTAAATGGGATAAGAGATTCTAGGAGACTCTGTGATCATAAGAGTATATGTCACAAGTGATCAAAGAATCAGTGAAGCATAGTGATACCTCATGTAAGTGAAACATACAGAACATGTAGTACCCGATGCTCTCTAAGGATAACATCTCAAGAAGGGATCCGTATAGTACCAATCCGTATGACCAACGTGACAGTACAAGTAAAGTAATTTAATGCAGGAAATAATTCTAAGCAGGATATGAAATGATCAGAGAATGTACTCGCCTGGTGTCTGAATGTCCAAAGTAAATATAATGTCCGAGGAGAGGTGTCTGGCTCCTAATCAGAACAGCACAAGTTACAACAAGTCCAAAATGGCAATATGAAGTTCTATTATGCATTCTACATGATTCTAGGTCAATCTAGACCAAAGTCAACTCTTGGTCAACTTGGTCAACCCTGAAAGTCAAACCTAGGTCAACTATGGTCAAACTAGGTCTAACAAGTCTAAATTAGGTCAAACAAGTTATTCTAGGTCTAAACAAACTAAGTATATGGAAATCAAGTATCCAAGATAGCTACTAACTCATAGCCTAAGTCATTTGCTAAACCAAGCACAAAACTAAACCATAAGCTAACAAGGCACACAAACTTAGTCATATAATGTATATATATTATTCACATTCACATATTCATATACATAGATATATATAGGAAAGCTATATATAGGCACATACATATATATATATAGAGAAAGAGAGGTAAAAGAGTAAGTAAGTATGTGTGTGTTTGGCATGTGTGTGAAAGGATATGTGTTAATATTCTAAAATTTAGTGATAGGTAGGTGTATGTGACATGAGATACATGATATCAAAGGGTGTATGAATGCATGTGTGTAAAAGGTTATAGGTTAACTCAGTTTATAGAAATACATACATACATACTTACCTTGTATACATGCATACATACATATCATGTATATTACATTTACATGATACATACATGTATACTTGTATTATATTATACTTACATTCACGTATATTAGATACTTGTATTTATATTAACATATTGTAAATATTCATTTTATTCATGCATCTATGCATTACCTACATGTTTTATACATATGCATACATTGTATATTCATATCATTTCATACATTATCATAGAGACATACAAACATGCACACATCATATATTTCATACCTTGCATTACCCTACATATCATGTTATATATTATCATTCATTCCTTTCATATATTACATTATCTTTAAGTTGAATACATCATATATGGATATAATACATTATCTTGCATGCTTGCATTCATATATTATATTCTATATTACCTATATACATGTATTTTCTCTATTCATTCATGCTTGCATCATATACTCTATATTACCATACATGTTATCATTATATATTGTATTACAATATTTATACATTATTCATTCATATCTATCATTAAATATATATCTTGCATTCATATCTAGCATTCATTATATACTTTCATGCATACATTGTATATCATTCTTTCATTCATGCATTGCTTATATGCATTATATTAATTGCATTCCTACATGCTTGCATTCAACCATATATATACATTAATGTAAAGAGAATATATATGTCATATATATATTATTTTATTCATCTAACATATCATGCATTACATACTCTATATTCATTTAATATCCATACTACATAGGCTCATAGGTTACACAAAATGCATATATCGTATAGTCACTCTTCTACTTAAAATCAATACTGTACCAATTATGCATTCACTAAATTCTAGGATTAAAGTATGTTGTATATCTTTGTGTTAGCTTTTCGAAACTTTAAACGGATCGTATTTTCGTGTCCGGAAGCTCCCGAAATCGCAAAAACACCGAAACACGTTCGTCTTTCGTACAGCTGACACTCAAATAATTTTACAGAAAGTTTCAGAACGAATTTGGCTTATTAAATATATATTTGGAAAGCTAAGTTTGATATGCTTCTTTTAAAAAAACGGGAGGTTAATTGGAGTTATGAGCTAAAAGTTATGGCATTTCTAAGTTGCTCTAGCTACTAAAAACGTGGATAAAAATTATGACGAATTTAGGTAGTTTGAGACAAAAGAAACACAAGTATATAACATAATATATCAAGAACTCACTCTCTACATTAATATATATATATGAGACACTATAGAACACATCTCTAATACAAAAATATGAGATTAAACATGTAATAATTCATTCATACATAACAACAACACATAGTGTGTCCAAATTTGGGATTTTCCCACATGGACACAACCACAACACAAAGGACACTCCTATGACCTCCAAATGGACACGAAATGGACACAAATGGAGATACAACCATGGGGGTCATTCCTATGGGTTCAAAATATTTCTATATGCATGTAGGGATGGATTAGAGGAGAGATTATACCTTCCGGAAGGGGGATTCAAAGGAAAAGCCTTCCGATACGGCACCGACACGTAGAGATTCCAAAAGGACACGAACGAGCTCCGAATCCTCCCAAACTTAGCTAGCACCCTCCAACCATGGAGTAGAAGAGAAATAAAGAAGATTTGGTGGAAGAAGGGGTTGATTTGGAAATGAAATCAATGGAGGTTTATCTCTAAATTAATTTGGGGAAGAACAAGAGAGAGAAAGTGGATGAAAACAAATGAATGAAGGAGTGACTCACTCCTTATCCCCCCCCATAAGTGGCTGCCCAAAAAGGGTGAGGTGTCCCCTATTTGAATGTCCAAAATGCCCTCCACTAATCTATTTGATTTAAATTAGGAATGGATTAATGGTTGAGGTCAATTTAGTCTAGTTTTAAGTCTCTAATTAAACTAAACCTATCCGTAAATAATTAGTCTAACTACTAACTAAAATTAATATCATGTGGATTAAAATTAATATCAAGTAGGTCATGCCTAACTAGTGTGTGGGTCCCACTAGAGTCAAACTATCCTCCCCCCTCCCCCCCGGGTCCCCGTTTCAAGTCGAATTGAGTTGAAATTCGAACCCGACTCAAACAACCCCAAAACAATATCATAAATAATAAAATAAATTTCAACCCCAAAATAATATCATAAATAATAAAATAAATTTCAAAAATATTCAAAAATGTAAAATGACAAAAATATCCCTGTTTCTGAAAACTGGGGGTGACATAACCAGGTCCTCAGAGGGACGTAACAAGATACATAAAGAACATGCCATAATAAACTGAATATATAATATGTCACAAACCGAAATAAGTGACAAGACGACAATAAGGTAATCTAACCGTACTACAGTGTTATGCAGTTAAGAACAAACCACCAAAGCATGGGCACTCTAGCTCAGTAGCAGCAATCTCAGGTATGGCCCATCAGGATACCAGGGACCTCAAAGCATAACATTCATCGAATGTCAGAGGCCAGCAGTAAATCAGTATCAGGATCCAGGATCGTATCTTCCGCGGAGATAACCAGCAATAGGGAAGTGCATACTTGGCCCATACGTTAAGGAACTGTTCTTCCCACCCAATGCCTAACAGAGTCACATCCATGTCTCATGTACCTCTACTAACTGCTAAGTCTCCTAACATGCCTCTATTAGCAGTTAGCCCTAACGCATGCGCATGGGAGATCAGCCCACATACAAGAACCTCTACATGCTACTCATCTCACATATCCTCGTGGTACAACTGTATCAAGGTATATGCAATACACTACAGTCGGTAGTCTCTTAACTCTAAGTCCATATGCAGTCAAAGGATAATAACAAAGTATATCTAATATCACTGAACAGACAGTAAATCAGGAACTATAAGAACTAGAAATAAATGAACAGTGATATGTAATAAAATACAACTGAATATAAACAGTGTAATGGCAAGGTATTTTGCCTGAGGTTATGTGCAAAAGAGAATAATCCAGTAGCTCGAACAGACAAATAAACGAAGTAAAAAAAGCCAAATCCCACAGATGACTCCGGATGCTGCAACAAATATCACGAACGAGTTTGGAATAAAAGATATACCTAGAAAATGCCTGTCCAAAAGTTAAATTCTGGAACAGGGGCAAAATCGTAATTTCGGGTCAAAATAATGTCCGCCGTTGGACCCGCTTTGCACCGAAAATACGTGCCAATATCTACGGTCTCTAAAGTCGTCAAACTACATGTCTACAAATTTGTTTTGATGAGACGAACCCAACGGTATGTCCAATTTTGGATTCCGGTGGGCTGTGCACAAAATCGCCCGTTGAGTGGGATTGTGGGCCCGCCAAAATAGCGTCCCGATCAACGGTCTCAGAATCGGACCAAACTTGGCTCACAGGACCAGAAAAATATTTTGAGTCCAATGGCGCAAGTTTCATCACGATATGATGAGTGTGCACAAAGTTGTGACTTAATTTGCAAAAGGGTCGATACGGGGTATCTCGACGGATACGCATTGATTTCGTCGCGCACATGCAGCAAAATCGGATTCCGTCAGTTCCCACACGTCGACAACATCCATACGCGTCTTTCGATGCATATAGTGCGCAACCACGTCGCCCGGTTTGTCGGGGCACACGCCGTATCGGGTGTTTTCCCACTTTTTGAAAACAGAATTTACAGTTTTTTAGGAAACTTTAACAATGTGTAACTTTCTACATACTAGATGAAAAGTGAATCCAGAAGGTGCGTTACAATCTCGATTATGTTGTCTTTGACTGCCTTCAATTAGTTTTTATGAAAGTTTAATGGACAGCGAGAAAAGAGGCCGACAAGTTGGTGTTTCAAAACAGTTTTTAATATTCAGAAAAGTGGTTTTTCTCCAACTTTGCCACGATTTTTCGAGCAAGTTGGATGGCCATATCGAAATCCACCTGGGGGATCTCGAAGAGGGTCATGTGGGCTTCCTACATGAATTTACGGATTGAAAAACGGACTAGAATTGAGAGAGAAATCAAACGGGAAAATGGGATACCTTAAAGTGGGAAAACTGTTGTTGTTGTTGTTGTTGTCGTCGTTTCTGTCGCCGCTGTCGCGGGGCTGCTGTGGCTGGGCGCGGAGGTGCTTGCCGGGATGAGGGGTGAGTGGAGGAGAGAGGAGGAAGGAAGATGGAGGAAGAGATTCAAATTTTTAGGGTTTTAATAACATATATATATGTATACATATATATACAAAAGGGGGTCGGCCACCTAACCTATATGCTGCTGGGGCTAATTTCTTTGTAAAGTGGGGGGCGGCACAATAGCTTGCTGTGTGGTCGGTTCCCACTTGGTAGGGCCGACCACACTTTGCCTTTCTTTTTCTTTTTCTTTCTTTTTTTTCCCTTCACAACAACTCATATATATATTTATATATATATTAAATGCCTATATATGCATGGCATAAACCCATATACGCAGCATGAAGCTGCTGCTATAGTTGTTGTTGGTGGTGGGGGTCGGCCCCGCCACTTCCTTTTCTTTTTTTTTCTTTTTTTTTTCTTTCTCTTCCTTTCTTATCTTATAACTTTAATATATATATATTTTTTTTATAACTTTAATATATATATATATATATATATATATATATGTATATATATATATATATATATATATATGTATATATATATATATATATATATATATATATATATATATATATATATATATATATCCATAAATACACCAAAAATCTATTTAAAATTCAAATACCATTTAAAAGTCAACTATCCAATTATTTAATATATTTCAGCATATCTACATATATATAAATTCAATCCTTAATAAATCAACTCAACATAGTAATAATATTTAAATAGGAAAAACATGTTTATTAAATCTCCACAAAATAACTTAAATTATAATAAAATAATAATAATCATCCCAATGGGTGAACTTTACCGCTCACCCATGTATGAGTCCAAAAAATTGTACCATCTTGTAAAATATTATTTTATTAATAAAACATAAATTTTTGTACCAAAAGTCAATAAATATTCAACAAGTCTCAAAATTATTTAAAAATATTTGTACACACATGAAATGTTCCTACATGGCCATCTTAGTCACCCACATGCTCACATGGGCTTAACTTTTGTTCGGGCCCTGTTCGGGCTGAATTGGCCATACCGGGTCATCAAAAAAAATGAATAAAACCATAAATTATATAAACTCATTTTTAAGTCTAATAAAAAAATAAAATAATAAAAAAATTAATTAAAAAATAGGGGTTTTACATCCTACCCAACTTACAAGAATTTCGTCCTCGAAATTTAGGATTAATAGGGTAGATAGGGTTGAGGGATAGGAAGAGTTCGTCAATACCAAAATACGATTAAATTTTGGAGGCGGCGATAAAAATGGCGTTCAATACCACCATGCAATAGAAAATTGTGGAGTCGATATATACAAAAATATATCATGGTTATGGAATTCAAATAAAGATTGCTAGTGAAGGTAACAAAATTTTGAACATCCAATTTTAGAGAACAGTAAGGAATTGAATAGACCAAAGAGAATAAATTAGACATTTGGAAGATATGGTTCCTTGAGAGAAACTTGGATACTAATCATCTTGGTCGAGGGTTTGATTAATTGAACGATTAGAATCATTCTCGAGTGCTCAAGAATAATTGGGAGGGCACGATAACAATTCTAGGGTTGAGAAATGAGGAGTAGTTAAAGGCGGGGATATAGCCACATGAGTCGGTCGGTGGCTATCTACACTTGTGTGTAAATAACTGATAGGGCAACTAAAGATGATACCTTGAGTCTATCTTAGCAAGTATAGTGCCTTGTCTTTCCAAAATAAGTAAAAGACAATAACAACAAAGGTTTCAAAGACGGTGTTATATATTGAGTACGAATTGCGGGTTTCATAGGCGGCAAAAATAATTCAAACGAGAATTGCCAAGGCTGTCGCGGATGAGACTCTAAAGCAAGTTTACTATGTCTCCATCCACGTAGAATAATATGTGATAAGCGAACCAAAGTGCAATAGGTTGATCAGACCATCATGCACCGGTTCTGATTAGACAATATGTTATTGGGTGCACCCAATAAAATATGTCATGATCAAGCTCGAAAAAGATAAGCTTGCAAAACCAAGGCTAATTTAGCAGCGTCAGGTTGTTGAAATATAAGTAAGGGAGGTAATAACGAAGGAATTTAATTAATCCAAGATCTTTTAAAATCAAGTCTTGCCCAAAGTTTGGGCCTTTACAGTTGTCCTAGTTGACTAGCTAAGTTAGGGTCCTCTGAAATTAGTCTAAGTGAACTTACCAATGTGGTTCACAAGGAAAAAGATTTGTTAGGTGGTGAGGTATTCTACCTAACTTACAAGAGTTAAACTAATAGTATCATGGGACAATGGGTCAAGCAATCAAGATAAAGCACAAATTTAAGCATTTAAGGAATTAAGTAGAAAAAATCATATATCGGTCGAAAGAATTGAGTCGAGGTTGAATCCCTATCTGTGGTCGAAAAATATATCGGTATTATGGTAAAGATTATAGTTTGGCCATTTTGACCATAGGGTCATATCAAGAAATAGAGTACAAGGAGATGTGTTTTGGTGGGACATGATATGTCTACAGGAAGGTGGGCTTGTCTAGGTCTTATATATGAAATTTGTTGGGAGGAAAAGTGTAGTATTGTACTCAAAATATACAAGTCACGGTAGGGGACGCCAGAAGATCAAAAATAGAGAGTGGGAGTTCACGAGATGATAATTAATGCACAAAATAAAAAAGATCAAGCTAAAGCATGAAATAAAATTAATTAAAGAATCTATAAAAATAATTTAGGAACACAATTCCGGAGAGATGATAGTCTCCTAGATGAATACAGTTAAGGAACCATTAAATCATTATTCAAATTGCAAGTGGGTTAGAAGTTCGTAATTAAAATATCTAGAATTGAAGGAAGGTCGAGTAAGCCGAGGTGGAAATACAGTCACATAGCTGGGTAGATGACTAACAACACTTGTGTATATACTACTATCATGGTCATGGATGACATGGCAATTAGTGTGGAATACTCAGTAGGGTTATCTTGGGGCCTACCATTAAAATTAAACTCAAGTTTCCTCCAAAAGTTTCAAAATTGAACTTTCAAAAATAAACCACCCAAAATTTGTATTCACTCCAAGCCGTTCAAATTCATCATAAAAATTTAAATCACTCTCATAAATCTCAAAGCAAAATTTTATCACGTTACTACTAACATTTTCCAAAATTAACGTTTAAATTCAACTACTTAACTCAAAGAGTTCATAATTTACGAATCCATAAAATTTTTACAATCAACCAAAAATTTAACACTCTAAGATTTGCAAATAACTCATAAAAACTCTTAGCATATTAAAACAATCTCAAAAATTTAGCTCAATGCTCTCATCAATTTTAACTTCTATTTATGCTAAGTTATTCCAACAAAATCACAACTTTTAAATGGTAACTTACTTTAATCAATCAAAATAACCTTTTATCACATCCTTCAAAATTCTTCCAAAAATTTTAATATTAGAAATCCCTCATTAAACTAAAATTTTAAATAATCTTATCAGTCAAAATCTTTTTTTTTACCAAAAATCTAAATAGATTTGTAAATCCTCAATCATAGGACACCATTTAAAATAAAAATCTCTCAAAAATTGTTTTCATAACTTGCAAATATTTTAAACCAAAATTCACCATCATTACTTTCACTTAAAATTCAAAATTTACTAACCACGAAAATCGCAAGTTGTACAACTCAAATTTAAATAATTCCTATGGCCATTTTTAAAAAAAAAAGCTAAGATCATTTTCAAACCAAATTTATAACTGTTCAAAGGTATATAACTATAATACAATAAATCATAAACATCAAAACTCGAAAATCAAATATATTTTTTATATTTTTTCAAAGATGTATATCTATCACCCAAAACTTATAAATATCACAACTCGAAAAGCAAATCAATTTTATGCTTGTGCAATGATGTATAACTATAACCCAATAATCATAAATATCAAATCTCAAAAAGCCAATCAATTTCTTAAACCAAGTATGAAATTCTATAAATCCTCTGGTGTTTACTATTTAGAAATCTCAAGATAAAAACCTTTCTTGGTAGTATCCTACTTTATAAATTACTAATCATTAATTCACACAAAAAGCCCCTTTTTAACTCAATTAGTCTTGAATGTATTCCAATTGCCAATATAACCATTCTAGCCATGTGTTTGACCTATGAGCATATACTAGTGTAGTCATCTTCCTAGTTGATACTAAGCACGAAAATATGAATCGACGGTAGAAATGAATCAAGCAAGATGCAGTTCAAGGAAGTCGAACGAGAGTTCGAAATTTGAAGCCAAGGGAAGAGGTCAAGTTGTATGGATAAGATTCCTAGATTCTAATCCTATGTTGCAGGCTCACATCGGTACAATTACGTAACCGAAATGACAAACTTGACCTGCATGGGCCACCACAAAAATATGTAACGCTCCAGTCCCAAAATACGTAGGTCTAGGTACGTATCCATGCCAGCTGCATACATACGAAGTACACTCCAATATATGGAAACCTTGTATGTATACATAAGCTGTAAAATACAGTAGAACCATAATAACTAAATCTCATCCACTAGATAAATAAATGATATAAAAGCAACTTTGAATTTGTCATGTATACAATCGTTGGATGGAGACAAAGTCCACTACCAACTATCTCAAATAAAATGTACAAGAAGTGATCGATAAAATAACGAGACGAACCAAGTGCAATCGTCTTCGAAAGAATGGAGATGACCACGGCCTTGGCTAGAACACCTACAAATTCACAGAAGCACACACCTGGAGAGATAACCAGGTCCTCAGAGGTACGTAACAAGATACATAAAGAACATGCCATAATAAACTGAATATATAATATGTCACAAACCGAAATAAGTGACAAGACGACAATAAGGTCGTACTACAGTGTTTATGCAGTTAAGAACAAACCTCCAATGCATGGGCACTCTGGCTCAGTAGCAGTAATCTCAGGTATGGCCCATCAGGATACCAGGGACCTCAAAGCATAACATTCATCGAATGTCAGAGGCCAGCAGTAAATCAGTATCAGGATCCAGGACCGTATCTCCCGCGGAGATAACCGACAATAGGGAAGTGCATACTTGGCCCATACGTTAAGGAACTGTTCTTCCCACCCAATGCCTAACAGAGTCACATCCATGTCTCATGTACCTCTACTAACTGCTAAGTCTCCTAACATGCCTCTATTAGCAGTTAGCCCTAACGCATGCGCATGGGGGATCAGCCCACACACAAGAACCTCTACATGCTACTAATCTCACACATCCTCGTGGTATAACTGTGTCAAGGTATATGCGATACACTACAGTCGATAGTCTCTTAACTCTAAGTCCATATGCAGTCAAAGGATAATAACAAAGTATATCTAATATCACTGAGCAGACAGTAAATCAGGAACTATAAGAACTGGAAATAAATGAACAGTGATATGTAATAAAATGTAACTGAATATAAACAGTGTAATGGCAAGGTATCTTGCCTGAGGTTATGTGCAAAAGGGAATAATCCAGTAGCTCGAACAGACAAATAAACGAAGTAAGAAAAGCCAAATCCCGCAGATGACTCCGGATGCTGCAACAAACATCACGAACGAGTTTGGAATAAAAGATATGCCTAGAAAATGCCTGTCCAAAAGTTAAAATCTGGAACAGGGGCAAAATCGTAATTTCGGGTCAAAATAATGTCCGCCGTTGGACCCGCTTTGTACCGAAAATGCGTGCCAATATCTACGGTCTCTAAAGTCGTCAAACTACATGTCTACAAATTTATTTTGATGAGACAAACCCAACGGTATGTCCAATTTTGGATTTCGGTGGACTGTGCACAAAATCGCCCGTTGAGTGGGATTGTGGGCCCGCCAAAATAGCGTCCCAATCAACGGTCTCAGAATCAGACCAAACTTGGCTCACAGGACCAAAAAAATATTTTGAGTCCAATGGCGTAAGTTTTATCGCGATATGATGAGTGTGCACAAAGTTGTGACTTAATTTGCAAAAGGGTCGATACGGGGTTTCTCGACGGATACGCATTGATTTCGTCGCGCACATGCAACGAAATTGGGTTCCGTCAGTTCCCACACGTCGACAACATCCATACGCGCCTTTCGATGCATATAGTACGTGACCACGTTGTCCGGTTTGTCGGGGCACACGCCGTATCGGGTGTTTTCCCACTTTTTGAAAACAGAATTTACAGTTTTTCAGGAAACTTTAACAACGTGTAACTTTCTACATACTAGATGAAAAGTGAATCCAGAAAGTGCATTACAATCTCGGTTATGTTGTCTTTGACTGCTTTCAATTAGTTTTTATGAAAGTTTAATGGACAGCGAGAAAAGTGGCCATAAAGTTGGTGTTTCAAAACAATTTTTAATATTCAGAAAAGTGGTTTTTCTCCAACTTTGCCAAGATTTTTTGAGCAAGTTGGATGGCCATGTCGAAATACACCTGGGGGATCTCGAAGAGGGTCATGTGGGCTTCCTACACGAATTTCTGGATCGAAAAACGGACTAGAATCGAGAGAGAAATCAAACGGAAAAGTGGGATACCTTAAAGTGGGAAAACCGTTGTTGTTGTTGTTGTTGTTGTCGTCGTTTCTGTCGCCGCTGTCGCGGGGCTGCTGTGGCTGGGCGCGGAGGTGCTTGCCGGAATGAGGGGTGAGTGGAGGAGAGAGGAGGAAGGAAGATGGAGGAAGAGATTCGAATTTTTAGGGTTTTAATAACATATATATATGTATATATGTATGTATACATATATATACAAAAGGGGGTCGGCCACCTAACCTATATGTTGCTGCTGGTGCTAATTTCTTTGTAAAGGGGGGGGGGGGGCACAATAGCTTGCTGTGTGGTCGGTTCCCACTTGGTGGGGCCGACCACACTTTGCCTTTTTTTCTTTTTTTTTTCTTTTTTTTTTCTTTTTTTTTCTTTTTTTTTTCCTTCACAACAACTCATATATATATTTATATATATATTAAATGCCTATATATGCATGGCATAAAGCCATATACGCAGCATGAAGCTACTGCTATAGTTGTTGTTGGTGGTGGGGGTCGGCCCCGCCACTTTCTTTTCTTTTTTTTTTTTCTTTTTTTTCTTTCTCTTTCTTTCTTATCTTATAACTTTAATATATATATATATATATATATATATATATATATATATATATATATATATATATATATCCATAAATACACCAAAAATCTATTTAAAATTCAAATACCATTTAAAAGTCAACTATCCAATTATTTAATATATTTGAGCATATCTACATATATATAAATTCAATCCTTAAAAAAAAAAAAATTCAATCCTTAATAAATCAACTCAACATAGTAATAATATTTAAATAGGAAAAACATGTTTATTAAATCTCCACAAAATAACTTAAATTATAATAAAATAATAATAATCGTCCCAATAGGTGAACTTTACCGCTCGCCCATATATGAGTCCAGAAAATTGTACCATCTTGTAAAATATTATTTTATTAATAAAACATATATTTTTGTACCAAAAGTCAATAAATATTCAACAAGTCTCAAAATTATTTAAAAATATTTGTACACACATGAAATGTTCCTACATGGCCATCTTAGTCACCCACATGCTCACATGGGCTTAACTTTTGTTCGGGCCCAGTTCGGGCTGAATTGGCCATACCGGGTCATAAAAAAATAAATAAAACCATAAATTCTATAAACTCATTTTTAAGTCTAATAAAAAAATAAAATAATAAAAAAATTAATTAAAAAAATAGGGGTTTTATACCAGATCTCCTGTTTAGGAATCTTTGTACTCTTTATACGTCTAAAATACAAAAAGTTTATATAACGTTTTTATGGCAAGCAAAATGGCGATTCTGCTGGGGACTTCCTTCTCCTCCGACGAGAAGGTGGTGACGTAATCAGACGACAAATTGCCGGGGTCTTCTCAAAAGATGTTAGTCGTGCGCTTTGACCAGTAACCATTTGACGATCTCCTCTCTGAAGAGAAGTCGAGCCCTTCGAAGTGGCTCGTAAAGCCGAAGAAGACTCGATGAACTTAGGTACCGAAGGCTGCTGCGGCGAGCAGCAAGACGGAGGGTAATGTGATCCAGAACCCTCTAGACAACGAAGTATTGAAGATGCCTTCGACCGCTGCTACTGTACTGCCTCTTGTTGCCAAGAAGTATAGCAATGAGCGCAGCTCCCTTGCTGGATGCCAGACGAAGGTGCAGCGCAGAAAGAAAGGTGCAGCTACCTACCTGCGCATAAAAATGGCAGCACAGGCCAGAACTTCTATCTTTGACAAAATTGCTTACCCCTTGGGTAATGCTATGTTGGATTCTGAATGCTACGCACCTTCTAGGGGTAGCACAAAGATATCCAAGGCAGCACACGCCTTGTGCGATCAACGTGCTACGCCAACAATCATGTTGGATTCTGAATGCCATGCACTTTCCAGGTTTGCCACGAAGAAATCTAAGATAGCTTGCGCCTTGCGTGACCAAAGTGCTACGCCGACCACCATATTGGATTCTGAATACTACGCACCTTCTAGGGGTAGTAGGAAGATGTCCAAGGCTGCGCACGCTTCAAGCGATTAAACATGCTACGCCCACAGCCGATCGAAGGCATGCATTGACAGTCATGCGCACAGCCGACAGAAAACTATACAAAACTAGTTTGAGTGCATCTATGCCTCGACCAGTAAAACCCCGCTGTCACTTGAGCGCTCATAGAAATGATTCAAACCAGGGGTGCATACTGGGAATAGACTCATGCGAGCAGCATGGTTGTAAGCATGAAGTGAGTCTGCCTCACGAGCAACTCTCTGACCAGGACCTAAGTGTATCTCACATGCAGGAACTGGAAAGAGGGAAGTTATCTGTAACACCCTATTTTCTGAAATTGGAGATTTTTGAAAATTTATTATTTTCTATTATTTATTAATGGTATTTCAGTCATGGTATAATTTTCTGGTGATTTTAATTAAGTTAAACCATTTCTAAAGTCATGCTAAGTCATGACTTATGACTTTGTGACTTTGTCAGTAAACCTTAGTGTAAACCCTAGTTTCTCTAACCTAGAAGTTGCCATGACCATGAGAGCTTGACCATAGGCTTAGAATATCATTTTAGTAATTTTTAGCCATAGGGGTATTTTGGTAATTTTTAGGGATTTATTTGGAATTATTTGTAATTATGTGATTTTAATATTATTTAATTATTGTTAAGTGTCATGAGAGCCCCTAACCTAGTTTAGCCCTAATCTAGAGGTTAGCCACTAACCTAGAATGACTAAGAGGAATGATATTTGTCATGGGATAAAGTGAAATAAATATCTAGTTACCTTTATTTGATATTTTGCTTAAACCATGCAAAATATCTTAAACCTTTACCTAAAGTCCTTCCCTTAGCTTGGAAGCAACCCAAGGACAACCCCCCCTACCCCATGGCAGCCAAGAAACCACCCCTTGCTACCCCCTCTCCTATATAGTTAACACTTAGTTCAAGAGTTCAAGTTTCATGAGAAAAGAACTCTTGAAAAACCAAGAAAAACCCTTCCACTTCACATAGCCATAACCTTGTCATTTCTCAAGCTTTGGACCTCTAGTTTCTTGCATTAGGACGCTAGTATTCTGAGGAAGCCTAGGGAGAATAGCTATCCAAGTTTCATCAAGCAAGGACTCATCAAGCTAGGGGACACACACTCCTCATTTTGGTGTTTTTTTTCAAGAAAACCACATTGAGGTAAATATATCTAAACCTAGTTATTATACTGGTTTTTCTTCATTATTGCATGCATATAGTTATAATATAGTTGTGGGTAGGGTTTGGTACAATTTTAGGATTGTTTGGTGTCGTATCGGACACGTATCCTACTTGTAAAACTCTAATTTTTGCTCACTGTTTTGATCACTGTCATAGTATATATACACACTGTTTTCCAATTCTTTTTGAACCTAGCCTAGCTAACCCTAAACCTAACCCTAAAATACTGAGCACGTTTTGAGCTTGTGTCGTGTCCAAAACTGGACACAAAGCTCTCGGACACAACACTGTTTAGATACTGCTTTTACACTATAAATGTGCCCTGCTACCACTGTGTCAGTTCTCACTGGACACGCCACGTGGACACACCAAAATTGGTGGACACAAGGGGGCAGTGTCTGCGCACATGCCCCCAGAATTTCAAGACACCTCGTGTCCTATCGAGAGAGCACGGACACGTGCACTGGTCGTGCACTTCAGCGCACACACGCACAGACACCAACTTCGAGTGTCTCGTATCGCACGGACACGACACGATGACACCTCGTGGTGACACGATTGTGTAGCCCAACACGTGGGCTACACGTGGACATGACCGCAAGGCCCCACGTGGCCCGTGTCGTGTCCACGAGGCGTGTGCATCTCTGCACGACGCAGTGCAAAACACGCGTATCAGTCGTATTTTCACGACTGATACGGCCCTCGTGTCGACACTGTGCGACACTTGGACACGAATCAGGTTAGTGGACACCTAGTAGACCCCTAGGCGAACTTTCTCCCACGAGCACGAGACACATGGACACGTGTGTCGTGTCCTAGAGTGAACTGCACGCGTGCACGACGCTGTGCACGCGTGGGTGTATCAGGAATTTACCCGTGTGATGTTTTTGAGTGTTTGGACACATTATTTCGTGTCGTGGTGTCGTGTCAGTGTCCTAGGACACTAGAGTATCTATGGGGTGTCAGTTACCAACTCTTGGTTGCGAGCCTTAGCTCGTTGGGTTGCGTGTATTTCGATTTATCTCAAATCGAGTGCACAGTGCAACAGTTCACTGTTGGGTTTAATTTCCAGTTTTTGGAAATCGAATTTCAATTCGATTTTGTTTGAGTTAATCCATTGGGCTAGTATGTTTTAATATGTATATGTGTAGTATATAGGTATGTGTGAGTGTGGGTCGATTTTGGGAAGAAATGGTGGTGTGTGTGTGTAGTTATGTACATATGTACATAGTTATGTATGTATGTACTGTGTGTGTATTGTTTCTGGAATTGGTTCCAGAAACCTGGGAACCAATTCTCCTCCCCCCTGTCTTCTGTTCACCTCTCTCTCTCCCTCACTGTCCCACTCTCTCCCAGTCTCTCTTTCTCTCACTCATTCTCTCTCTCTCACACTCCTCTCTATATATATTTATGTTTTATATATATAGGTTTGTTTATATATATATATATGATATATATATATATATATATATATATATATATATATATATATATATATATATATTGTATTAGGTCACATATATAGATATATATATATATATATATGTGGGGCTTGGGTATTACATATATAGTGTATTCCCATATAGGTATATAGATAGTAGATAGATGTGTATATCTATATATATATATAGATATATACATATGTATAACTTGCTAAGTCTAGGTTTATATAGAAACCTATAAAAATAGCCTATGGAAACCCTATGACTACCCATGGCCTATGGCCAGGATTATTAGCCTATGGCTTTGGGGTTAACCCTAAAGGCCCAAAACCCTACTAGAAACCCTTGTTGACTAAAGGTTGACCAAAGTCAACCTTAGGTCAAAGTTGACCTAGTTTGACCTAGAATTATCTAGGAATGACCTAAAACAACTAGTTTGACTAGTTTGACTAAAACCCTAACTAGTTGGACTAGTGTTGACCTAGCTTTGACTTAGAGTTGACCATTATTGACTATGGTTGACTAAAGTCAACTATTGGTCAAACCATGACCTAATTGACCTAATAAATGACTAGTTCAACTAGTCAGACCATGTTTGACCTAATTACCCTAACTAACTAGTCTTTGTTTGACCAATGTCTTAGTTGGTCTGAGTTTGATCTAGACTTGATCCAGATTGATCATGTTGACTAGTACTTGACTAGTTTGATTAGAGTGTTGACCAGGAGTTGACTTTAACCTAGATTAAACTTGTTTGACCTTGTTTGATCTTGTTTGACCTTATTTAACTTAGTATGACTTCCTGTGACCCAGTTTGACTATTAGAGTTGACTTTTGACCAGTTTGACCTAGAATCATGTAGTATGCATTGTATACTTTATTTTTACCATTGTGGATACATTGTGACTTGTATTGCTCTGATTAGGAGCCATACACCTCTCCTCAGACAGTATATCCTCTTCAGACATTCAGTTATCAGGCGAGTACATTCTCTGACCGTTTTATATTTGCCAGGATTTATATTCTTGCTCTAGATTACTTTACTTGATGCTGACACGATTGTTATCACGGATTGGTACTATATGGATCTTTTCATGAGATGTTATCCCCCTCGGGAGCATCAGATACAGCATGTTTGTGCTTTTTACGAATCACCATGTATCTCATGCTTCTGTTATCATGAATCTTCGTTATCAGCTAGTGACTCATGTACTCACATGATCACCGAGCCATCACGAATCTATTCATGAATCACCCTATACGGGTAGTAGTGTAGTCATGAATCTTAACGTAACTTGACTGGATCCTTGTGTATTGATTGGGGTACGGGGGAGTGGAAATAGTCATGTGAATAATATCCAAAGTAGTGTAGTCATGAATCACTCTTAGCTGTAGCCATGAATCTCCTATGCCATTTCACATGTCTATATTTTACTCTGACTCACTAGACACTGCTAGTTCTCTATTATAGTAGATATTTCATTACAGTTCTCTCTTTTGCTACATGTATCTTCCTTTAGCGTTTCCTGTATTTTACTCTATTGCATGCTTTATATCTCCTATCATACTATGCACTGCGTGAGATGTATTGTGCTCGTTTCCGTCCTGATTGGACCTGTTGAAAATATTACAGAGGATGAGGAGGAGGCCCTGGTGTCTACCTATTATGGAGCAGGACTAGATGATACTTATGTTGTGGACCCTCAACAGGATCCACTGCAGCTGAGGATGTTGTTCCAGTAGTCTAGACCAGTTTAGTCTAGGCAGTCTTTCTATATTTACATTTTGTCTCACTTTCTGTGTTGTATTTTGAGATGTGGAGATGTATAGACTCTTAGACTTTTTGTATTATGAGTTGTCAGTTCTGGATATTATGTTGTACTAGACACTTAGACTTATTCATCTATGATACTGTTCTCTTGAGTTACTATCTATCTATCTGTCTCTCGTTCTTCTACCCTAGATGTGATTGAGATGTATATTGTTATATCACCTCCATTCGGAGAGTATAAACTGTACAGGTACTTTTATATTGTTAGATGATTGACCTAGGACAGCGTTCTACCGCCGATACTGCGACGTAGGCTGGACGTACCCACTTCTCGTGCCCTTACTCTAGGGTGCGGGTCGTGACACGTTTTTAGTGGTGGCCCATGCAGGTCGAGTTTATGTAGTGGTATTCGAACTAGAGTATCACTACAGCCTGTGATAGGATTAGAGGAATAGGCTTAGAGAGAATGGATACTCAATCACTGCTAGGATACTTTAAGAGATTCCTGGGATGACCCTTGAGAATCTCATTGAAATTTCGATTTAAACTCCTTTTTCCTTAATTGAATTTAATTTTGGAGGATTCACTGTAGAACTTTGAATCCTGGTATTAGTTGATAATTTTGAAATTTTGTAGTTGTTGATTTTAATTTCTTAGTGTTAGATTAATATCTTTTATTTTTGGGGTACTCAATCACAATTATGAGAAAACTCTTATTTTGTTTCTTGCCATCTAATCCTCTTGCTAATTGCCTTTCATTAAAATGAACTGTCCTCTCTAGTTTGCATCTTGCTTAAACTCTTTCTACCAATCTATGTGACTGTATCCCAAACCTGACTTACTCGACATTTCCTCAAATCAAGACTTTATTGAGACCTTCTAACCTTGACCCTTGATTGGTCGAACCCTAACTATATTCATCTAGTAGCCTATCTATCCCTAGGACTGTGTTCCTAAATTATTTACTGAATTCCTGATTAATTTTATTTCATGGGTTAATTTGATCCTCTTCAATTTTTGTATCAATTTGTCACGTCTCGAACTACCACTTTCTATTCTAGACCATTGGATGCCCTTTACCGCGACTTAGATATTCAGAGTATAATACTAGCTGTTACCTCCCAACAAACTTTACATATAAGACCTAGACTAGCCTACCTTCATGTAGGTATTCCATGTCCCACTAAAACCCGTCTCCTTGTACTCTATTTTTTTGATATGATTTTCTGGTCAAATGGCTAAACTATAACCTCTACCATGATACTAAATTCATTCCTATTTCAATTAGAGATCCACCTTGGCTCAATTCTTTCGACCTGGCATGTGATGGTGTTCTGCTTGAACCCTCAAATGCTTAACCTTGTACCTTACCTTGAATGCTTGACCCGATTGGTTAAGAATCTTGGACTATGTATATTCTTTCATCATTTCCACCCTTACTTATATCTTCTGCTATAAATTTATCCTTAAGTTTTACAAGCTTATCCTTTCGAGCTTGATCATGATATATTTTATTGGGTGTACACCCACTAATATATTATCTAATCAGAACCGGCGTATGATGGTCTGATCAACCTATTGCGTTTTGGTTCGCCTTTTCATATATTAATCTACGCGGATGGAGACATAATTAAACTTGCCCTAGAGTCTTATCCGCAACAGCCTTGACAATTCTAATTGGAATTATTTTATCGCCTATGAACCTCGTATTCGTATCCAGTTAAATTAACTTTAATCATGACCTGGATCTTCATCATTGGATGCTCGTGCTCGTACTCGATTTCATTGATTTTCCATCTTGCCCAAGTCTCGATTTGTCCTGAAACTGATCGACTTAGATCGTGTCAAGAAAAAAATCTAATTGTGATTGTTTGTGCCTAAATTTTCAATTTTCTTTTACCACTTTATGGAATGGTAACTTTTAATGATTCTCACTTACTTGTTAATGACCAATTTTTATATAGGATGGTAGACGGCCCTATAGCCTTGATGATTATTGTTCCCTTACATTCCCAATTTGGACACCTTAGATTGCTTGTACGTTTTGATACCATAGGAACAGTCTTGATCTAGAATGACTAGTGCACCCAGATGAGACCACAGACTTTCCCATTTAACCTGTCCCCCTGGTACCACTATTGTATCACCAATTCTGGTTAAAATTAGGCCATAGACCCTTCCCACTCTAAAATTATGATCACCGTAGACACATTACCGTGACTTTTAAATTTGGGGCACAAGATTAGTTGTTTTCCCAAAACTAATTTCACATACGTAACCTAGACATGACATACTACACCCATGACCTTAGTGTGCCACTTAGGCATACCATTGTGTGCTTCATTTTCTTAGTACGATTTTCCTGACCCGAGGCTCCATCCTGATTTACCCCATGGAGTTATTTTTCTTTTTTTGGCTTCGATTTGAATTTAAAACACCTTATGACCTAAAACTGTGAGCCAATTTTTGGACATGACCCAGTATAGGTCTACTACCCCTATTTGGCTTGTTGACCTTGTATGTTGCCTAGGTAGTGGCTTCGTCCTTGATTGTTGGTGGTTTGACCTAGGAGGAGTACGACCATCTAAATTTCGAGGACGAAATTGTTTTAAGGTGGGTAGACTTGTAATACCCTGTTTTCTGAAATTGGAGATTTTTGAAAATTTATTATTTTCTATTATTTATTAATGGTATTTTAGTCATGGTATAATTTTCTGGTAATTTTAATTAAGTTAAACCATTTCTAAAGTCATGCTAAGTCATGACTTATGACTTTGTGACTTTGTTAGTAAACCTTAGTGTAAACCCTAGTTTCTCTAACCTAGAAGTTGCCATGACCATGAGAGCTTGACCATAGGCTTAGAATATCATTTTAGTGATTTTTAGCCATAGGGATATTTTGGTAATTTTTAGGGATTTATTTGGAATTATTTGTAATTATGTGATTTTAATATTATTTAATTATTGTTAAGTGTCATGAGAGCCCCTAACCTAGTTTAGCCCTAATCTAGAGGTTAGCCACTAACCTAGAATGACTAAGAGGAATGATATTTGTCATGGGATAAAGTGAAATAAATATCTAGTTACCTTTATTTGATATTTTGCTTAAACCATGCAAAATATCTTAAACCTTTACCTAAAGTCCTTCCCTTAGCTTGGAAGCAACCCAAGGACAACCCCCCCCTACCCCATGGCAGCCAAGAAACCACCCCTTGCTACCCCCTCTCCTATATAGTTAACACTTAGTTCAAGAGTTCAAGTTTCATGAGAAAAGAACTCTTGAAAAACCAAGAAAAACCCTTCCACTTCACATAGCCATAACCTTGTCATTTCTCAAGCTTTGGACCTCTAGTTTCTTGCATTAGGACGCTAGTATTCTGAGGAAGCCTAGGGAGAATAGCTATCCAAGTTTCATCAAGCAAGGACTCATCAAGCTAGGGGACACACACTCCTCATTTTGGTGTTTTTTTTCAAGAAAACCACATTGAGGTAAATATATCTAAACCTAGTTATTATACTGGTTTTTCTTCATTATTGCATGCATATAGTTATAATATAGTTGTGGGTAGGGTTTGGTACAATTTTAGGATTGTTTGGTGTCGTATCGGACACGTATCCTACTTGTAAAACTCTAATTTTTGCTCACTGTTTTGATCACTGTCATAGTATATATACACACTGTTTTCCAATTCTTTTTGGACCTAGCCTAGCTAACCCTAAACCTAACCCTAAAACACTGAGCACGTTTTGAGCTTGTGTCGTGTCCAAAACTGGACACAAAGCTCTCGGACACAACACTGTTTAGACACTGCTTTTACACTATAAATGTGCCCTGCTACCACTGTGTCAGTTCTCACTGGACACGCCACGTGGACACACCAAAATTGGTGGACACAAGGGGGCAGTGTCTGCGCACATGCCCCCAGAATTTCAAGACACCTCGTGTCCTATCGAGAGAGCACGGACACGTGCACTGGTCGTGCACTTCAGCGCACACACGCACAGACACCAACTTCGAGTGTCTCGTATCGCACGGACACGACACGATGACACCTCGTGGTGATACGATTGTGTAGCCCAACACGTGGGCTACACGTGGACATGACCGCGAGGCCCCACGTGGCCCGTGTCGTGTCCACGAGGCGTGTGCATCTCTGTACGACGCAGTGCAAAACACGCATATCAGTCGTATTTTTACGACTGATACGGCCCTCGTGTCGACACTGTGCGACACTTGGACACGAATCAGGTTAGTGGACACCTAGTAGACCCCTAGGCGAACTTTCCCCTACGAGCACGAGACACATGGACACGTGTGTCGTGTCCTAGAGTGAACTGCACGCGTGCACGACGCTGTGCACGCGTGGGTGTATCAGGAATTTACCCGTGTGATGTTTTTGAGTGTTTGGACACATTATTTCGTGTCGTGGTGTCGTGTCAGTGTCCTAGGACACTAGAGTATCTATGGGGTGTCAGTTACCAACTCTTGGTTGCGAGCCTTAGCTCGTTGGGTTGCGTGTATTTCGATTTATCTCAAATCGAGTGCCCAGTGCAACAGTTCACTGTTGGGTTTAATTTCCAGTTTTTGGAAATCGAATTTCAATTCGATTTTGTTTGAGTTAATCCATTGGGCTAGTGTGTTTTAATATGTATATGTGTAGTATATAGGTATGTGTGAGTGTGGGTCGATTTTGGGGAGAAATGGTGGTGTGTGTGTGTAGTTATGTACATATGTACATAGGTATGTATGTATGTACTGTGTGTGTATTGTTTCTGGAATTGGTTCCAGAAACCTGGGAACCAATTCTCCTCCCCCCTGTCTTCTGTTCACCTCTCTCTCTCTCCCTCACTGTCCCACTCTCTCCCAGTCTCTCTTTCTCTCACTCATTCTCTCTCTCTCACACTCCTCTCTATATATATTTATGTTTTATATATATAGGTTTGTTTATATATATATATATATATATATATATATATATATATATATATATATTGTATTAGGTCACATATATAGATATATATATATATGTGGGGCTTGGGTATTACATATATAGTGTATTCCCATATAGGTATATAGATAGTAGATAGATGTGTATATCTATATATATATATAGATATATACATATGTATAACTTGCTAAGTCTAGGTTTATATAGAAACCTATAAAAATAGCCTATGGAAACCCTATGACTACCCATGGCCTATGGCCAGGATTATTAGCCTATGGCTTTGGGGTTAACCCTAAAGGCCCAAAACCCTACTAGAAACCCTTGTTGACTAAAGGTTGACCAAAGTCAACCTTAGGTCAAAGTTGACCTAGTTTGACCTAGAATTATCTAGGAATGACCTAAAACAACTAGTTTGACTAGGTTGACTAAAACCCTAACTAGTTGGACTAGTGTTGACCTAGCTTTGACTTAGAGTTGACCATTATTGACTATGGTTGACTAAAGTCAACTATTGGTCAAACCATGACCTAATTGACCTAATAAATGACTAGTTCAACTAGTCAGACCATGTTTGACCTAATTACCCTAACTAACTAGTCTTTGTTTGACCAATGTCTTAGTTGGTCTGAGTTTGATCTAGACTTGATCCAGATTGATCATGTTGACTAGTACTTGACTAGTTTGATTAGAGTGTTGACCAGGAGTTGACTTTAACCTAGATTAAACTTGTTTGACCTTGTTTGATCTTGTTTGACCTTATTTAACTTAGTATGACTTCCTGTGACCCAGTTTGACTATTAGAGTTGACTTTTGACCAGTTTGACCTAGAATCATGTAGTATGCATTGTATACTTTATTTTTACCATTGTGGATACATTGTGACTTGTATTGCTCTGATTAGGAGCCATACACCTCTCCTCAGACAGTATATCCTCTTCAGACATTCAGTTATCAGGCGAGTACATTCTCTGACCGTTTTATATTTGCCAGGATTTATATTCTTGCTCTAGATTACTTTACTTGATGCTGACACGATTGTTATCACGGATTGGTACTATATGGATCTTTTCATGAGATGTTATCCCCCTCGGGAGCATCAGATACAGCATGTTTGTGCTTTTCACGAATCACCATGTATCTCATGCTTCTGTTATCATGAATCTTCGTTATCAGCTAGTGACTCATGTACTCACATGATCACCGAGCCATCACGAATCTATTCATGAATCACCCTATATGGGTAGTAGTGTAGTCATGAATCTTAACGTAACTTGACTGGATCCTTGTGTATTGATTGGGGTACGGGGGAGTGGAAATAGTCATGTGAATAATATCCAAAGTAGTGTAGTCATGAATCACTCTTAGCTGTAGCCATGAATCTCCTATGCCATTTCACATGTCTATATTTTACTCTGACTCACTAGACACTGCTAGTTCTCTATTATAGTAGATATTTCATTACAGTTCTCTCTTTTGCTACATGTATCTTCCTTTAGCGTTTCCTGTATTTTACTCTATTGCATGCTTTATATCTCCTATCATACTATGCACTGCGTGAGATGTATTATGCTCGTTCCCGTCCTGATTGGACCTGTTGAAAATATTACAGAGGATGAGGAGGAGGCCCTGGTGTCTACCTATTATGGAGCAGGACTAGATGATACTTATGTTGTGGACCCTCAACAGGATCCACCTGCAGCTGAGGATGTTGTTCCAGTAGTCTAGACCAGTTTAGTCTAGGCAGTCTTTCTATATTTACATTTTGTCTCACTTTCTGTGTTGTATTTTGAGATGTGGAGATGTATAGACTCTTAGACTTTTTGTATTATGAGTTGTCAGTTCTGGATATTATGTTGTGCTAGACACTTAGACTTATTCATCTATGATACTGTTCTCTTGAGTTACTATCTATCTATCTGTCTCTCGTTCTTCTACCCTCGATGTGATTGAGATGTATATTATTATATCACCTCCATTCGGAGAGTATAAACTGTACAGGTACTTTTATATTGTTAGATGATTGACCTAGGACAGCGTTCTACCGCCGATACTGCGGCGTAGGCTGGACGTACCCACTTCTCGTGCCCTTACTCTAGGGTGCGGGTCGTGACATTATCTCTACATCTGCACTCATGCGCGCAGCTTTCCTGCACGCACGAAATGAGTATAGATGTAGAGACCTCGGATCTACATAACATGATCTCTCACAAGCGCAAGGCAAGGGAGGACTCTGCTACACGCAACATGTCTGACCCAAGACACACTTGTGTCAAAATCACCATCAACTGTTATTGCTGCCAAACAGCAACATCGCCATCGAAGAGGCAGTACACTTTTTAATGACTACGACTAGTGACGTCTGTCCACCAGAGACATGACAAAGGATCGTCAAGTGAAGAAGATGACGAACTTCTCGTTGCTTCGTGCAACGCGGAACGGGGTTCTCCATCTCTCAAGAAGATTTCCAAGAACCCTTCCGCCTCGGCCAACAAATCTAAGGGCCAACTTGGAGGTAACAAGCCAGAAGTACCCAGCACATGTGTGTTCCAATACACCTGCACTCAAACCAAGCTATTGTCGTAAGCTGGGGATAGCCAACCCCCTACTATTTATGAAAATCCCTCGTTCCAACTCGAAGAAGGATTGTATGGAAGTGACACGGATGCCTCGGTGAGCGCAAGCTACCAACAAGCTGGGGGTAGTAATTACATCGAGTCGAAAGATGATCGCAATATACCTGTTTACCCTCAGAATGACAAGACTCAGGTGTCTGAACCAGAAAGTAAAAGATCTACAGTCTTCTCTATCTCTCCACATTTGATGTCCATTTTTATGGCCGAAGGTGACGACGCGGGAAGCAGCGGAGGTTCCAACCATTATAAACGTATAGAGGCCTTGGAGATGGGCCTGAATACAATAAATGAAACCATACAGGCCTCGACTTCTGTGGTCATGGAGATCAAGGACAAATTGACATCCAATGCTTCTAATCCAGCAAATCAAGACCCAGGAACGAATGTGGAGTCCAATGCACCTCCTTATGCGCTAACTCCTGTCGTGAACCAAGCACTACCGCAGTCGTCTACTGTAATGCCTGTGTTCGTATTACGTATTTTGGGATACGTGTACGTATTTTATCTTGTATTGTATGATTCCTGGCTTGGCTTTTCTTCATGGCTTGGTTTATTCTTGGGATTGGTTCAACTTGGTTCGGGTTGGCTTGGTTCGGTTAGGGTTACTTTTGGTTCATCATGGACCAAGGAGTGAACCCCTACCTACCACCACCATCTCCATTTATTAACCCATTCTTCCTTCTCTCTCTTCATTACTCTCTTCTTCTCCACCATTAACTTCCTTACCTACCAGAGAGAGAAGAGAGAGGTCTAGGCAAGTACAACTTGCTTCATGGAGGAACTCAAATTTTATTGCTTCATTCTCTTTCTTACAACATTTTAACTTACTTTAGTACTTGGCATTTCCTCTTTTCATGGCTAGATTCTTGTAGATCTAAGTTTACATTATTTTCAGAAATCTTGGGTTTTGATCTACTAAATCTTGTTATTTTTGAGTTTTGAGGGTTCCATGTTGTAGAGAATCTTGTTCCGCCCCATTTTGACCTATGAAAGTTCGAATTTGGGCTCCGGATGTTGGAATTATGGAGTTTGGAAACTTGGCCCCCATGGTGTTTTTCTTCTCGAAAAAATTAGGAAAGAAGAACAGTGCCTGACTTGACCGCATGAATGTTTCATGCGGCAAGTGTTCTCCTAACCGCATGATGATCCAACCGCATGAACTATCTGAACTTGGCCGCATGACTGGGGATGTCCTTTAGCCGCATAAAACTTGACTCAGCCAGCCGCATGAGAACCTTCCTCCGCTGGCCGCTTATGGACCCACTTTCTGAGAGCCGCATAAGGCTCCTGCCCTATCAGCCGCATGCGCCCTTGAGTGAACCTAGCCGCATGCGCCCCTTACTTTTGTAGCCGCATGCGCCCCCTTGCTTATGCAGCCGCATGTGCGCCCACCTTATCGAGCCGCATGGATCTTGCTCCGCGAGCCGCATGAACCCAGGCCCGTTTCAGCCGCATGAGAACCCCTCCCCGCCAGCCGCATGGACCTCCATCTCAACCCAGCCGCATGGACCTCCATCTCAACCCAGCCGCAAGTACTCCGCTCCCCATCAGCCGCATGCGCCTGACTCTATCTAGACGCATGGGCTGTTCTCTTCCCAGCCGCATGAGACCATACCTGGCCGTATTGGCCCGAGCCGCATGGCTCTCCAATAGCCCTGTGTACTATTATTTTATTATTATTTGCCCATGTCTTGTAACTCCTATTGTATATTTTTACGTCCATTTTATATCCTTACGCCTTTTGTCCTGAACTTGATAAATCACGATTTGGTTGACATGATTAAAATGATAATTGAGCCTGACATGATAGTGGCCCGTCGTGGTGCACTCCTGACAAGTACACCTGACATGATTCATCTTGAACAGCTGTTGTGACGGCTACCTGACATGACATAACCTGTATAAATAACATGGACACCGTGGGCGATTGTACTTGTACAACTAATCCAGTCCTGTCTTGCATCATGTCTAGGAGGGGACTCCTGAGTACCACGGTCAGGAGTACCTATTGAAATGGACTAAGGCTAATAACTAGATTAATACACTAGTCATAAAGAGATCTTCCAGCTACAGGCAATCCCGTTACCTGGGCACGCCTTGGGATCTGTAGCCTGCCGTCGAGTAGGGCACATTTCCAGCACACTGTCATGTGTTGCACCCTTCAAGCTACCTAAGGGTACATTCATTTCCTGGACGATGTACCCACCTGAATTCAACCCTAATCTTTCAACCCGGGTAACATGGATGGACTGCAGGGCTTGTGGCTGTGGAAGATTCTCACTGCATCTTGCTAGTAACTAGGCTTGTGATAACCCTAGTTAGTTAAAGTATCAAGCCGTAGTTCTTGTTTGGCCGCGAAATGATTGGATGGAGTCTAACCTGTCTAGTCTTGCCCTGATTTTGTTCCAGATTACTATATGACCAGAATGCATATATTATTTTACCGATAAATGGTGAGAATTCCAAGTTCTGTTCAGACGAAGGGTTACAACCCCAGTCCTTGTTTGGTTTACGGGTTGTAACCTGGTTATCTGAATAGTTCCATGGTTATCTCGTCATATATCATCCTGATGTATTTCTTATTTCCTGTTCTTACTTATTTATACTATTGTGCTAATTGCTGGTTTTAGGTCCTAAGTGAAGCTTCCTTTGTGGCACTTGCTCTTTCTGGGGTCTGACCCACCTAGTTTTGTGTGGCCAGATTTCGGAGCAGCTCCAGAGGATCTACCGACCTTCCAGCCAGATGGTGGCCACTAGACGAAACCCTGGCAACGAGTGGATTATTTTTGGCTCTCCCACTCTATTGTAAACATATTCTTTTGAGGCGTTTAGCCGACGAGCACCTGTTTAGCTCGATTGTACTTACTTACTGTCTGCCTACGGGCTGTAACATGATTGACAGATCCTAGGGTTGATCATGTATGACTAAAACTCTTGCTAGTCCTAACATTTTGTAATTACTAGCTTCATGATCAGCTGAATATGTAATATTTGGGATGCCTTATTATTGTATATTTAATGATCATACCTCTTGTAACATCTACTTACTTGCTTGTGATTGAGACACTAGGCTTGTTCATGACTGTAGGAGACTGCTGGCTTGTAGTAAACCCTCATGTATCTAGACAGCCGTGACCGTATAGCGAGATGGAATCCATTTCATATACGTAGCTGGCTATGTCTGCCCCCGCTCTCCAGTATTCTGGTTCTGGGGCGTGACATGGTTTAAGTGGTGGCCCATGCAGGTCTTGTAAATCAAGATATGTGAGGGTTTACCGAATAGATGTCTCAATCAGTATTCGCAGTTGATCTCTGCTCGTATCCTCTGAATCCCTAGATTCTTGTCCTGATCACATGCTTGTATCGTTGATCTATCCTGGTCCTTCCTTAATGTTCCCTATGTCGTCTTCTTCAGCGACATTGTTCCTGGTCCTACCGATCAGCAAGGTTGAGCACCTCCCGCGAACCAGCAGCAACCTGGAGATCAAGCCCAGCATTCAGGAGTAGCCTCCAGAGTCATGTCGACCGAAGGAGAGCCACCAGTCCAGCCCGTCCAGCCTGCAGAGCCTGATGATGGCACTTTGGTAGGTCTCATCAGGACCTTGATAGCTTCTCAAGATCGTCGAGGAGATGCCTTGCACCAGACAGTGACAGATGCTTTGACATGAGGCGGTCATCCAGGGAACAATGCGGCCAATAACTTCAAGCGCTTGAACCCTCTATTCTTTGACGGTAGTGAAGATGCGGTTGCCGCAGATGCTTGGCTTCAAGACACAGAGGTGATTCTAGAAGCAGCCAGGACCCCAGAGAACGAGAAGATGGCCGTGGTGCGCCTGCAGTTATTGGATCTTGCCCGCAGTTGGTGGGCAGCACAGATCGATGGATTAGTGGCACCTATCGCTTGGGCAGTATTCCGGGAGAGATTCCAGACCAAGTATTTCGATGCTGTAGCTCGATATGATCTACAGACCCGATTCACTAATCTGAAGCAAGGAGGAAGGAGGGTCGACGGATATGCGGCCGAGTTTTCCAGACTCAGTCGGTTTGCTCCCACCTTGGTGGCAACCGAGTATGATAGAGCCCAACGATTTCAGCAGGGGCTTCACCTGGAGATTTTGTTGGCAGTCGAGCAGTTTGAGCATCAGACTTTTGATGCAGTCTTGAGAGCAGCTAGGAGGCATGAGTATACCTCCCAGAGGATTGTGGATAGGGCCGGAGGTCGGAAGAGATCCCACGGCCAGATGAATCAGTCTTCAGCACCAACCTCGGCAGCTAGGGCTTTGACTATTGGAGCTCCGAGGCGGGCGGCCTCAGTAACGTCGGTTCAGCATTCCACCCCGACGTACCCTCAGCAGCAGAAGCAGAAGCAGTCTTCTGCAGTTGGATGTTCTCATTGTGGGAAGCCAGGCCATGTGGTGGCAGAGTGTCATAGGGCACAGGGATTGTGTCTGGCTTGTGGAGCAGCAGACCATAGGGTTGGATCTTACCCGAATAGGGGTGGTTCATCATCGTCCAACCTTTCTAGCTCTTTGGTGAGAGGACCAGCACCGGTCCAGCAGCAGCAACAGTACCCATTGCCGAGGCCCTTGCCGCCTCAGACCCAAGTATTCCAGCAGCAAAACCTCCAGCATTATGCACAAGCCCAAGTCCAGAGTCAGAATAGGCAGCAAGGATTTCCGCAGAGGGGACCAGCACCCCGAGGACATGGTCATGCTATGGTGATGACCGCAGAGGAAGGATTGGCACCAGGAGAGGTAGTGGCAGGTACAATTCTCGTCAACTCCTTTCCAGCTTCAGCTTTATTTGATTCTGGTGCTTCGTATTCTTTTATGTCTGCACGATTCGCGACACGGGTAGGATTGGAGCCCGAGTCATTATCAGTAAGGCCCAATATACTTACTGGTAACGGACTTGTGGGAGTGGATAGAGTGTTTTCCTCGTGTCGGGTCGTAGTTAGCGGTAGAGAATTCCTCGCTATTCCTAATGGCCGATTATGATGTGGTCTTAGGGATGGATTGGTTGAGGAACCAGTATGCTAGAATAGACTGCCATATTGGTAGGGTTGTTTTTAGCATTCCAGGCGAGCCAGAGTTTTCCTTCTCCCGAGGCGAAGTTGAGTCTTCTCTTCCGATATTGCGGATGGCAGTAGCAGCAGTTCAGTGGCCCAGGATAGTGGATGAGTTCCCAGATGTTTTTCCAGAAGAGCTTCCAGGTATGCCGCCAGAGCGGGAGATCGAGTTCACCATAGACTTGATTCCCGGGACAGCCCCAGTAACAGAGAGAGTCTACAGGATGGCGCATTCAGAATTGGAGATCTTGTACAAGATGATTGAAGAACTTAGGACCAAGGGATTCATTCGTGCTAGTAGATCGCCTTGGGGAGCCCCGATGCTTCTTGTGAAAAAGAAGGATGGTACGTCCAGGTTATGTGTAGATTATCGTACCTTGAACTCAGTGACAATCAAGAACAGATACCCTCTCCCGAGGATATTTGACTTGTTTGATCAACTCAAGGGGGCTTCAGTATTCTTGAAGATTGACTTGCGCTCAGGATATCACCAGATCAGAGTCAGAGAGCAGGACATCCCGAAGACAGCTTTTAGATCGAGATATGGGCATTGGGAGTTCCTTGTTATGCCTTTTGGAGCGACCAATACGCCGACAGTATTCATGGACCTCATGAATCGCATCTTCATGCCTTACTTAGATCAGTTTGTGATTGTGTTCTTGGACGACATCCTAGTCTACAGCAAGAGTGAGGTGGAGCATGAGCAGCATCTCCGTGTGGTTCTTCAAATTCTCAGGGAGCACCAGTTATATGCCAAGTTTAGTAAATGCGAGTTCTGGCTTGATCGTATTTCGTACTTGGGTCACATCATCACCAGAGGAGGAGTAGAAGTGGATCCCCAGAAGATTGTGGCTATTGAGTCATGGCCAGTGTCCAGCACAGTCGCAGAAGTTTGCAGTTTTCTTGGATTGGCCGGCTATTACCGACGGTTTATTTCAGCCTTTGCTCGGATCTCAGCGCCATTGACCCAATTGACCTGCAAGGATGTGCAGTTTGCTTGGACAGCAGAGTGCCAGGATTCATTCGAGAAGTTGAAGCGAGGCTTGATGACGGCTCACATTCTCGCGCTTCCAGATGGAACCGGAGGATTTTTAGTATATTGTCATGCTTCAGGCAGAGGTTTAGGATGTGTTCTGATGCAGCATGGGAAGGTAATAGCTTATGCTTCACGACAACTTCGTGATCATGAGAGAAATTACCCAACCCATGACTTGGAGCTGGCAGCAGTAGTGTTTGCACTTAAGTTGTGGAGGCACTACTTGTATGGAGATAGGGTGGAGATTTTCACCGACCATAAGAGCCTGAAGTATGTTTTCACCCAGAAGGATCTTAACATGCGTCAGAGGAGGTGGCTGGAGCTTCTTGTGGATTATGATGTCAACCTGCAGTATCATCCTGGGAAGGCCAACGTTGTTGCAGATGCATTGAGCAGGAGAGCCGGAGTTTATTTCCTAACAGCGCAACCAGAACTGTTAGCCGATCTTCAGAAGATGGGTATAGAAGTTGTTCTCCCTTCCAGTGTGGCATTGATGGCCAGTATGCAAGTTCAGTCTACTATAGTCGAGAGGATCCGGATGGCGCAGTCAACAGATTCCAAGCTTCAGCGACTCAGGGCAGAGTGTGAGGCAGGACGAAGACCAGAGTTGTGCATTCATGAGGATGGTACACTTCGACATGGTAAGCGTCTTTGTGTACCCAGTGGAGATATCAGACAGGAGATCATGGCAGAGGCTCACAGTTCTCAGTATTCTATTCATTCCGGTGGTACGAAGATGTACTGCGATATCCGTCAGCATTTCTGGAGGAATGGCATGAAGCGGGAGATAGCTCGGTTTGTCTCTCGATGTTTGGTTTGCCAACAAGTTAAAGCTGAACATCAGAGACCGGCTGGACTTCTTCAGCCCTTGCCGATTCCAGAATGGAAGTGGGAACATGTAACCATGGATTTTGTGACTGGATTACCTAGATCCCCTGCTGGTAGAGATGCTATCTGGGTTATCGTTGATCGGCTCACGAAGGTGGCTCACTTTCTTCCATTCAGAGTTGGTCAGTCGACGGCTCAGCTAGCGGAGATGTATCTTAGGCAGATCGTCAGATTGTACGGAGTGCCAATCAGCATCACCTCGGACCGAGATTCAAGATTTACGTCGTACTTTTGGCATAGCCTGCAGGAGAGTTTGGGGACTCGTCTCCAGTTCAGTTCAACGTATCATCCGCAGACAGATGGTCAGTCGGAACGCACGATCCAGACTCTTGAAGACATGTTGAGATCTTGTACCCTCGACTTCGGTGGTTCGTGGGAAGATCACCTGCACCTGGTGGAGTTCTCGTACAACAACAGTTTCCAGGCCAGTATCCAGATGGCACCATTCGAGGCACTGTATGGCAGGAAGTGCAGATCTCCGTTAGCCTGGGATGATGTTGGAGAGAGGCAGATGCTCGGTCCAGAAATGATCGCTCAGACAGTTGAAGTGGTCAGGCGAGTCAGAGATCATCTTCGAGTTTCCCAAGATCGCCAGCGCCATTGGGCCGATTCTCATCGACGTCCTCTCGAGTTTTCGGTCGGCGACCATGTATTCCTGAGGATTTTGCCTAACCGTGGCGTCATTCGCTTCGGCGTACAGGGAAAGCTTAGTCCTAGGTATATAGGGCAGTTTGTGTCACGACCCGCACCCACTGTGATGGTACGAGAACGTAACAACGCCCAGCCTACGCCGCAGTGTCGGCGGTAGAACGCTGTCCTAGGTCAACATACATCTAGTAATATAATACTAAGCAGTAAATGAACTCACTCACAACTAAGGAGGAAGAAAGCACGATATGATATAGAACTCAAGGAAATACAGAAGATAGAATAGTCTAAGATAATATCCCAGCAAATATCTAGAGTACATATCTCAGCTACTGAAAATGAGGAATATATACAACTCAACATCTATGAACAGAAGTAAAGTCTAGCTAAACAGTCTCAAGACAACATGAAAATAAGATAAGGCCTAACTAAACTAGTCTAGGCAGTGGGTGATGTCCTCAGCTAGAGCTGTCCCGTAGAGGGTATCCTCCCAGGCCTCCTCCTCGTCCTCTGTAATATTTTCAACAGGTCCAGTCAGGACAGGAGCGAGTACAGTACATCTTAACAGTTCATAGCAGGTTAGAAAATATAATCATGCAGTAAAGTAAGATATAGATACTGAAGAAATACAGTATGTAAACAGAGAGAGAGAACTGTAATAGAAATATCTACTATAAGTAAAGAGCTACCAGTGACTAGTGATTTAGAGCACAAAGTCGACATGTGAACGGCTTGATTTGTACATGGCTATACTAAAGAGGCGTACATGGCTATTCTACTTTGGAATTGTTCACATGGTTATTTATACTTCTCCGTACCCCCAATTAATACACAAAGATCCAACCAGGTTATGTTATGATTCTATGTAACAGCCCCCGAAGGGTGGTAAGCCCCCAAAGGGTGGTAAGCCCCCGAAGGGTGGTAAGCCCCCGAAGGGTGGTACATAGTAGTCCCATAAATGGGGATTCTGATAGATCCAATAAATGGGATAAGGATTCAGAGAAGACTATGTGATCATAAGAGTATATGTCACAAGTGATCAAAGAACCAAAGAAGCATATGATACGCCATGTAAGTGAAACGCACAGAACATAGAGTACCCGATGCTTCCTGAAGGGATAACATCTCAGAAAGGGATCCATATTGTACTAATCTGTGTGACCAACGTGACAGTATCAATTAAAGTAATTTAATACAGGAAAATAATTCTAAGCAGGATATGAAATGAACAGAGAATGTACTCGCCTCGTATCTGAATGTCTGAAGTAAATGTACTGTCCGAGAAGAGGTGACTGCCTCCTAATCAGTACAGCACAAGTCACAACAAGTCTAAAATGATATAATGAAGTCCTAATATGCATTCTAAATGATTCTAAGTCAATCTAGGCCAAAGTCAACTCTTGGTCAACTCTGGTCAACTCTAGAAGTCAAACTAGGTCAAACAAGACTAATCTAGGCTAATCAAGTCTATACTAGTCTAACCTAGGCTAACTAGCCTATTCCAAGTCTAACAAGACTGTACAAGACTAATCTAGACTCTACTAGGTCTAACAAACACACCCATGAATCACATATCACAAGTCAATCATTTATCTAAAAATGAAATACACCATAATATAGGATACACATATTGATATGTTACACAATCTAGTATAGAAATACTCTTTAGCTTATAGGTTATCCATAATGTACCATACATTTCATATGTCATATATATAATAGCACATGCAAAAAAAAATATGAAATCTATATATATATATATATATATATATATATATATATATATATATATATATATATCCCAATACATATATATATACATTTGTAAAGAGGAAGGGGAAACACATGTATGTGTGTGTGACTTGTGTGAAAATAGTGAGGTGAGTGTCACATAGGTGTATCAAGAGAGGGTGTATGTGTGGGGGGGACATGTGAGTGTGTGTTAGGCTTGAGGGTGTGAGGGAAATAGGAAAATCAGTGAATACATTAGGAAAACAGTGTAATATAAAATCTGGAATCAGTCCCAGGTTGTGTGTGTACAGTGTTTCAGTTATCAAATTGCCTTGGACAGTTCAGGACATTCAAAATCTACTCTCAATTATTCTACAAAAGAGGAAACAAGTTTAACTACCATTTGAACCTTAGAAAATTCAAAACAGGTACATAACAGTGTACTAATGTGACTGTGTGTGAACTTGTGAAGGGTGAACTTGTTCTCAGGAATTAAGACAGGAAGGTGAATGACAGTTCAATGATGAATCAATCATTGTTCTCATGTTATTTGCAAATGGAAAAGGAAAGGAAATCAAATCACTGTTAAATGGGGAAGGGAACTAATTCTCATTGAACAACCACATCACAATTTCAAATCTAACATGTCAATCATTCCACACACACCTGTATAAGTTCAGAAATGTATGCACATTATCAATATCAGTTAATGAAATCCCATTAATTTCAGAAAATCAAACAATGCGTAAGTGCATTCAGAAATTGAGAGTTTAACAGTGAACAAGGTTAAAAGAACACTTAGTTCTCAGATTTAGGAAAAGGAAAAAAAAGAAATCGATTCATGACAGTCCTACATTATCTCAGATTTATAAGAACTCAGTTCTTGAGTTCACAACTCAGTGCAATCTCAGATTGCAATAAGAACCATAATGAAAACTAGGAAGCACAGGAAAAAGGAAATTGTGTATGTGAGGAAATCTCAGCTTTCAACTTTATTCCAATTCCCAGTTTTCATATCTCAGTGAAATGGTGTTGTGTGTACATGTGTACAGGAATGTAAGCCAAGGCAAACAATGTGCATGCTTAGGAATTTCCAGCTCTAGGATTATGTTCTCAGGTCTGGAATCAAAATCAGTTGCTAATATGAATTTGACAATGAAAACAAATGAACCATTGACAGTTTAATTAACCTTCAACCAATAGCTAACCCATGCCTAATTGAACCCAAATTCGAATCCACTATCATGAACTATTCAATGCTTAAGAATTTAACATTCAAAATAATTTAAGGGAAGGAAATGACAGTTAACAGTTTAATCAAACAGTGCAATGTATAATTGTGTGTGTAGATGTGAGAGTTGAGAGAAAAACTGGAAATTGTATGTGTATGTGTGTGTGATAACACCATTACTCTGGAACCCAAGACAGCTCATAATCGAAATGATAGTTCACATAGATTAACAGTGAACTAAGGCCTGTAAATGACTGAAACATGGTCATTCAAAAATCAGTTCAGCAAAAATTTCATAACAGTTTTCGAATCCATCCAAAAGCCAAAATACCATTTTCAAACTAAAAGCAAATTTCAAACTGAAATACTTAGCTATCCATGAGTTACAAACATGTGGGAGAATATTATTTAGTGAAGAATCATCAAATAAACTGGAATTTAACATGTTTAAGAACTGGGGAAAATATTAAGTATCAGAGAATCGAAACAACCCAAATCCGAACTCGAAAACACAATGAAATCCAATATATTGCAAACAAGGGGTTGGTAAAATAAACTACTACACGTATACGTGTCAACCATGCTGTATCGTGTCCAAAAACAGGACACGAACGTGTCCAAACAACCACAAAACCCAATCGGGTACACAGAACTAAGAAAAAATAGTGCAGTGTTGTGCACGTGTTCGTGCAAGTCTAGGACACGACACGATACAAGTTAGGACACGTGCTCGTGCACACGTGTACGCCCACACTAGGGCTACACACTCGTGTCAACACAAGGTGTCCACGCTGTGTCTAGACACGACACAAAGGCCGTATCAGTGCCCAAAAGTGACAGCCGCGCGCACAGTGCACGCGCAGTGCACACGTTCGTGCGTGTCCGACACGACACGAGAGTGTCTCAAACTTTGAGGACCTCGTGTCAGTGTCTGCCCCTAGGGCTGTGTCAAATCCAAGGTGTCCATATGTCGTGTACAGGGAGTAATTACCCCTGAGTAGCAGGGCAATGTGCACTATATCAGAACAGCGTATTCGTGTCCAGATCTCGACACGACACGACACAATTACAAGCTCAGTCCCACAAAAAATGATAAGCGACAACAATTCCTAAATTTCTACTCAAAAAGTTTCCTAAAATCAGGCCGAAATGTCCTTTGGGACATTTCATCAAACACCTATGTCTATAGGCTGATATGTGTCCATTTAGGACACGAAATGGACACAAAACCTAGGTCTAGGCATACCTACAAAACCAGGACACCTAGGGCTAGGTCTATATGCAAAGAAACTAGAATTTTAATGGGTGGATTAGGATTTTACCTATGGTATCAAAATGCAAGAAAAGTCTCAAATGGGGGGGGGGTCCTCTTACTAGCAAACTTCTCCAAATTGCCCCAAAGCTGAGGTTGAACACCACAAACAGCAAGAGAACATTGATTAGATCCTAATGGAAGAAATTCCAATCAAAAAGGAGTCTATTGATTAAACTAGGAAGAAATTAATGAGGGCTTACCTATTTCCTTAAGAAATGAAGAACTATTGAAGAAAGAGGCACAAATCCCCATAGAGACATTATATAGGCAGGGGGGTCTCTTGGCTGGTCATAATAGTTAGGGTTAGGGTTTTTAGGTTTCATCCTATGGCTAGGATTGAATCAAGGGAAATAGATGGTCTAGAACAAAGGGTTCTATCCTAGTTCCTTGCAAATCACTTAACCATAACTAAACTTGACTTAACCCCTTAGCCAACCCATCTAATTCTCAAAGTGGCTCACTAAGTTAGTTATGACCCATCTAGGTTAGGTCCAATCTAGGTTAGGCTAATCTAAACCACATGGAGATTAATCAAATAATATTAAATCACACCATTCAAATAAATCATTTTAAATTCCTAATAAAATATATTAAATTCAAATAATTCAAAAATAACAAAAATACCCTCAAACTAAAAATGATAAATGAAATATCCTAATCACATGGCTAGGCTCTAGGGTAGGCAGTCTCTACTGTTCACTAGCAAAACACCATAATCACAAGTCATGAATTTAATTAGTTTAAAAATAATTAAAAATCACTAAAAATCATAATATGAAATAAATATCATTAAATAATAATTATAATTACAAAATTTCAAAATTACCCTCTTCTGGAAAACTGGGTGTTACAATTCTACCCACCTTATAAAAATTTCGTCCTCGAAATTAAGATGATCGCACCCTTTCTAGGTTAAACTCCCAGCAATCATAGTCTCAGAAATCTATCTTAAATCATACAGTTGGAAAGTGTAATCTATAGGGTCATGGCATGCAATATCATTCTGTGGTCTCTTCTAGTTATACCAACCATGCTACAGTACTAGGCAATCACAAGGTATCAAAACATACAAGCAAGGAATGCATCAAAATTCTCAAAAAGAAATACTAAGGTTAGGTCAAAACTCACCTCCAGCTAGGTCTGAGAACTAAAACTCCTTCCTGGAAGCAGGGCCCTGGTTGGGGCAGGTATAGCAGGGCAGTGCTGCACCCAGTTTGCAGTTGAACCATAAAATAGGCACAATCCTAGTCTCTTTCTACAGTTGTTCCACTTGTGTCCAGACTTCTTGCAGTAGGCACAGATAGGCTCTGGCTCAGCTGGCCTTTGCTGGACAGGAGACTGGGCTGGGTATGATGATATAAGCTAGATAAATGGGTACTCCTCAAACTCTGGGTAGGACTGGGTACTGCTCCTCGCCCTCTTGGAGCTAGGCTCTCCTCCCAGAAGCACAGAGTCCCGCAAACGTAGCAACCTCTGGATTTGCTCCCTCATGGCCTCCTCATGAACTCTCTGTGACTCCAACAGCCTCTCTTGGAAATATCCAAACATCTGGGCTGCGTCAAGTAACAAACCTCCGGGTGGTACAGTAGGGAGTACCATCCCAAGGGGTAGAGGAAGGCTCTCGATCTCAGGCAAATCTGCAGCTCTTTCCTGAACGACAGGAGATGAAGGAAGACTCTCTGGCGCGGCTACCACTATCTCCTCAATGGCAGGAGGTGCCACCACCCCCTGATCAGATAGAGGGATAACTACCTCCTGAACAGTAGGAAGTGGAGGCACACTCTCAGTAGTTGCAGCTGCTCTCAGGCGACGGGCTCGGGTCATGGGTGCCATACTAAAAGAAAAAGAAAAAGAAAATAAAAATAAATCAATCATCAAGGCTGAAAAACTAGTAAATATCAACAAAAGAGAACTAGCTACAAGAATCACTATTGAAAGCCAGGCTATACTATCATTCCTAGGACAAGGGCCTAATCACAAGTCATCATATCGTCACACTAAGAAAGAACTACATATGCATAAGCTCTATAAAGCTAAAAGATCTCTACTCCTAAATTATTTGATGATGGAAAATAATTTATAATAACTGGAATGAAGATAGAGACGATATATTTAAGAACCTTTCCAAGATACAATCTGATAATCATATGCGGCTGTCCAAAAATCATGATACTCAGAATCCTCGCCACGCTAGTAAGCAAGGCTGCGATAAACAGTAGAGTCCATAACAGGGGCATGCACCTCTATAATCATGTCATCTAGAATTCTCGCTATGTCGACTAGTATAGCTGCGAGGAATTCCAAATTTCATAACCAAGATACGTACATCCGAAGTCAGGTCCCTATGTTTCCGCCACGCCAGCTAATATAGCTGCGATAAACTCTAGGTTCCATAACCATGTAGACGTTTTACCATTCCTGTATTCCCGTCGACATATGTTATCAGAAAAATATCGTAACTCAGGCCATAAAAGCTCATCTCGATAGGAAAATAAAATCAACAACGATCCGACAAAAATCAAATTCAATAATCAAGGAGTGAGAGCAACAAAGCAAGGGAAATGATTCAAATTGAAGTTTAATAAGATTCTCAAGGGTCGTCCCAGGAATCTTTCAAGGAATCCTAACTGTGATTGAGTACCTTCAAAATATATATCCTAATCCTACTGCAGGTTGTAGTGATACTCTAGTTCGAATACCACTACATAAACTCGACCTGCATGGGCTACCACTAAAAACGTGTCACAACCCGCACCCACTGTGAGGGTACGAGAACGTAACAACGCCCAGCCTACGCCGCAGTGTCGGCGGTAGAATGCTGTCCTAGGTCAACATACATCTAGCAATATAATACTAAGCAGTAAATGAACTCAATCACAACTAAGGAGGAAGAAAGCACGATATGATATAGAACTCAAGGAAATACAGAAGATAGAATAGTCTAAGATAATATCCCAGCAAATATCTAGAGTACATATCTCAGCTACTGAAAATGAGGAATATATACAACTCAACATCTCTGAACAGAAGTAAAGTCTAGCTAAACAGTCTCAAGACAACATGAAAATAAGATAAGGCCTAACTAAACTAGTCTAGGCAGTGGGTGATGTCCTCAGCTAGAGCTGTCCCGTAGATGGTATCCTCCCAGGCCTCCTCCTTATCCTCTGTAATATTTTTAACAGGTCCAGTCAGGACAGGAGCGAGTACAGTACATCTCAACAGTTCATAGCAGGTTAGAAAATATAATCATGCAGTAAAGTAAGATATAGATACTGAAGAAATACAGTATGTAAACAGAGAGAGAGAGAACTGTAATAGAAATATCTACTATAAGTAAAGAGCTACCAGTGACTAGTAATTTAGAGCACAAAGTCGACATGTGAACGGCTTAATTTGTACATGGCTATACTAAAGAGGCGTACATGGCTATTCTACTTTGGAATTGTTCACATGGCTATTTATACTCTTCCGTACCCCCAATTAATACACAAGGATCCAACCAGGTTATGTTATGATTCTATGTAACAGCCCCCGAAGGGTGGTAAGCCCCCAAAGGGTGGTAAGTCCCCGAAGGGTGGTAAGCCCCCGAAGGGTGGTACATAGTAGTCCCATAAATGGGGATTCTGATAGACACAATAAATGGGATAAGGATTCAGAGAAGACTCTGTGATCATAAGAGTATATGTCACAAGTGATCAAAGAACCAAAGAAGCATATGATACGCCATGTAAGTGAAACGCACAGAACATAGAGTACCCGATGCTTTCTGAAGGGATAACATCTCAGAGAGGGATCCATATTGTACTAATCCGTGTGACCAACGTGACAGTATCAATTAAAGTAATTTAATACAGGAAAATAATTTTAAGCAGGATATGAAATGATCAGAGAATGTACTCGCCTCGTATCTGAATGTCTGAAGTAAATGTACTGTCCGAGGAGAGGCGTCTGGCTCCTAATCAGAACAGCACAAGTCACAACAAGTCTAAAATGATATAATGAAGTCCTAATATACATTCTACATGATTCTAGGTCAATCTAGGCCAAAGTCAACTATTGGTCAACTCTGGTCAACTCTAGAAGTCAAACTAGGTCAAACAAGACTAATCTAGGCTAATCAAGTCTATACTAGTCTAACCTAGGCTAACTAGCCTATTCCAAGTCTAACAAGACTGTACAAGACTAATCTAGACTCTACTAGGTCTAACAAACACACCCATGAATCACATATCACATGTCAATCATTTATCTAAAAATGAAATACACCATAATATAGGCTACACATATTGATATGTTATACAATCTAGTATAGAAATACTCTTTAGCTTATAGGTTATCCATAATGTACCACACATTTCATATGTCATATATATAATAGCACATGCTTATATATATAGGAAATCTATATATATATATATATATATATATATATTTTTTATATATATATATCCCAATACATATATATATATATATATATATATATATATATATATATATATATATATATATATATATATACATTTGTAAAGAGGAAGGGGAAACACATGTATGTGTGTGTGACTTGTGTGAAAACAGTGAGGTGAGTGTCACATAGGTGTATCAAGAGAGGGTGTGTGTGTGTGGGGGGGACATGTGAGTGTGTGTTAGGCTTGAGGGTGTGAGGGAAATAGGAAAATCAGTGAATACATTAGGAAAACAGTGTAATATAAAATCTGGAATCAGTCCCAGGTTGTGTGTGTACAGTGTTTCAGTTATCAAATTGCCTTGGACAGTTCAGGACATTCAAAATCTACTCTCAATTATTCTACAAAAGAGAAAACAAGTTTAACTACCATTTGAACCTCAGAAAATTCAAAATAGGTACATAACAGTGTACTAATGTGACTGTGTGTGAACATGTGAAGGGTGAACTTGTTCTCAGGAATTAAGACAGGAAGGTGAATGATAGTTCAATGATGAATCAATCACTGTTCTCAGGTTATTTGCCAATGGAAAAGAAAAGGAAATCAAATCACTGTTAAATGGGGAAGGGAACTAATTCACATTGAACAACCCCATCACAATTTCAAATCTAACATGTCAATCATTCCACACACACCTGTATAAGTTCAGAAATGTATGCACATTATCAATATCAGTTAATGAAATCCTATTAATTTCAGAAAATCAAACAATGCATAAGTGCATTCAGAAATTGAGAGTTTAACAGTGAACAAGGTTAAAAGAACACTTAGTTCTCAGATTTAGGAAAAGGAAAAAAAAAGAAATCGATTCATGACAGTCCTACATTATCTCAGATTTATAAGAACTCAGTTCTTGAGTTCACAACTCAGTGCAATCTCAGATTGCAATAAGAACCATAATAAAAACTGGGAAGCACAGGAAAAAGGAAATTGTTTACGTGAGCAAATCTCAGCTTTCAACTTTATTCCAATTCCCAGTTTTCATATCTCAGTGAAATGGTGTTGTGTGTACATGTGTACAGGAATGTAAGCCAAGACAAACAATGTGCATGCTTAAGAATTTCCAGCTCTAGGATTATGTTCTCAGGTCTGGAATCAAAATCAGTTGCTAATATGAATTTGACAGTGAAAACAAATGAACCATTGACAGTTTAATTAACCTTCAACCAATAGCTAACCCATGCCTAATTGAACCCAAATTCGAATCCACTATCATGAACTATTCAATGCTTAAGAATTTAACATTCAAAATAATTTAAGGGAAGGAAATGACAGTTAACAGTTTAATCAAACAGTATAATGTATAATTGCGTGTGTAGATGTGAGAGTTGAGAGAAAAACTGGAAATTGTATGTGTATGTGTGTGTGATAACACCATTACTCTGGAACCCAAGACAGCTCATAATCGAAATGATAGTTCACATAGATTAACAGTGAACTAAGGCCTGTAAATGACTGAAACATGGCCATTCAAAAATCAGTTCAGCAGAAATTTTATAACAGTTTTCGAATCCATCCAAAAGCCAAAATCCCATTTTCAAACTAAAAGCAAATTTCAAACTGAAATACTTAGCTATCCATGAGTTACAAATATGTGGGAGAATATTAATTAGTGAAGAATCATCAAATAAACTGGAATTTAACATGTTTAAGAACTGGGGAAAATATTAAGTATCAGAGAATCGAAACAACCCAAATCCGAACTCGAAAACACAATAAAATCTAATATATTGCAAACAAGAGGTTGGTAAAATAAACTACTACACATGTACTTGTCAACCATGCTGTATCGTGTCCAAAAATAGGACACGAACGTGTCCAAACAACCATAAAACCCAATCGGGTACACAGAACTAAGAAAAAAATAGTGCAGTGTCGTGCACGTGTTCGTGCAAGTCTAGGACATGACACGATACAAGTTAGGACACGTGCTCGTGCACACGTGTACGCCCACACTAGGGCTATACACTCGTGTCAACACGAGGTGTCCACGCTGTGTCTAGACACGACACAAAGACCGTATCAGTGCCCAAAAGTGACAGCCGCGCGCATAGTGCACGCGGAGTGCACACGTTCGTGCGTGTCCGACACGACACAAGAGTGTCTCAAACTTTGAGGACCTTGTGTCAGTGTCTGCCCCAAGGGCTGTGTCAAATCCTAGGTGTCCACGTGTCATGTACAGGGAGTAATTGCCCCGGAGTAGCAGGGCAATATGTACTGTGTCAGAACAGCATGTTCGTGTCCAGATCTCGACACGACACGACACAATTACAAGCTCAGTCCCACAGAAAATGATAAGCGACAACAAACCCTAAATTTCTACTCAAAAAGTTTCCTAAAATCAGGTCAAAATGTCCTTTGGGACATTTCATCAAACACCTATGTCTATAGGCTGATACGTGTCCATTTAGGACACGAAATAGACACAAAACCTAGGTCTAGGCATACCTACAGAATCAGGATACCTAGGGCTAGGTCTACATGTAAAGAAAGTAGAATTTTAATGGGTGGATTAGGATTTTACCTATGGTATCAAAATACAAGAAAAGCCTCAAATGGGGGGGGGGGTCCTCTTGCTAGCAAACTTCTCCAAATTGCCCCAAAGCTGAGGTTGAACACCACAAACAGCAAGAGAACATTGATTAGATCCTAATGGAAGAAATTCCAATCAAAAAGGAGTCCTATTGATTAAACTAGGAAGAAATTAATGAGGGCTTACCTATTTCCTTAAGAAATAAAGAACTATTGAAGAAAGAGGCACAAATCCCCATAGAGACATTATATAGGCAAGGGGGGGTCTCTTGGCTGGTCATAATAGTTAGGGTTAGGGTTTTTAGGTTTCATCCTATGGCTAGGATTGAATCAAGGGAAATATATGGCATAGAACAAAGGGTTCTATCCTAGTTCCTTGCAAATCATTTAACCATAACTAAACTTGACTTAACCCCTTAGCCAACCCATCTAATTCTCAAAGTGGCTCACTAAGTTAGTTATGACCCATCTAGGTTAGGTCTAATCTAGGTTAGGCTAATCTAAACCACATGGAGATTAATCAAATAATATTAAATCACACCATTCAAATAAATCATTTTAAATTCCTAATAAAATATATTAAATTCAAATAATTCAAAAATGACAAAAATACTCTCAAACTAAAAATGATAAATGAAATATCCTAATCACATGGCTAGGCTCTAGGGTAGGCAGTCTCTACTGTTCACTAGCAAAACACCATAATCACAAGTCATGAATTTAATTAGTTTAAAAATAATTAAAAATCACTAAAAATTATAATATGAAATAAATATCATTAAATAATAATTATAATTACAAAATTTCAAAATTACCCTCTTCTGGAAAACTGGGTGTTACAGTTTGACATTCTGGAGCGAGTAGGAGATGTGTCCTATCGTCTCGCTCTTCCGCCGTCGCTAAGCGAGGTACATAACGTGTTCCATGTATCCCAATTACGACGGTATATCCCGGACCCGAGCCACATCCTGGATCATTCGAAATTGGTTGTTGGTACCAACCTTTCGTATGAGGAGAGGCCCGTGTCTATATTGGACCGGAGAGAGAAGACACTCAAGAACAAGACTATTAAGTTAGTCCGAGTTGCTTGGGGTCATCACTCTTTGGGCGAGTCAACGTGGGAGCGTGAGGATGATATTCAATCACGATATCCCGACTTATTTGACTCGTGAGGTATAATGTCTTCCTTATGCCTCATGCCTTCGATTCCTTGCTTGAATGAGTGATTGCCTGCCTAGTTATAGTTTGCATGTGATTAATGTAGCTTGTCATTGCCCTCTAGCCTCTTGATTAAATTCCGATGACAGAATTCTTTTAAGGTGGGTAGAGTTGTAATGCCTGTGTTCGTATTACGTATTTTGGGATATGTGTACGTATTTTATCTTGTATTGCATTATTCCTGGCTTGGATTTTCTTCATGACTTGGTTTATTCTTGGGATTGGTTCAACTTGGTTCGGGTTGGCTTGGTTCGGTTAGGGTTACTTTTGGTTCATCATGGACCAAGGAGTGAACCCCTACCTACCACCACCATCCCTATTTATTAACCCATTCTTCCTTCTCTCTCTTCATTACTCTCTTCTTCTCCACCATTAACTTCCTTACCTACCAGAGAGAGAAGAGAGAGGTCTAGGCAAGTGCAACTTGCTTCATGGAGGAACTCAAATTTTATTGCTTTATTCTCTTCCTTACAATATTTTAACTTACTTTAGTACTTGGCATTTCCTCTTTTCATGGCTAGATTCTTGTAGATCTAAGTTTACTTTATTTTCGGAAATCTTGGGTTTTGATCTACTAAATCTTGTTATTTTCGAGTTTTGAGGGATCCATGTTGTAGAGAATCTTGTTCTGCCCCATTTTGACCTATAAAAGTTCGAATTTGGGCTCCGGATGATGGAATTATGGAGTTTGGAAACTTGTCCCCCATGGTGTTCTTCTTTTCGAAAAATTTGGGGAAGAAGAACAGTGCCTGACTTGACCGCATGAATGTTTCATGCGGCAAGTGTTCTCCTAACCGTATGATGATCCAACCGCATGAACTATCTGAACTTGGCCGCATGACTGGGGATGTCCTTTAGCCACATAAAACTTGACTCAGCCAGCCGCATGAGAACCTTCCTCCGTTGGCCGCTTATGGACCCACTTTCTGAGAGCCGCATAAGGCTCCTGCCCTATCAGCCGCATGCGCCCTTGAGTGAACCTAGCCGCATGCGCCCCTTGCTTTTGTAGCCGCATGCGCCCCCTTGCTTATACAGCCGCATGTGCGCCCACCTTATCGAGCCGCATGGATCTTGCTCCGCGAGCCGCATGTGCGCCCACCTTATCGAGCCGCATGGATCTTGCTCCGCGAGCCACATGAACCCAGGCCCGTTTCAGCCGCATGAGAACCCCTCCCCGCCAGCCGCATGGACCTCCATCTCAACCCAGCCGCATGGACCTCCATCTCAACCCAGCCGCATATACTCCGCTCCCCATCAGCCGTATGCGCCTGACTCTATCCAGCCGCATGGGCTGTTCTCTTTTCAGCCACATGAGACCATACCTGGCCGCATAGGCCCGAGCCGCATGGCTCTCCAATAGCCCTGTGTACTATTATTTTATTATTATTTGCCCATGTCTTGTAACTCCTATTGTATATTTTTACGTCTATTTTATATCCTTACGCCTTTTATCCTGAACTTGATAAATCACGATTTGATTGACATGATTGAAATGATAATTGAGCCTGACATGATAGTGGCCCGTCGTGGCGCACTCCTGACAAGTACACCTGACATGATTCATCTTGAACAGCTGTTGTGACGGCTACCTGACATGACATAACCAGTATAAATAACATGGACACCGTGGGCGATTGTGCTTGTACAACTAATCCAGTCCTGTCTTGCATCATGTCTAGGAGGGGTCTCCTGAGTACCACGGTCAGGAGTACCTATTGAAATGGACTAAGGCTAATAACTAGATTAATACACTAGTCATAAAGAGATCTCCCAGCTACAGGCAATCCCGTTACCTGGGCACGCCTTGGGATCTGTAGCCTGCCGTCGAGTAGGGCACATTTCCAGCACACTGTCTTGTGTTGCACCCTTCAAGCTACCTAAGGGTACATTCGTTTCCTGGACGATGTACCCACCTGAATTCAACCCTAATCTTTCAACCCGGGTAACCTGGATGGACTGCAGGGCTTGTGGCTGTGGAAGATTCTCACTGCATCTTGCTAGTAACTAGGCTTGTGATAACCCTAGTTAGTTAAAGTATCAAGCCGTAGTTCTTGTTTGGCCGCGAAATAATTGGATGGAGTCTAACCTGTCTAGTCTTGCCCTGATTTTGTCCCAGATTACTGCATGACTAGAATGCTTGTATTATTTTACCAATAAATGGTGAGAATTCCAAGTTCTGTTCAGACGAAGGGTTACAACCCCGGTCCTTGTTTGGTTTACGGGTTGTAACCTGGTTATCTGAATAGTTCCATGGTTATCTCGTCATATATCATCCTGATGTATTTCTTATTTCCTGTTCTTACTTATTTATAATATTGTGCTAATTGCTGGTTTTAGTTCCTAAGTGAAGCTTCCTTTGTGGCACTTGCTCTTTCTGGGGTCTGACCCAGCTGGTTTTGTGTGACCAGATTTCGGAGCAGCTCCAGAGGATCTACCGACTTCCAGCCAGATGGTGGCCACTAGACGGAACCCTGAAAACGAGTGGGTTATTTTTGGCTCTCCCACTCTATTGTAAACATATTCTTTTGAGGCGTTTAGCCGACGAGCACCTGTTTAGCTCGATTGCACTTACTTACTGTCTGCCTACGGGCTGTTACATGATTGACAGATCCTAGGGTTGATCATGTATGACTAAAACTCTTGCTAGTCCTAACATTTTGTAATGACTAGCTTCATGATCAGCTGAATATGTAATATTTGGGACGCCTTATTATTGTATATTTAATGATCATACCTCTTGTAACATCTACTTACTTGCTTGTGATTGAGACACTAGGCTTGTTCATGACCGTAGGAGACTGCTGGCTTGTAGTAAACCCTCATGTATCTAGACAGCCGTGACCGTATAGCGAGATGGAATCCATTTTATATACGTAGCTGGCTATGTCTGACCCCGCTCTCCAGTATTCTGGTTCTGGGGCGTGACATCTACTCCGTCAATGACTGGACCCACAATGTTGAATGACATGCAGCAGTCTCTCACGGAGTTGTACGCTCGCTTTGACGTCCGAGAAAAGAAAGAATAACTCCAAAAAAATGGAGATCCGGCAACCATATCCCTCTAAATGGGATAATGTGATATATCCTCCCAAGTACAAGCCATATACGCTCACATCATTCGATGTGAAGGAGTCTTCTCGTCGATACTTGAGGTACTTTACCTCAATAATGGGGCATCTGCCAAAATTCGTAGGGGTGTTGCAGGGGGTAGCCTACGAATGGTTTTGCAGCCTCCCCGATAATTGCATCTCGTCGTTCGATGATTTGTAGGATCTTTTTCTTGCTCGGTTCTATAAAGGAGGAATGGACATGACAATGTCCACTCTCATGGACATTGTCCAGAAGGAGAAAGAACATGTATGCACTTACATTGAGCGCTTCCGCCACGCAGCTCTAAGGCTGCCACCGGGTATACCCGAGCCCATTCTTTTGGATTCGTGTCGCAAGAACATGCTCTCCACAATCAAATTGTGGCACAGTGCTCCATGCATAGAATGGACGCCTTTCATTACCGAGGCGAATATGGCTGAAAGAAAAGCTCGGGAAGCACAATTGCTGGGGTTAAGTTTTTCCTCGTTCGAAGACAAAAGGAAACGCTCGTCCAGCAATAACCCATAAGGACGGAAAAGAGAAGCAAGCCTTGATCGTCAATATCTCCAAAGGTTCAACGTCAATGAATCAGAAGCCGACAGAAGCGCCAAAATCGAAGGAAAGCTAATCCTACAATGATGAGGATGTACTAGAACTCTTTGACATATTGATGAAGGGTGGCAAGCTTCAACTCCCGCCTCCTAAGCGTCCTGATGAAGTGGAAAAGGTAGAAAATCTAAGGTACTGTCATTATCACCAGTACGTTCACAATTCAACAGGCAACTGCTACTGTTGAAGAAGCAGATCCAGTGGCTCATTGATGCCAAAGTCATCTTGTTCGATTACGAGGACAAGACGGTCATGGCCAACATGTTGACCCTCCAGTTAAAAACTTTTCAAAGACGGAAGCTTAAGACGGGGTTGTCCCTATTCCAAGGGCAACAATGGAAGTGGTTAACCTTCAGTCAGCCCACGACAATGCTCAAAGCCTTGTCCCACTTACGACACCAAAAGGCGAAGTTATATGGGTCCATCCTGATCTCGCCTCGGACATGATGCTGCCTGCAGCAGCCCTGTTAAGGCAAAGAAACCCAAGTCATGTCGTATGGTTTCTATATCGACTGACGATGCTCTGGTTACCACTCGGTCGGCTCACCAGTGAGAGGATAACCAGGAAGTGCCTCCACCTGCTGTTGTCACCACAACGGATACATCGAAAGCAGGCCCATATCAAACTCCTGCAACAGATAAGAAGAAGCAAAAGGAGGTCCGCTTTGACAAACCACTGAGGAAAGACTTAGCAGTGGGGCCGATAAAGCCCTATAACTTCGATATATTGGCACAGCTTGACAATACTCAGGCCTAAATATTGCTTTTCAAACTCCTCTGTCTCTCCAAAGAGACTCGGGATGCCCTCAGTGAAGCGTTGCAGAACGCTAATTTCTTTCTCACCCAGGTGAAACCGCCCAAGGAGGATCCTGTCGTGTGCCCATATTGCCATAACGTAGTCGAGGTGATTCCTAACATCACCTTCACTCAGCATGATATGTTGCTGAAGAACAACCGGCACAATAGACCCCTGTACTATACATGGTATATTGGTGCCATCAAGGTCGATCGCATCCACATGGACCATGGCCTCTCCCTCAGGATAATTCTTCGGAGTTTACTCCAAACCTTGGGGATTCCGATGCATCGACTGACCACGTCAAACACTACAATCAGCAGTTTTAATGCTGAAAAAAGTGAGCCCTTGGACAAGATTCGTCTAAAATTCCAGATAGGCGATCTCCAGACAGACGTGACTTGTTATGTCATTAATACAGACATAAACTACAACATGTTGTTGGGTCGACCATCGATTCATGAGTACATGATCGTGCCTTCTACCCTCCATCAATGCATGATGTATGTAGCCAGTGACGGGACTATTAAGACTGAGTTCACTGACATCGACCCGTTCTGAGGACTCGAAGTATACTGTACTGATGCTGATCTGTACAAATCAGTCTCGTGGGACGATGATGCTAATGATGTCGACAACGAGGCAGAAACTGCATCAGAAAGTGCAGCTGTTGCTGAAGAACCTTTGAAGGTTCAACTAAAGGGGAAGCCTCCCCAGACACCATCACCTCTTATCATCAAACTCTGAGGAAAGGCTCCTGCTCGCTCGTCCCCGACGATGTCAGCTGCTAGCCAGGAGCCTATTCAAATAAAGCTCCCCAAAAGGGCCCCAAAAGCAGCCTCGAAGTTGCAGGAATCTCCGGCTCCGGTTCCCTCGGTAGTCAAATTGAAGCGGGGACCTCCTCCACCTTCTCTCATGGTAGCCCCGGTTCTCACCGATGAGGAGTTAGGGGACTACATATGCACCAATACTGAGGCACACTCTTTAGATGATGAAATCCTTCAGGATAAAATTTTGTATTTTATTAATAGAAAGTTGTCTTTGAATTACTCTTGTGCCTACTGGAACACTATATATTTCTTAAACAAAGCTCTATACACTACAACAAATAGGGCCTACAATAGCAGTTTTTCTATAGCGTTCAAGTGTCCCCGCTATAGAATGTTATCAACAATAGCGTTCTTTCTGCAATGCTATAAAAATCTCTATCTATAGCATTTCCTGAATGCTGTAGAATATATATTGGTGCCAATAATTTTTGCTGACTTTGGTTTTGGAGGCAAACCAAAATATTTCCCTCAAAAAACCAAAATTTGGGAGACACATAGTACAAAATTGAAATTCTCATTACTAAACCTAGCCTCTCCGCCTTCCCATTCTCTCTCCCGTGCCACTATTTCCTATCCAATATTTAGGTCAGCGGATTGGGGAAATAGGTCATCTCCTCCTCTAAAAATCCCTCCTTTCAAATTTCCTCTTTCTCCTTCTCTGTGATCGGTCAGCCATAGGTAGGATTCTTCTCCTCTCCTCCTCCTCTAAGCTATCAGTAGGATTTTGCTCCTCTCGGTAGGATTCTTCTCCTCTCCTCCCTATAGTAAGCCATCGGTAGGGTTCTGCTCCTCCTCCTCTCCTCCGGTTATTCTCCCCTCTCCTCCTTCTCTAATATTTTTGTGTTTAACAGATGCAGGAAGAAGATCCCACCGGCCAGGACCTACGGTACATCTCAAAACCCTAATCCTAATTTTTTTTGGTTATTTTCAGAAATTTTTGTAATTTTCTATTATTAGATGTTCGATTATTTGCCCCTTGCATACTAGTTGTAGCTAAGGCAGGTACAGGCTCAGATGCAGCTAAGGCAGCAGGCACAATTTCAACTCCAGCCTTCAGCGGTCAGTAACTTCTATACTATCATCATTATTTCTCGTGCTTCATATCTTAGTAGTGAATTATAAGAAACGAGTATGAGATATGTTTGAGGCTAGGAAGCATGCAATAGATAGATAGATACATACAGACTGAGGTGCCATCGATAGAATTTGAGGTAAACCTAGTGGTGCAAATTAGATGTCTTGAAATTCAAATTGGAACCCAAACCATCTACTGTGGTATATCATTTGAAATAGCTACTAATAGCTATGCAATTTAGATTTTCTTTTACTTATTCGTCAATTTGCCACAAACCGATCGACAATGTAGAATGTACCCTATAAGAATTTTCTTATTGCCAAATTTGTGTATAGATTGTCTCTATAAAATATTCGAAGTGTGGATCTCTTCGACCTAGGAAGGATGGACACTCCAAAAGCAAGGAGAATGCTCATGTGTCATGTCGGACACGTGTCGTGGTATCAGGTATATTAGGTTTTACTCAGGTTTATCTAGGATTATGGTTATCTAAGTCCTAAATAGATGGGGGTGGATTGTTAGTGGTTAAGAAATATTCGATGGCTACTGTTTGTTTTAGGGTTTAGTCTATAAAAATGTCTATGTTGAGGGGAAAAATAGTGAGAAAAAATGTATAGTTTTTTTTATTGTTTGGTAAGGTTTACTAGAGATTGTAGTCCTACTTATTAATGATTATTAACTTCTGGGTTTAGGTATTAATTTTTTTAATTTTGTTTTCTTTCTATTGCCAAATCTTTTGTCGTAACAAATTGGTATGGGATCAAGTTTCGATTCGGTGATTGTGTGACAATGATGAATGAAGGAATTCCAAGGACAATGATGGAAAGATGTCCATGATCGTCCCAGGGCTCCAACAACAACAATTTAGTTCAAGGTGGAGGAGGAAGAAGTGTTTGAGGAGGATGAGTTTAGTTCAAGAGCGGTTTAGGTTTTCTGTTTTGATTTATTGCTATGTGATCATTGTTGATGGTGATTTTGCTGATGGAGATGCTGATGGAGATGCTGATGGAGATTCTAGTGGTTGATGAATTGGTGTATTTGATATTTTCTTATTTTGGTAAGGTTTCGTTTGAATATGGTTTTGGTGTTTGGTGATTATAGTGGATGATTATTCCTGCAAGAGGGACGATTATAGTGGCATGTAGTTTGACGTTGATTTGCTAAGGATGCTGTTGAAGTGAGTGACTTGAATGTTGAGATTAGGAGCTGGACATTCAGTGTCTATTTTTTTTGATATGCTAGGATGATGTTGTGATTCTAAGGTGTGGTCCAACCAACATACAAGGATTTATCTGGGATTATTCTGAGATTTGGGTGATTTACTATTTTTTGTGTTGGATAAACATGAGCCCAGGTGGAGATTGTTAGGATTGGTTCAAGTTTATCCAAAATAAATTTTCCTTTTGATTTTGTTACCTTTTCTTTCTACTGCTGCATCTTATTGTAACACCAACATGACATACCGACATGAACTCTACAAAATACAGCATGACAGGTTAAAATCATGATGTCCATATCGTCTTGCATACATGTCCATGCAACATTTCCAACTCACCATTTTTATCTGTTTATAGCTTTGATACATGGTAGATCTGTCTCAAACTATATGGATTTGTTTTTTCTTGAGCTATTTTGATTTTAATGCTATAGATCATTTCTAGTGGAATGGTTTCAAAGTTAAGATGTTTCTCTATTTGCTTTCAACTGGTATGATTCAATTTTAAATCCTATATCCATTTATTAAACTGAAACAAAACATCCAAGAAATGTGTTCACAATTTATATTGTTCAAGCATCATGTTATTTTCTTGTCATCATTATTTTGTTTTCTTGCAAGTTTTGAATGACAGTGACATGAAAGCCACCTTATCAGGACCCTTAAAAGTATCTTTCCATTGAAAGCATATAATTACATGGGTAGAATAGCTCGTCGGAATTGCCCTTGCTCAAATATGGAAAATGAATTCAAAGTTTCATGCATTCAAATATCTTTCTAATTTCTATAATGTTGAAATGTTTCTTTGTACAATTTTGAGATGGGCAGTATTTGGTCTGTCTGGATAAATTTAACCTGTTCAGTATAATTTATAGATGCGGTCAGAGGTTCTCACTAGTTTTTCTACTTTCAGGACTTCAATTATGCACAGCTATAGGTAGTTGGATCTGTTACTGATCCTGCCCGACTCCAACAGGTATTCAGTCCGCTACTTGTCCTATGTGCAGTCTTCTTCTCTCTTTTTTGCTTCTCTATTCACCGATGACTCTTGCTAGCCAGAATTCTATACAGGGGCAAGGGGTTAAAGCTGTGCCAGAATTGTCTTATCAAAACAAACCAGCAGGTTTCAATCATTTTTTTCTCTTTTAAGATTCTAAATTCTGAAATTGGTTTCAAATTTGACATACCTTTAAGGAGAAAAAATGCCCTGTTTGGAAATACTTCAATTCGATTGGTACAATATATCCAAGTTATGTGCAATATTCATCACAGTGGGTGATGCATTCTGAACAAGTTTAAGATGTTCGATTATTTGCCCCTTGCATACTAGTAGTAGCTATCCAGTTGAAGTAACAAGTAGAATGCTCTGCTTTACACTTTGCTTCCTTCTACTTCTAGATTGATTGTTTTCGTTGAGAGGGGACTGTAAAATTGGTTTCTTCCAGAAAATTAGATTGGTTAATTAATTATTTGGTTCACAGGAAAATCACAAGAGTGGATATATCCTTAGAAATAAGTTATTTTCCGAATTTAACTTCTCAAGATGCTATTAGCTTTTTAGCCAACGGAACAATCTGGAAACTGACCTTTTTTTCATGGAAAACCAATTGTATCTCAGATCTGTTGTTTCTTTGTCAAACAGTCAATGATTGCGGCCTACTATTCATGATATTATTATTTCTAATGTAAAAGCAATCGTAGTAAGGAATTCATCAAGGTCATGCATAGATCAGGCAACAAGAACATCCACCTCTGATTTATTTCATTCAAAAGGATCACTAAAAAGCTTCCAGGTGCTCAGACAAGAAGCTAATAATGGGACATCTTCTCTGGGAACGCAACTGGTCGCTGGCCCTGTCCCTCCGACGTTAACACCCATGGGAACAGCTCAGTCGTCAGCCAGCGAACTTCTTTCTTCAATATTAGATTTCATCATCCAAATACTTGGTAATACAGCCATTAGGTGTATTTTTTCTGATGAATTAGACTATCTCCTACCTTGCTCAATCCTGGCACTGATTATGATCAGAGAACCACGTTGTTATTGGTGAACTTTTGGAATCAAAATCATCCCAGCAAGGTGACGTTACTAACACACCTAAGTCTATTAATGGGGACATAGCCTGGAATCCGGATTCTGAATCTTCTCAAGTTACTGGTGGATTTAGTGTTGGCTTTTCCTTGACATTCATACAGGTAGATTTCAGCTGCAGTATTCTCTTTCTAGTTTTCAGCTAATATTTTTGTTTCTTGTTATCTTAAAATTACCATTCAATGAAACTTTTATAACTTTGATTGTAAATCTTTTTTCCATGGAGAAAGAGTGAGTGCCAATAGCTCATATGCAAAATTCTGCGAGCAACTCCAGAAGCTGCAACTGCAGATGCAGCTGTCCAAACAGCTAGGCTTGCAAACAAGGCTTCTGTAAAGGAAAAAAGGTAAATAAGATGTAATCAGTATACATGGATGCATGCATATAGTTGAACATCTTCATGTTGCTCCTCAATTAGACGAGCTTTAACTTTGTGATTAACAAGGTAGGCTACCTTTTTGCCACTTATTCTTATAGGCTTTATGGTGGGTTGTGGACTGATTAGCTCAAGAATTGGTAGAATCACTTTGAGAACCAGTGACGGAATTTTGGTCAATAATTTCTTTGTTCTTCCTAGATTAGGTTGTTTCTTAACAAACACGGATGTGGATATTATTATGGTGATATATAATAGTGACTTTCTTCTGTAGAAAATCCTCGATATGAAGTCTTTTAGCAGTTGACAATACCTTTAGGGACTTTCCTTTCTACACCAGCGAAAAATATACAGTATCCTGTTGAAACTACAACTGAAGGGAATCAAACATAGAGCATGTAGTGTAGGAAGAAAAGAGAGATCATAATATTGAGATATGCATTATACATCTTAAAAGTTGTTGGTATTATGAGTCATAAACAATTTTATTTTTCTATATACTAGTAAAAGGTTCACCCTCCCCTTCTAAATTCATCTTTTGAGGGATTACAAAGGTCCTTATATGTACTTAATTTAACTTTTAGGTTGCATGTTGTGAAGAATTAGTTTCAAATTAAAATTTGAACATGTTTAGAGAGACATAGAAGCAGATATACTCTCATAACTGCAATAAGTAGTAAATGCTATCTTCATGAATAGGTAGGCTACTATTCCCTTGAATTTTACTTGATATGTTTCATGCCAAGCCTGTGAAAAGGTAGACTGCTCCTTTTTTTGAAGATTCAAGATACTGCTAGGTATCTGCTAGATATCTATTATAAAAACTGCTAGGTATCTGCTAGATATCTCTTAGTTCATTTCATGGTGTCAAATATTTCTATCTTATTTTTTTATATCATAATGTGTTTTCTTCTCAATTTTGTGTAGGTTGACGTATATGTTTTTGATGGTTGTGGATAGCTGCTAGAAGGAAAGAGGCGATCGAGCTGTTTCTTGGCCTACAGATATTTGTAAATGGAATGGTTTATTTTGGACTACAGATACTTTGTAAATGGAATGGTTTATTTTGGCGTACAACTACTTTTTCTACATCTTGAATGTTTTAATGACTACTACTTTTTGTATATCTTGAATGTTCTAATGAAACATTTCATATTTTGGCAAATCTTTCCTATATCTTGATTGATCGAAATGCAAGTTGCGATTGAAATTGTTTGCGATTATGATTATTTATATGTGATACAAAACATGTTATGAAATATGAAATTCTGTAACAGATATGAAATAATATGAAATTCTGTAGCAGGTTTATAGCACTCAAAACGTCTAAATTGCTGCTACCACGATAGCATATGATGAACGCTATAATAAATCAAACCATCTATAGCGTTCATGACAATCAATTCATCAAACGCTATAAATCATCCACAGCATTCACAAACGCTATAAATAATCCACAGCATTCATAAACGCTATAAGTAATACACAGCACTCACGAACGCTATAAACCATCTACAGCGTTCTAGAATGCTATAAAGTATTTATAGCATTCATAAACGCTATAAACCATCAACAGCATACACAAACGCTATAAACCTTCTATAGCATTCATGAACGCTATAATGTTATAGCGCTCACATGTCTGGACATACTATAGCGTGAGCGATTATAGCAGACAGAATATGCTATAGAAGGCTTTCTATAGCGTTCTGCGCATGCTATTGTAGGCCATATTTGTTGTAGTGATATATGTTGCAAACACAAGTGACAACCGCTAATCTTGCAAGCCGAGTTGTCTTTTCCTGAGATGCTTACTTCCTAGTGCCAGCAAGGAAGGAAGATGAGGAACCCATCATCTTCGGTCGGATGGAACATCCTCAGAGACTCACTCCTGCAGAACCGAAACTTAATAATGGCAAGATGCAATCTACCGTTACACTACTCTAGCCAAGTACCTTATCCAGAAGATGGGTTACGACTTGACCAGTGACAGAGGACTAAATTAAGGCAAAGGTCGACACCTTCCTTTACGACTTTGTGCTCTAAAGAGAAAGTCTCAAAATTACTACCAGCGTACTCGCCGAGGGTTGGGTTATGTAACACCCACAAAAAGTTCAGAGAGCTCGGAGTCGGAGGTCATGATATATTATCACTCCTCCGATTCCTCAATCTTGGACTCTAATACCAGTATCGTCCAAATCTTCAAGAAGATACTGTTCGTCAATATGGTCTCCACAGATCTCCTAGTTGAGAATAAAGACCAGATGCTCGAATGCTTTGAGGATGAACCCTAGGCTCAATGCTTAGGATTCCAATAGGAATGGCACTTTGAACAGCGAGATCCTCCCACCGAAGATGAGGTCGTTCAAGTAGACCTAGGAGATGAGGCTTCACCTAAACCCATCTTCATTAGCAAAATCTTGACAGAAGAAGACAAAGAGTCTTTGATACAACTTATTCGAGAGTACATAGATGTCTTCATTTAGAGTTGTAAAGACATGCCGTGTTTAGACATGCAAGTCGTAATGTACCGACTCAACATCCTTTTCGATGCTAAACCTGTCAAACATCAACAACGTCGCTTCCGTCCGAACATCATGGATGCTATCGAGAAGAAAGTCGACAAACTCATATAAAGTGGCTTCATTCGCGAGGAACAACACCCATATTAGGTGGCCAATATTATGCCCGTCAATAAGAAGAACGAGAAGGTTCGAGTCTGCATAGACTTTAGGGATCTCAACTCGGCCTATCCAAAAGATGAGTTTTCCCTTCCGATTACTGACGTAATGATCGACAATACTTGTGACTTCGAATGTATGTCCTTCAAGGATAGATTCTCAGGCTACAACCAGATCAAGATATTCTTCGAAGATGAAAAGCACACTTCATTCTGGACTCCAAAAGGAATCTATTGTTATACAGTGATGCCTTTCAGTTTAAAGAATATGAGAGCAACATACCAGCGGGCTATGAGTACCATATTCCACAAATACCTTCGTAAAATGGTGGAATGTTATATTGATGACATTAACGTTAAAAGCCGGAGGAAATCCAGCCATCCGGACGACTTGAGGATGATATTCGATTTGATGCGGACACATCGGCTAAAGATGATCCCAACCAAGTCTTTTCTGGAGGTTTCCAGCGGCAAGTTCTTGGGCTTCATCGTCACAACCAAGGGTATTCACGTCGACCCTGAAAAGACAGTCCATTCTAGACATGGCTCTCCCGAAGAATCTCTGTGAGCTCTGGGGCCTGTAAGGACGCTTGGCATACATCAGAAGATTTATAGCAAATCTTTCTGGACGATGCCAACCCTTCATCAAACTGATAAAGAAAGGATTTTCTTATGTCTGGACCGAAGAATGTTAGCACGTGTTCGACGGCATCAAAAAATATCTCACAAGTCCTCCAGTACTGGTAGCACCGGTTGCGGGAAGGCCCTTTCTACTGTACGTCCGAGCCATGGACCATTCTTTCGGTGCTTTGCTAGCCTAGAAGAGCAACGAAGGCCACGAACAGGCAATCTACTATTTTAGAAGGACCATGATTGGTGCCGAACATTGGTATAATTCTGTTGAGAAGAAGTGTCTCGCTCTAGTCTTCGCCATCCAAAAAATGTACCATTATGTGGCTGGTCAGACAATTCACGTTATTTCTTGAGTTAATCCCCTCAAAGTTCTCATAAATAATCCAGAGGCACTAAAATCGTGTTTAGACACATGGGCAATCCTTTTGACGCCTTATGACATGGTGTTCTTTCTATAAAAGGCGGTTAAAGGTCAAGCATTGGCCAACTTCTTGGCGACACATCCTGTACTGGAGACATCAAGACTCTACGACGGTATCCCTGACGAGGTCCTGGAGTCTAATGCAGTCATAGATAATCATGTCTAGCAAATGTTCTTTGACGGTGCTTCGAAAACAGGACACAAAGGCAAAATCATCGCAGGGGTCGGAGTAGTCCTCGTCACTCCTAATGGTCTAGTCATCCACCGTGCATATTTTCTTATGGAGTCATGTACCAATAATGTTGCTGAGTATAATGCTCTCATCATCGGGCTCCAGCTCGCCAAACAGTTGGGGTCGACTACATCGAGGCCTACGGCAACTCAAAGCTGATTATCAACCAGGTTTGAGGACAATATGAGGTTCGGCATGAAGATCTGATCCCTTACCATCAGGTAGTAATCAATGTTATCTCCACATTCATAGGGTTCTTTACAGAACATGTACCTCGATTGCAAAACCTAGAGGCCGACGCCCTCATCGGTCTCGTTGCCTCTCTAGCAGATCTTTTTGAAACCAGTACTCCGTCACAGTGATGGGTCGGGAGCTGGTCTGCCTAAAGAATAACCTACATACGTGTCTGAGCTACTATGTACAAATGGACACCAATGTTGACATTCGGGGCTGGCGATTATCGTTCATAGACTACGCGGTCTACGGGTTCCTACCCGAAGACCCGATGGAAGCTACTTCTATCAAGAGGCGCTCGCTCTGGTTCTTCTATGACACAGCTACCAAAATATTGTGTCATCATTCCTACGATGAACTTCTCCTTCGGTATCTATATAATATTGAAGCAAAATTAGCACTTTGGGAGGCACATGGTGGTACCTACGGAGCTCATCAACCTAGTCCTAAGTTGTAGAACCGACTACGTTGTATGGGCTACTACTGGACCACTATGATGGCAGATGTCGTTGAGTATGTTAAGAAGTACAGGGTATGACAGTTGCATGTTGACTTTATTTACCAACCTTCTGAGTTCCTACACCCCACTACGGCCGCCTGGCCATTTGAAGCATGGGAGATGGATATTATCGGACCAATCAGCCCTCCATCCTCTAAAGGATGCCGGTTCATCCTCGCCATCACCGACTACTTTTCTAAGTGGGCAGAAATAGTGCCACTAGCTAAGGTAAAAACTTCAAACGTGATCGGCTTTGTTTAGCACCACGTCATTTACCGCTTTAGAATTCCTCGAAAGATTATCCATAACAATGGCCCTTAGTTTGTGAGCCATGCATTCCATCGGTTCTGTGATAAAAATCGGATACAGAATGAAGCGTCAATGGCCTATAATCTTACAGTGAATGGGCTAGCCAAAGCATTCAATAAGACGATTGTCAAGCTGCTCAAGAAAGTCTTATCTTCCAATAAGCACGACTGGAATGAGAAACTCGACGAATGTCTATGGGCTTACCATACCACCATTCGTACGTACACGGCAACACACCATTCTCTCTTATCTACGGGAGCATCGTGGTGCTTCCCTTGGAGATCTAGATTTTGTCCATATGGGTAGCTATCACAAACCAGCTGACAGACGAAGACAATCAACATCGTCGACTACAGGAGTTGGAAGCATTGGACGAGAGGCGCCTACTGGCTTAACAATGTATCAAACTCCATCAAGCTTAGATTTTCGGAGCTTTCAATAAAATGGTCTGGGAAAGAACATTCCAAGTAGGTGACTCGTCTTATCAGTTCGAAAACCGATAGTGATGACCCACAAGACAGTTGGAAAGTTCTAGCCCAAGTAGAAAGGACCCTTTGTCATAGAGACGGTCTACTCCAATGGTGCTTACCGGTTGGCCAAACCTAAAGGCGATTTGCTAATTATGCCGATCAGTGGCAAATTCCTAAAGAAATACTATGTCTAAGGTATAAATCGACATATATTTCCATATCCCCCGCGGGTGCTTATGGATTCTATTAACGAATTCATCCCTTCCTTATTTCACCTGTTGAAAACATTTTATGTCCATATTACCTCTGAGTTATTTTTCTATACCCCAATAAAATCTCGTGTTTACTATGTCCATATTACCTCTGACTAGACATTTCTTCCATGACAAATCTCGTAATGTCATAATCATCTATAGAACATTTCACGTCCATACTACCTCTGAATCGTTCAATACACCAGTAGAAAATATTTCTCATCCATATTACCTCTGAGTTGTTTTTTCTATACTCCAATGAAGTTCATGCCTACTATGTCCATATTACTTCTGAGTAGATATTTCTTCCGTGACAAAACCCGTGTTGTCATAATCATCTATAGAATATTTCACGTCCATACTACCTCTGAGTTCTATACATCCATAGAATCTATTCTTACCATGTCCACATGACCTCGGAGTAAGGAAACTTCGACCACAAAAATTCCGTGTTTACCATATCCATATTACCTCTGAGTAAACACCCTATCTCCAGTGGAGTTACCTCCATCCTATTATCAAAAGTTCATGACAAATAGACGAAGCAAAGAAGAAAACTAAGATTTTCATTCATGAAAAAGAAAGAAAATTCTTTCTTTACTATAAAAAGGCTTCCCAAAAGAGAGGAACAAGAAGACGAAAGACATTAATATTGCGATCTATGACGACCGGCGTATAAGTTCGTCAAGTCGACGTCTTAAAAAGGAATCTTGGGCCCAACCGACTCTTTGGCTCGACGCTCTGCCTCTTGTCGTCTGGTGGCCTCATCCTTGAGCTGGGACAGGTTCTGGCTTACGATGTCTAACTCTGCTTAACTAGCACCGATTGTCATGACCCATACCCTATTTAGAGGCACGAAGACGTGGGTACGTCCATCCTATGCCGTAGTGTCGGCGGTAAAATACTGTGTAGGTCGGCTATACCATCTAATAATAATGATTATAAACCTGTCATCTCCGCACGGAGGAATAATATGGCATACCAATTGTATAATCTCAATCACAATTCTAAAGGAAGATAGAGCATGATATTTGAAATGAAGATAAGAAGATTAACTGAATAAATAGTAAAGTCGTCCACACATGAGTTTAGAAGTTCAAGACAAATAAGTACATATCCTGAATATAAATAAGTCTCAACTAACAATCGGAATAATCCGATACAACATCATGACTAAAAGTTCTAAACTATATCTAGGGCACACTACTGAGCAAGATCCTCCTCGGACTCCTGCGTGCCACCCTCGTATACCCCCTGCTCATAGAAGGTTGGACAGTCATCTATATCATATGTAAAATTTTGTCAACATATCCAGTCAGGATGGAATGAGCACATCTCCTCTAACAGTTCAAAATAATTGACAAAACTATAAAGCAGTGATAAAGAAAATGTTATATACGATAAAGAAAACAAGTCTGAGGTAATATAAATTGAAGAGAAATCTATAAAAGCATGTAATGGGAAAGAACTAGCGTATCAAGATAGAGCAATGTAACAGTGAACTGAATGTATAAAACTGTAATAGATAATGTGTTTGGAATACTAAATAGATATGTGATCGGCTTGGGAGATTCAATGATTTACACTAAGGAAGGCTAGCTCAACCATACGTGCAATGTATGCTAGCTAGTAGCCAATGATTTACACTATTTGTCAATAGTTCTTGATCATATATCTAACTAGTATTATCCTTGCCCCGACTGATACGATGGTTCCAACCATGACACGTTACTAGCCAATGTTATCCAATATATATCCAATGTTATCCAATACCAACATGAACAGTATTCGATACCATCGCGATGAGTTAAGGTAACATCTCATGACTGAAGATCCAATGACAATACCAATCTGTGAACCATCGTGCCAAGAATCATAAGTAATATTTATTAATACTTGAATTATAGTGGTAATCAATAAAAGAGAACTATCACAGAATGTACTCGTCTGTCGCCCTGAGCGATAAATATAAATCGAGGTCCAAAGTGATGTCACACAACCTAGATATGAGATATCCATGTTAATTAGTGTTTAAAAGTGTTTAAACATGGTTTCTAGTGAATGATATGCAATCTAGGTCAATTCTAGGTCTAGTGTTGACTCACAGTTGACTTTTGGCCAACTGGTCAACTCTGGTCAACTTTCTAGTCAATTCTAGGTCAGACTAGTTAATTGGCCTATCTAGTCAATATCTATACATGGCTAGTCAACTAGCTATTATTAGTATACTCTATATATTGTATCTATTCTCTATATATTGTATCTATAGTATCTTATTCATGTAAACATATTGCTCATGTATCACACAATCAAGGTATTTCAAATACATTACCTCTCCTATATTACCTTACCTCAAGTTAGATCAAATTATATATCCCATAGGCTTGCCTATCCCATACCCCTCTTCTAATCCTGCACAACACATATATCACTCCCTTTCACATTATATACCCTTATCATTCTCTCAACCTTATAGGCCAATGGCCAAGACCAAGACACTCAACACTAGAATACCATCTCACATATCTGATACCCTTTCCATATTCCTCACCCCTACAATATCTAAATGTCCCTATACATACATATATAGACACACACACTAATCTCTGACATTGGGGACAAATCCCTTCTAATCCCTCACTAGAGCCTTGCACTCTCCTCTCTAGTTAACACTATTACACCTTCACTTAGCACTTGGACACCCATATTCCATACTGCTATTAATAGGATGCTTTCTTCTTCTCATACCCTATACTAATACTCATAAATGGACAAATGCAGCTACTGCATGCTGCTACTAGCAAATGCAAGTAATGATAAGCCAAACAAACCAATGCAAGCAAGGCAAAAGTAATGCCTTTGCTGCTGCTGCTACTGAGCATGCTACTCCTACTGCGAATGCTAAAGCTATTGCTTCTACTGCTAATGTTAAGGCTATTGCCCCAAGCCAAATACCCAACCTAACACTTTAATACCTCAAAATCTGGCACATCTCCTTACTGAAACTAAGAGAACTAACCGTTTAATCTCCTCATCATCTCAAGTCTAATGGCTAAGATGACCATCTCCTCGGCTACCCTCACACCACTGCACATTTGCAGTGCCATGGCCTAAGGTCACACTGCCCAAGGCCAAAACTCTGATACATATACCCATGACCAACTGATACACAATATCTTTATTTACATATTAATAGTACACTAATATACCTATACCCCTCATAACTATTTACTCAAACGCACATTCTAATATATCAAACTGACACCTAGACTAACTTACTAATTAAGATACTAACAACTGATACCCAAATCTATTCTCTGATATATACTAACCATGGTCCCCTAATCTGATACATGCCTAAGGCCAATGGTCAATTGGCCAATCACATAACCTCTAATGAAATTTTAACATATTACCATGTATCCTTTGCTTGTTGCCTACTGCTCGAGCTACCTGCTGCTGCTGCAAAGCTAATGCTATGCTTGCTGCAAAGTGGCAAATGCAGCCATGGGCCTGCTGCTGCAATTATGGTGCAATGCAAGACAACAACCCAAGCCTAACTCTTCCATGGCTAAAATCCAATCACATTCCATATATGGACTGAACCTAACCTCTAACACATACATAGCTCTCTGGTATATAGGATACTAACTGATACTAAGGTTAACTGAGCTAACTCACATATGCCAATGGTCACTTGCTCAAGGTAATGGCCAATTGGCCCATCAATCGAATAGTGGGGGGTTATTCCCGGCTGCTACTGCACACAAGGCCTAAGCCTTTGCTGCAGAAACCAACTTCCTAATACAACTCACACAACACAACCAATCTCTCCACTTTACTGAATTAGAGCCCAATCCCAAATCCCTAAACTACTGACACTCTTATCACTCACACACACACAAATGGGCACGTACATTTGGGTCTCTATCACACAAACTCACTAAACTCTCACTTAGACTCCTGAGTCTTGCTGCTGCACTTCCAAGTTCAAACCATTTCTACACCTCCTCTAATATGATGCACATATCGATCATATCTTTGCCCAGAGATCAATTAACCACCACACACACATACAGTACACAACAGAATATGCTACTGAAAGATGAATATGTAGGGACTGCCACTGTTCGATCTGGCCAAGGATCGAAACCCCAAGCCTACGTTCACAGGTCAGTCACCTTGCCTACCCATAGAAGTCAATATGAAGTGAAATGGTCCCTTAAATATCGAGATTCAGACCCCAGGTAGCAAGGCAGACAGTGTGAAGTGTCCATTCCTGGTTGAGCATTCCTGTATCCAATTCGACACATTAAACCACATCAAAACAAACTCAACCCCCTACAAGAGTAATCTATACATAATTAGCTACCCAAAAATATAATTTGTTTAAAAATTAGAGAACAAAAAGTTCTAAGGGACATTTCATCGAACACCTTAGATACGTACCCGATACTCCTCCGATACACACCCTAAATGGATTCAATTTCAAACCAAACTTATCCTAATGCTAGGGGAACCCTAAATGAATACGTCTATGGAAAAAAATCAGAAATTTAATAGGTTTAGAGGCCCTTACCAATTGAGAGTTGGAATCTCAATAAAAAATCCTCTTGCAAAGTTCGCCCACCAAATCCAATGGTCAAATTGCTCTAAATCCTTCCTAGCTAGCCAATAGAGACCTCCTCTATTCAAGGGGAGTGATTTGCAATTGGTTTGGTTGAATTTGGAGTTGATTTGGTGAAATGCAGTAAATTTGGAGAAGAATACCAATTTAGGGTTAGGGTTTGCAATTGAAAAGAGGCAAGGGGCTAGTGTGGCTTTAAATAGGAAGGAGGAGGCTCTATATAGCCGGCCAAGTGAGTGGCTAGGGTTTGGGTTTGGTGAAAATGGCTAAAAGGCCTTTCTAACAAGCAATTTAAGGCCCTTTAGGAAAAAGCCCCAATTTGACTTATGTTCTAATTCACTAATTAGTATCAAAATACTTATCTAGCTAGATTAGAGCCTCACTTAAGTTATCTAATCCCTCTACTAAGTTACTATGGTCATGGCTAACCTCTAAGCTAAGTTATTCTAAGGTTTCACTAGCAAATGATAAAATCTCAATACATCAATTTAAATAATATTAAAAATAATCATAAATTCACCAATTTATCACTAACATGATTTAAATCTATTATTTAATAACTAACATGATCAATTTTATAAAAGTTCAAAATTACTCTCATTTTAGAAAAGTGGTGGTGATACCGATACTCTTCTTCTCTCGAGCTAAAGTCTCGGATAGCTGGCGAAGGAGCATCTGCTGGTCTTTTGACTTCTCTAGCTTACTCTCGACAAAGGCCAGCACCTCTTCCAACTACCAAATCTATTCTCGGAGGGTTTCATACTGTTTCTTTAAGATTATTTGACGACAGACTTGAACTTCTTCAGCATCGATCACCTCTTCAATCTCTGCTTCAAACTTAGCAATCCTGTGAGCCAGAGCCTAACATCTCTGTTCATGCTGGGAAATTGCAGCGACCATTTTCTCTAGTTCCATGTCCGTGAGAGACGAAAGGCTGCACTCAAGGCCTTGAAGCTCCAAGATTGTGGCTTCTACTTCCGTCAAAGAAGCCTCTATCGTATCTGCTTTCGCCTCATATCCCTGATACTCATGCAAGGCCACTAGCTGGGCTCTTACAGCGGACCGAGCCTGCCTAAATGTTTGGTTATGCTGCAAGATTCTCTCTATACCATGCTTTAAAGCATGGCGGATGGTGCCCAGAATAAGGTTAGTGTAATAAGCATTGTCAGCCATGGCCATTGGAGTTATCGGAGATGCCGCGATAGAAGGTCCAGGAACAGCAGCAGCAGCTAATACATGACTAGGGACTACGACCGAGGCAGGTGGTGCCATGACCGAGGCGGAGGCCATCAATGGTGCAATAACAGTACCTATCAATGTTGTCTGATTTAGCCCCTACGTAGCTGATTCAGGAATGATCCCGTGGATGACTGGCTCTTCAACGGGCTCCCTTACCAGCTCTTTAACAATCTCTGTGAATGACTTATGGGCAGCCTCATTGGCTAGCTCTTGAGCGGTAGTCGTGACTAGCTTAGTAACGGTCTCTATAACCAACTTTTCAACGGACACCTTGACCAACTCCTCAGTCATCTCCTCAATCGATTCTTTAGTAGCTGGCTCATCAGAAATCTCCTCAACAATCGATTTGACCGTGGTCTTCTCGACTGGTACTTCGTCTGCCTCCTCGGTGGCTACATTGGCAGATTCCTCAACAACCAGCCCTTCAATGGTCTTTTCGTTCTCTTTGACCAGGCTGTCAATGGTTTCGTCGACGGGCTCGTTAGCAGCCTCCTCAACCGCCATCTCATTGGTTATATTGACTGGCTCCTCAGCGGCCAACTCATCAGCAGTCTCCTTGACCTGCTCTTCCATGGTCTCTACGGTTGTCGCCCCAAGGACCATATCGGCCAACTATTCAATAGCCTCCTGGGCCGCTTTCATAATGACCTCATCGACTAACTGTTCGATGGTCATCTTGATCGGCTCCTCAATAGCTTTGCCGGCTAACTCTTTGATAACCTCCGCCATTAATCTATCCATGGTCTCCTCGACTAGCCTTTGAGGTAGATCCCTGATGTCTGCCAGGAGTAATTCATCGGCCGCTTGATCCTCCGCACCTCCCGGTACATATGGGTTCTCTTCAGCCCTTTCCTCGATATAGGAAATCCTCACAATTGTAGGCGTCTTAAGATTTAGAGGACCCGCGACAGAGGTGATTCTTTCTTTCCTTCTTAGAGAAGGACCTTCGACGGGCAAATGGGTGGTAAATCTAACCGTCGGATGTGGTGGCTCCCTATGGGGTACCTCCAGAGCAGGTTCTTCAGGAAGTTCCCTGAGTATTTGTGTTCTCTAAAACTGCTGATGAACACAAAGATTATTTACTACAAGTATCAAAGCTTTTGCTTGATAATGGTATTATTCTTAGCCCTAAAAAGATCGAGCTATTTAGGACAGAGATTGATTTCTTGGGCAAAGTAATTAAAAATGGGCAGTTAGAACTGCAACAACACATTTACACAAAAATTAAGGACTTTCCTGAAGATTTCAAAACCTTGAAAGAACTTCACAGTTTCCTCGGACTACTTAAATATGGTAGAGGGGTCCTGAGCAATGCCTTCAATATCCTCAGTTGTTCGGCTCGTTGATGGTACGGATTCTGGAGTCATACCTTTGGCCACCGCCAGACCAATCCCGGGTATCTCCACGGGCTCGTCCACAGTCGGCTCCATGAAAGTTTCTCGCTGATGCGAAGCCATTAGCCCCGAAAAGTCCTGAGTCTCACACTCAAAAGGAGCAGAAGGAGATACATCTTCCGAGTCAGCCGCCTCCGTAGCTGCAATCGTCGGGTTCTCCTCTGGGACACTAGCCTCTTCAATCCTCACAATTGTAGGCGTCTCAAGATTTAGAGGACCCACGACAGAGGTGATTCTTTCTTTCCTTCTTAGAGAAGGACCTTCGACGGGCAAATGGGTGGTAAATCTAACCGCCGGATGTGGTGGCTCCCTATGGGGTACCTCCAGAGCAGGTTCCTCAGGAAGTTCCCTGAGTATCTTTGACCATCCAGACTTCTTCTTTACCTGTACAAGCAAAACAGTAATAAAGAAAAGTTTGGGATAAATGCCTGAATAAAAAGGACTGAAGTATACCTGTGAAGATGATTCAACATGCAGAGTGCTCTGCCGTAGCAAAAATCGTTGTGAGGGTCCGTACTGCCTAGGTACAGCCCGCTTGGATCTCTTGGCAGGAGGAGAACTCGCCTCCGAAGGAGCCCGACGTTTCGACGAGGTATTCAAAGGTATTGCCTCCTCTCTTCTATCCCAGGAGGTACTAGAACCATCCGAGGATCTGCCTGTGAAATCCCTCTCCTAAATTCTCAACTTTATAATTTTTATTATTATTATGAGCAAATGAACAAATTGTTGGGTTTTTGGTTTTTCCTTTAGAAAGCTTTAGTCCCATATGGAAAAAACAAATGGTTTGTATCTTTATATATTAGCTTTGCTATTATTGAAGATGCACATATGGTGTGGAGGTGCACATGGGTTTGCCATGTGGGGTTATTTTTCTAATAGGAAAAAGGCTAAAATCAACAATTAAAGCATTCATGCTTTTTGCTCTTGGGAAATTTATTTCCATATGAGCTAAGCCCCGTTGGGGCTTAGCGACTCGGACTCGGACTCGGACTCGGGCTCAGGCTCGGGCTCAAGGGCTCATGAGGCGTAATGTGGCATTTTGTTTGCGCACTTTGCACTTAGCACGTCAGCATCGTCGCTAGGCGCATAGTGCGCTTAAGTTGCGCTCGTTGCGCGAGCCACTTGTGCGACCCCGTTGGGCGGCCCGTTACGCGAGCCCAGTTACGCTGGCCCAGTTACGCAGCCCAGTACGCAGCCCAGTACACCCAGTACGCGTAGTGTGCGCAGCGTACGCAGCGTGCGTAGAGTGCACAGTGTGCGCAGCGTACGCAGCGTGCGTAGAGTACGTAGTGTGTGCAGCGTACGCAGTGTGCGTAAAGTGCATAGTATGCGTAGGGTGCGTAAAGGGGCTGTGTACGTAAAGTATAAATTATACTGGTGGCACAACTTCCAGCAGAACGTGTCCTTGCATGTTCTGAGAGGTTGCTCCATGTTCGGGGTGGTTACTACCACATCCCTAATATTGTGCTAACCGGGCAGTTGTTGCAGGGGCTTATATAAGGCCTCCTCCTCCTCTCTCATAGGTTACAGAACTAATGCACAAGTAGTAGACAGAAAGTTTACAAGTGCTTAGAGGTTGTGAGAGAGAAGAGAGAAATTATTCTAGCGTTGTGTTTTGCACAAGAGTTCAAGTTCATCCGAGGAGTCAGAAGAGCAGAGTGTTCCAAGTTCTCCGACGAACTTGCTGGTTCCTGGAAGCTATTCGTGTGGGGCAAATAAAGCTTTGAGCAACGGTGATCATTCACCCCAGCAGGAGTTATTCTATCTTTCGCCAGTCATCTTCTTTGTTGGTATTATCAGGATTCTATTAGCGCACCTTCGGTGAAGTGTTTGCGTTGATATTATCAGGATTCAATTAACGCACCTTCGGTGAAGTGTTTGCGTTGATATTATCAGAATTCTATTTGTGCACCTTCTGTGAAGAGTAGCACTAGTAGAATTTATCTTACGTACCTTCTGTGAAGTGTTACGTTCTGTGCACCTTCTGTGAAGTGTAGCACTAGTGGAATTTTATTTACGTACCTTCTGTGAAGTGTTACGTTCTGTGTACCTTCTGTGAAGTGTAGCACTAGTTGGAATTTCTATTACGTACCTTCTGTGAAGTGTTACGTAATAACGATTCTTTTTACAATTGTTACGAAATTTCAATTTTCCATCGAAAAATTGTGCCCCGGCATTAACAATCTCAAATCTTTATTGCTACGATGGAAAACGTTAATGTTTCTCTCTTCAATTCTGACTTTTGCAAGTTAGAAAAGTTTGATGGAGAATATTACCAAGTTTGGAAGAGGAAGGTATATCTAACCCTTCAACTCAAAGACGTAGATCACGTGCTTTTGGAGGAAGAACCTACTGTTCCAGATGTTGGGTCTGCTGTCGCAATTACCGAGGCTACTAAACTTCAAGCAAAATGGAGAAAGGAAAATAGTATTTGCAGGCTGCTAATCCTGAATGCTATGGAAGATTCCCTTGCAGAATCCTATTCTAAGAAGAATATCGCTAGAGACATATGGGAGTCTCTAGAAAAACTCTACGAAGAAGACAAGAACCGCAGTAAAATCTTTGTGGTTGAAAAATATCACAAGTGGTTCTTTGAGGACGAAAAGTCTATGCTGCCGCAGGTGAAGGAGTTCCTGAAACTTCGACAGAAGTTGGAAGACGAGGCAATGCCCCTCCCCGACAAGTTTGTTGTTGGAGGGATTGTCTCAAAGCTCCCCGCTGGGTGGAGAAAGTTCTATGCAAACATGCATAGGAAGAAGCTAGAGATCACCCTTAAAGATCTCCTGCAGGAAATCTATGTTGAGGACCAGATGCGGGCTCAACTGAAGGTGGACGCACTGTCCAAGCAATTGGCTAACGCCAATATGGTTCATACCAAGGAACCAAGGGAAAAGCAGGCGGCTTCCCATAGCAAAAAGAAGGACCCTGACAATCTGAAAGTCAAGGGAACTTCTATCAAGAAAAAGAAGCCAAAGTCTCAAATGCCTTACTTCAAGTGTGGCAAGAAGGGCCACTTTAAGAACGAGTGCAAAGCAAAAACCAAGCAATCAGGGCAAGGAGAACCTAGTAAGGTTTCTATGATCACTGATGTTGTTGCTATGATTGCGCAGGTTGATACGGTAGGAACTGATGCTGACTGGTGGGTAGACACTGGAGCCACCTGCCATGTTTGCTCCAGCAAGGTGGTTCACCACCTATACCCCTACTTTTGATGTGGTTATGGTGGCGAACCAGGCACAAGCTGAAGTGCTCGGGATCGGGACGGTGGTGTTGAAGCTGACTTCGGGGAAGTCTCTGATGCTTCAAGACATGAAGAACGTACCTGCTATCACCAAGAACCTGATCTCAGGAGGCCTACTCTGTAACGCAGGCCTCAGGATGGACATCAATGCTGGCCAGATGGTGATGTCTATCAAGGGAACATATTTCGGGAAAGCTTTTTATACCGAAAGAATGTTCAAGATTCAGCTTTTAAATCAGTCCAATATAATTAATGTAATTAATGAAGTCACTCCTTCTGCTTATACTCTTGAGTTGTGGCATAATAGGCTAGGACATGTTCATTGTAAACGAATAAACAGAATGTCTAGTCTAGGGTTATCTCCAAATGTGGGGGTAAGGTAGAGAAATGTGAGGTTTGTGCTCAAACTAAGATCACAAGGAAACCCTTTCCTCGGGTTAATCGAAGTACAGATCTTCTGGAGTTAGTACACTCAGATATCTGTGACTTCAAACAGTTCTCTACAAAGGCCGGGATGAAGTATTTCATAACCTTCATCGATGATTTCTCAAAGTACGCGTTCGTCTACTTGCTGATGGCTAAAGACGAAGCATTCGAGAAGTTCAAGGAGTTCAGAGCCGAAGCTGAGCGGCAGACTGGACAACAACTCAAAAGAATAAGAAGTGATCGAGGTGGGGAGTACAAGTCTCATGAATTCGCATCGTTCTGCAAAGAACATGGAATTGTCAATGAGACTACGGCTCCGTACTCTCCTCAATCAAATGGAGTAGCAGAGAGGAAGAACAGAACGTTAACAGAAATGATTAACTCAATGTTGTTGACTGCTGGCCTTCCTAAGTACTACTGGGGTGAAGCTGCATTGACGGCCACTTTTATTCTAAATAGAGTGCCTCATGCAACTTCAGACATTACTCCTCATGAACTCTGGTTCAAGGTCAGACCTAACTTGAATGTCATTCGAGTGTGGGGGTGTCTGGCATATGTTAAGCTTCCAGATCTGAAGATTCAGAAGCTTGGGACAAGGACTACTAAGACGATCTTCTTGGGGTATGCCGAGAAGAGTGATGCTCGGAGATTTCTTGATATTGAGTCAAATCATATCATTGAATCTCGCGACGCAGAATATTTTGAAGACAAATTTGTAAGACACAAGAATATTGTTCTTGCGGATGTACCGGAGAATAATGAGGGTGCACAGCAAACTGAAGTCTTCAATAAAGATGTGGTCCAAGAAGATGTTGTTGAAATAACGATTGAACCAGAACAAGCTGAGCCGTCAGCTAAGCGTGTGAGGAGGCCGAAGGACTTCGGAAGTGACTTTGTCACCTATCATGTGGAAGCAGATCCGCTTACATATGATGAGGCGATGAAGACCAGAGATGCAGTTTTCTGGAAGGAGGCGATTGACAATGAAATTGATTCCATCACCTCAAATAACACTTGGGTGTTGGTTGATCTTCCTGAAGGAGCTAAACCCATCGGATGCAAATGGATCTTCAAGAAGAAGATGAAAGCAGACGGAACTATTGATAAGTTCAAGGCTAGGTTGGTAGCCAAGGGGTTTTCTCAGAAGCAGAGGATTGACTATTTTGACACGTATACTCCAGTTGCCCGGATGACCACTATCAGGATGTTGATTGCTCATGCAGCAATACATAAGATGGTGATACATCAGATGGATATGAATACGACTTTCCTAAATGGTGAGCTGACCGAAGAGATTTACATACAACAGCCAGAGGGATTTGTTATCAGGGGTCTTGAAGACAAAGTCTGCAAGTTGGTGAAATCCTTGTACGGTCTTAAACAGGCTCCCAAGATGTGGCATGAGAAATTTGACAAAGTTATAAGGTCAAATGGCTACATGGTTAGCGATACGGACAAGTGTGTTTACACGAAGTTTGCTGATGGAAGATGTGTGATCGTTTGTCTGTACGTGGACGACATGCTTATCCTAGGTACGGATATTAGCTGTGTCACGGAGACAAAGAAATTCATCTCAAGCAAGTTCAGTATGAAGGACTTGGGGGAAGCTGATGTGATCTTAGGGATCAAAATTATCCGGACAGACACTGGACTAGCACTGTCACAGTCTCATTATATTGAGAAAATGATCACTCGTTATGGGTATCGGGATCTTCCAGGGATCGATACGCCGTACAGGTGTGATCTGAAGCTGAAGCATAATTCAGGGGAAAGCGTCAGGCAGCTGGAGTATGCAAGCATAATCGGAAGTTTGATGTATGTTACTACTGCCATAAGGCCTGACATAGCTTTCGTCGTGGAAATGCTGAGTCGTTTCACGAGCAACCCAGGTGCTGAACACTGGAAAGCTGTGAAACGGGTTATGAGATATCTCAAGAAGACTCAGACATATGCACTGTACTACAGCAGAGATCCGCAGGTAGTGGAAGGCTTCAGTGATGCCAGCTGGTGCTCAGATTTGGAGAGCGAGAGGTCCACAGGTGAATATATTTTCACAATGGGTGGAGCTGCTATATCGTGGAAATCGAAGAAGCAGACTATGCTCTCGCGGTCATCCATGGAATCTGAGTTCTTTGCACTTGATACCGCAGCCGAGGAAGCAGAATGGCTTCGGAAGCTCATGTATGATCTTCCAGTGGTTGGGGCGCAAATACCGGCAATACCGATATACTGCGACAACCAGGCGACTGCGGCGGTGGCATCAAATGATCTTTTCAACGGAAAGAAGAGGACTGTGCGGTTAAAGCACAGGGCAGTACACGATCTTATTAAGAGAGGTGTAATTGCAGTTATTGATGTTCGAAGTCAGGAGAACCTGGCAGATCCGTTCACCAAGGGCCTCAAGCGCCAGCTGGTCGATGACACAGCATGTAAAATGGGCTTGAAAGCATTCTGATATTAGTTATTGTATTCCTACCATAAAGTTTTATGCTATTAGTTCAAAGATTTATCTACTAGGCATCTAGCTTTTGGTTCAAGGGAGGACCATTAACTGGAAGAATATCAGGAACGGTAGGTACATGTTCTATTGGGCATGGAGAGGTTACGGACCTACAACCACTGTTGTCTACTGTTGTTTTATGCGAAAAACGATTCCTGTGGGAAGGTTGGCTTAATTGCCTTAATGAGTTCTCAGGCAGAGTGAATGCCTGGTGCACTTTACAGGAAGCACGGTAGAGCAGCACTACAAGGAGTGAAACTCCATGCTACAGTGGGGTGACTCCACAATGAGGTTCCTATATGTAGGGTGCTGCCCAGGAATAGGATAAAGCCTCGGCTTTGTAGGCTACGTCACAGCGGCGTAGCACCGCAAATAGGCAGTTAGCCTAATGTTGTATGTTAAAAATAAAGAGGGATGTAGTCAGCACTACAAAGAGGAAGAGTTCCTCATGTTACAGTGGCACGACACCACGATGAGGTACCCGGTTAGGGATAAAGCCTCGGCCTTGCAAGCCATGTCGTTGCGACGTAACACTGCAAGGGAGCCTAAGGCTTCATGCTGGGTAGTTTGGCACTACAAAGAGGCGGTTGCCTCATGCTACTGTAGTATGACACTACAATGAGGTTCCCGGTACGGGGTAAGGCCGAGGCTTTAAGCCATATCATAGCGGCGTAGCACCGCAAGGGAAGCGCAAAGCGCTTCATGCCATGTCTCTTTATAATGAACTCACCTATAGTGTATGGACAAAGAGATATCAGGCCGTCTCTTGAGGGTAAACTTGTAGACGCCCAAAATTATATACTGAAACCAGGCTGGCACAGGGCCTTTAATGTGTAGCCAGAAGCACATGTAACTACATTATGTGAGTGGAAAGAATTTCAGCTATGATGCAGAATTCAAGGCTTAGTCCATTCTTGTATTATAGTTAGATTTTTGATCCATGCGAAAAGATTCAAGTCGTCAGCGATATCTCTCCTAATGCATGATGGACAGTTACTGTGGGGAACACTTTTATCCATATATAGAGATATGTGGGGGATTGTTGGGTTTTTGGTTTTTTCTTTAGAAAGCTTTAGTCCCACATCGGAAAAAACAAATGGTTTGTATCTCTATATATTAGCTTTGCTATTATTGGAGATGCACATGTGGTGTGGAGGTGCACATGGGTTTGCCATGTGGGGTTATTTTTCTAATGGGAAAAAGGCTAAAATCAACAATTAAAGCATTCATGCTTTTTGCTCTTGGGAAATTTATTTCCATATGAGCTAAGTCCCGTTGGGGCTTAGCGACTCGGACTCGAACTCGGACTCGGACTCGGACTCGGGCTCGGGCTCGGGCTCAAGGGCTCATGAGGCGTAATGTGGCATTTTGCTGGCGCACTTTGCACTTAGCACGTCAGCATCGTCGCTAGGCGCATAGTGCGCTTAAGTTGCGCTCGTTGTGCGAGCCACTTGCGCGACCACGTTGCGCGGCCCGTTACGCGAGCCCAGTTACGCTGGCCCAGTTACGCAGCCCAGTATGCAGCCCAGTACGCCCAGTACGCGCAGTATGCGCAGCGTACGCAGCGTGCGTAGAGTGCACAGTGTGCGCAGCGTACGCAGCGTGCGTAGAGTGCGCAGTGTGCGCAGCGTACGGAGTGTGCGTAAAGTGCGTAGTGTGCGTAGGGTGCGTAAAGGGACTGTGTGCGTAAAGTATAAATTACGCTGGTGGCACAACTTCCAGCAGAACGTGTCCTTGCATGTTCTGAGCGGTTGCTCCATGTTCGGGGTGGTTACTACCACATCCCTAACATTGTGCTAACTGGGCAGTTGTTGCAGGGGCTTATATAAGGCCTCCTCCTCCTCTCTCACAGGTTACAGAACTAATGCACAAGTAGTAGACAGAAAGTTTACAAGTACTTAGAGGCTGTGAGAGAGAAGAGAGGAATTGTACCAGCGTTGTGTTTTGCACAGGAGTTCAAGTTCATCCGAGGAGTCAGAAGAGCAGAGTGTTCCAAGTTTTCCGACGATCTTGCTGGTTCCTGGAAGCTATTCGTGTGGGGCGAATAAAGCTTTGAGCAACGGTGATCATTCACCCCAGCAGGAGTTATTCCATCTTTCGCCAGTCATCTTCTTTGTTGGTATTATCAGGATTCTATTATCGCACCTTTGGTGAAGTGTTTGCGTTGATATTATCAGGATTCAATTAGCGCACCTTCGGTGAAGTGTTTGCGTTGATATTATCAGAATTCTATTTGTGCACCTTCTGTGAAGAGTAGCACTAGTAGAATTTATCTTACGTACCTTCTGTGAAGTGTTACGTTCTGTGCACCTTCTGTGAAGTGTAGCACTAGTGGAATTTCATTTACGTACCTTCTGTGAAGTGTTACGTTCTGTGCACCTTCTGTGAAGTGTAGCACTAGTTGAAATTTCTATTACGTACCTTCTGTAAAGTGTTACGTAATAATAATGGGTGAAGGAAAGGAAAGGAGTACTTATTCTTTATTATTAAATATATTGTATTGGTTAACTAAAGAATTTTTGCATGGACATAGTATTACATGATATAGGGCCTTTTATGCAAATATCCATATATGCATGCAAATTCCTAGAAGGAGGTATAAGTATGACATGGAAATTAAAGATTTTATTAGGGTGAATGTGAAAAGGTAGCAACCAACATTAGGAAGGACAGAACCAAATAATTTGCTTTGCTTCTCTCCTTCACATGGGTTCCACGTGAATATGGTATTGTCCATAGTTGTATGGTTGCTACTATTGACCTTCTTCTTCTTGATATTGCATGAACAATGTACTACTATTATCTAATTTATATTTTGTATCTCTACCATTTCTATTCTATTTGTGACCATACATATATAAGTATTCAGAGTATACTTACAACCGCAAAGCTACAGAGGCTTGGGCGCGTTGCGGGGAGTCTGGACAGGGTTCGACATTGAGTCGACGGCTACTCCATAGTTTGAACGGGCTTTCACGGTGGCCGCACTATGGTCGTGTGGGTCGTGGCTGACTGGGGTTCGCTCGGTTCGGAGGCGTCGGCTTTGACTCCTTCGCACGTGCATGGCCGGTGAGTACTCCGGAAACATTTCATCGATCTAGCATGCTCCATATGGTGGTTCGGGCGGGACAAAGGCGCAAAGTCGGCAGTGAGGCTGATCGGCCTAGTCAGCAACTGGGTTGGCCAAGAGGTTCCTCGACGGTTTGGAGGGAGCTAGTTTGTGTGGATGGGGAAGCAATGGACTCGGCCATGGCTGCATGGCTCCACAAGTCTAGGTATCGCATCGAGCCTTAGCAGCCAACTCGCGAGTACCAGCTTATCACAGCATCAAGGTCCTAGGTTGGGTCGCTTTGGAAGCTCGAAGAGTCTATGGATGGGATGGATGAAGAACGCATGATGGTAAGGTTATGTGTACATATATATAGATGGAAAGGGTGGGTACTTAAAGATCATAATAAATATACATATATAGGTGGCGTCATGGTGTGGGATAGGAACATATATGCATCTGACTTGCTAACTCTTGCTAGAATTTGAATGAAATTTAAATATTTGTATAGATATCTTTTATATATATGGGTGCAGCCAAGTAGTTAGAATTTTAGTTTGTATATGTTTCTTTCTTTTAGTTTATTTTTAAGTAGTAAGTATTTATATATTCCCTCTTTATCCTATGCCCCTATCTGTATGCATTTACTCGATGGCTTTGTTATCAATAATATTTATTAGATACTATTATTTAGCTTATTTAAATAATTTGTGTTAATGTCGGGGCACAATTTTTCGATGGAAAACTGAATTTTTGTAACAATTGTAGAAACAATCGTTATAATTTAACCCTCCTTCTTAAGCTTGAGAATTATTTAGAATATATAAGCACCTGCTTCAACACTAGTAATATATATATTAAATTATATATTTTGCTATTTACAAGGTTATATACCAAATACATTATGTCTTGTATTAGCAACATATACTTTCATATATACTAAATGTTGTGTATGTATCGGTAATTTTATTTATTTAAATAATATAAATAGGTACAAGTGATATTATATAAGTAAAAGAGAATTTATTATTTTTAAAAACTCTAATAAATTTTATGTATAACACTATTATATTTCTTTTTATAAATAAACTTTTATTGCTTTATAAACATTTATGTGTGAACTTGTGTCTTACATATATATTATTATTATTATTTTAAGTTTATAAATATAAATATATATAATAATAATCTCAATAATTTTGTTTATGAAGGAAAGCTATTTGAAATATAGAGCGTTATGACTATACTTGTATGATTCTGCAATGTAAATATTTATTTGTATTTCATTAGTAAACCATCTCTAGTTTCTTATAAAATCCTATAGATATCGGCAAGAAATTATGTTTTTCCAAATAGAATCACTTTCATAGATTAAACCTAGTAGAAATTTAGGCTATAGACAGGGGTACATATAATGTGTGTAATTTGTGACTGGTTGTTCGGGTTGTGGCAGATTCTCGAGTGGTGTACCAACCTTAGCTCGTAGCTAGACCAAGACCAAACATGACAAAATGCAGTCTCATCAACGTTGGACAAACTCCAGGCAAGTATACCTTGCCTTCCTCTATAACTTTATTTACATGCTTATTCCTCTCATTATTTAGTTTTCCTAGTTGGTTATTGACATGTTTTTTTGCTCATATCATGCATACTAGTTGATATATATATAGTCATTGCTCATAGTTAGCCTTGTAGTTCATATTGGACCTGTTCTCACATGTACCTTGACTGAGTCGTACCGTGTCATAGAATCAGTGCGTTATAATTGAACTGCTATTTCCTATTTTCGTTTTCTCAACCTGCGAGTCCACACTCGGGTCGAGGGTTGACTGTTTGCACCTGCGAGTCCACACTCGGGGCAAGGGTGATTGTCGTGAACTAACCTGCGAGTCCACATTCGGGACGAGGGTTAGTGATTTATTCAAACCTGCGAGTCCACACTCGGGACGAAGGTTTGGTATCCGTTGATCTCATGTTCACTTGTTTCTTCCAACAGTTCATTTATGCGTAGATGTTATTCTCGTGTCTGTGTCCATAGTTACTTGTCATTATTTGTCTCTTCCCCGCTTATTTTTTATGCATGATAAACTGTTAGATAGGCATGTTTATGTATCTTGCTATTCCCCTGAGGACCTGATGATCTCTTCAGACAGCTGATTGCATGGAGTTAGTTAGCTGATCCTGATGGCAGTTGATTACATATGTAGGATTCATGTATTTGCTAGTGATATTACTTTGTTATCCTCTCGTGCTTTATATTCCTTATCATGATATACTCTGCTTGTTAGCCTAGTTTATAGACTTATATTACTTCATGGAGTCTAATCGAACATATATGCTAGTGGGCTACAGACAATAACCCATAATTGTTTATTCTTGTTTTATATGATTCTTGTGGATTGAGATATAGAATTGTCTTGCCAGGATTAGGCATATTACCATAGTCTAGACAGCTTATACGTATTCGAGTCGGGCTGAAGTCCGCTTGATACGTAGCTGGCTTGCTCACGCACTTGCATCCCGAAAAGCGGGTATGGGTCGTGACACTGCCACCAGAATACGAAAGCTCTTAGAGACGCGTAAGGGCCGACTGAAGCACCTCCAGCTTCGTCCCCTCAATCAGACTCCATTTTCGATCATAGCCCGACAAGAAGTTATTGGCCATACAGTGAAACTTCATGGTGGAATACAAGATATGGGTCTCTTCGTGCATCGTAGGGATCATAACCTTCGTACTAGTGCACCCGGCATTGTAATAATACCACACCCGGGCGCTATCTAGTAGACTTTCCTCGTAACCAAGGCAAGAGCTTGGGTTGTTCATCATCGTCTGACTATAGCCGAACTATCGTACAAATCGACTTGGCAAATAGGACTCCAAATACACCCGGTTCTGGTTCCGGTACACTAAGTGTGAGGGACAAATGGACTGCAGCCAATGGAAAGCACCGAGAGTCAAATCGCTCTCCTCTCTGCCCCGGTCTACTAGCTCCTTGTCGGTGAGATAACCCCGGTAATAGGGCGAAACCCTGTTAAAATCATAGCCATCCAGGCGGCTAACATCCACCTACAGATGGAGATGTCCTGATAAAGCCATTTTGTCCGGTGATAGTTATGCATCGTCGCATCCCCTTCCTCATAACCATCAATAGTGTTAGGAACTATCAAACCTGGGCGATGTAGCGCCAACCAAGCCATCAAATAATGGTCGGGGAGTTTAACCCGAAGGAATTCACCATCTCCCCCACGATGCTCTATTATTTTCTTCGAGAGCTCCCGTAGGCCTCGCAAGGTATTACACACCATAGCAGGGAGCAAAGCCAGCGAATGTTTAAAGGCCAGTTTTAAAGCCGATAGGATGAGTTCCCGATTAATCCACTCCACAAATCTAGAGCCTCCAGGAACTACGACTTTCCGCAGCCATATCATCAGAAAAGCAGCCAGCACCTCTTTCGGGCTCAAATCAGTCAAGTTCTGACAAAAATAGTTATGAATGATGGAAGTAGATTTTCCCTCAACATCTACTGAAGGAGAGGATACCCCCGCTTCGACCATCATAACTTCTACCTCGTCAGCGGTGTACGCCTTACGCATGGTAAAATGGACCGTACCATGCTCTGACGGTTGTTTGTCAAAGATATAGTCCTTCCAAGCCTTAATATAGGGATGAGTCTTCACCGAGTCCTGGCGTACACACACTTGATGAGGGCAAAGCAGTTCTTTCTACACTGCCATTATTTCAGGATACTTGTTCTCCAGCCCCAAAAACTCTACTTTGCTAGAAGTATATTCTTCGTACAGTTCTTCGCCCCAGGGTAGCTTCGAGATGACGTACATCTCATGGAGGGCCAACCCCATCTCTCTGTGTAGAGAATAGAAATTTCGGTATGGTGATTATACATCTCCAGCAAAGCCGCGAACATGGACTGATTGATCTCTATACTATGTTCGGTGGCCCTGATGGCACGACGCAAGTCGGTACCTTTCAGCTCTGTCTTGAACCTACCTGTCACGCCCCAGAACCAGAATACTGGAGAGCGGGGGCAGACATAGCTAGCTACGTATATTGAAATAGAATACATCTCAACTATACGGTCACGACTGTCTAGATATGAGGGTTTACTACAAGCCAGCAGTCTCTTAAGGTCAAGCCTATTGTCTCAATCTCAAGCAATTAACAGAGTTACAAGATATTAGAGCATCAAATATATATATATATAAGGCATCCCAAATATTACATATTGGATGATCATGAAGCTAGTCGTACAAAATGATGGGACTCGTAAGAGTTCAGTTATACATGATCAACCCTAGGATTTGTTAATCATGTTTACAGCCCGTAGGCAGACAGTAAGTAAATGTGCATCGAGCTAACAGGTGCTCGTCGGCTAAACGCCTCAAAAGAATAAATTTACATATAAGTGGGTGAAACAAAAAGGAAAACCCACTCTTGGCTCGGGTTCCGTCTAGTTGTCACCATTGGGCTGGAAGCTCGGTAGGTCCTCGGGAGCTGCTGCGAAATCTGGCCACACAAAACCAGCTGGGTCAAACCCCAGAAAGAGCAAGTGCCATAAAGGAGGCCACAAATAAGAACAAAAGCCAGCATATCAGAACATAAGAATAAAAGAAGTACAAGTAGTAAAGTACACATGGCGATAAACGACTAGGGACGTGGAACCATTCCGGGAGCCAGGTTACAATCCTTAAACCAGATAAGGACCGGGGTTGTAACCCTTCGCCTGAATAGCTCACTGTCTCTACTCATTTATCGTTAAGATAAGTAAAACAAACATGCTCAGGTGATAGCAGGTACTGGAGCTAGACAAGACTTAGACAAGGCTGGACACCATCCATTCACAATCGGCCAGGCATGTACTACGGCTTACTACTTTAACTAACTAGGGTTATCACAAGCCTAATTACTAACAAGATGCTAGTGAAAATTTCTAGTCCCAAGCCCTGCAGACTATCCAGTTATCCTTCCGCGGGTTGAGAGTTATAGGTGGGTACATTGCCCGGGAGACAAATGTACCCTTAGGTGACTTAGAGGGTACAACACATGACAGTGTGCTGGAAATGTGCTCTATTCGTCGGCAAGCTACAAGTCCATAAAAGCACCCTGATAACGAGATTGCCTGTGACTGGGAATTCTCCATATTCTAGTTTGATCTAATCATTAGCCTAATCTAATTTAGCGCGAGTCCCTGGCCGTGGTACCCAGGAAGTCACGTCCTAGACATGATGCAAGACAAGACAAATGGATTGTACAAGCAAGCAAGCAGGAGCACCCACGGTGTCAAGTTGATTATACGAGTCAAGTTACAAGTTACAAGTCAAGTCAAGTCAGGAGTGCACCGCCACGGGCCACTATCAAGTTATCAAGATAATTCATGTCAGGGTACTGTCAGGAGTGTGCCACTACGGGTCACTATCATGTCAGGTTGGTCATGTCAGGAGTGCACCACTACGGGTCACGGTCGTGTTATGCTAGTTCCTGGTCATACCATGCCATGTACAGTAGTCATACCAAGCATATTAAGTAAAATCAAGTTCATGACAAAAGGCGTAAGGATATAAAATGGGCGTAAAATATCTAATAAAATATCAATATACAGGGCTATGGAAGAGCCAAGCTTAGAGAAATAAAACCAAAACTCCAAGAGCCAATGGATTGCGCAAGGGGTCAGGGAGTTGGATTGCGCAGGTGTCAGCTGCGCAGGGTGCCAAGTGCGCAGGGGCACAGGGCGCATGAACAGACTGCGCAGGAGTGAACTGCGCAGGGGTGGATTGCACAAGGGTGGGTTGCGCAGAGGTGGATTGCGCAGAGGTGGATTACGTAGAGGTCGGCTTGCGCATGGCTGGCTTGCGCATGGATGGCTTGCGCCAGCGCAATCCAGCGCAGCGCAAAGCACTGGCTGAGGTCATGTGCAATCGGCCCTGCGCTAAAGAGCACAGGCCGGGGGTGCGCAACCGGCCATGCGCTAAAGAGTGCAAGGCAGAGGGATGTTCTTCTTGGCCGAGAGCAGGTCCAAGAACACCAAGAACTTTAATTCTTCATAACTTTGTCAATTCAAAGCCAAATCTAGATTTTCAAAGGTCTAATTTGAGTAAAATTGAATTCTCTTCCACATGGAAGCATCAAAACAAGCAAAAATCAAAGTTTAATAGATCAAAACCAAAGATTTTCGAAAATGGTTAAAACCTAGATCTAGAAGAATGAAAGCTCCAAATCACAAAATGTCAAGTTCTAAAGTTGCTCTCTATGGCCTAATCTAGTTAATGGACAAATAAAAAGTGGTGCTTATTTGATGGCAAGGTGCACTTGCCTATGGGTTGGGAAGTTGTGTGGAAGAAGGAAGAAGAAGAAGTTGAAAGAAATTAATGGAGTTATGGAGGAGAGAGAAGAAGTTGGTGGGTTTTAATGAGGGTGGTTGTGATGGAATGGAGGTGGAGAATAGGCTAAGGTGTTCCACTCATGATGAACCAAACCAAATCAAACCAACTCCATAAAATAAAACCAAGCCATGGTCCAAAACCCATTTACGAGAACCCGAATCCACAAGTCGAGAAAATAAAATACGTGCCAAAATCAAATTACGAGTACAAATATGAAATACAGGAAATGGGGGTGACAACTCTACCCACCTTCAAAGAATTTCGTCCTCGGAATTTAATCAAGGAGCTAGAGATTGCCACGACAAGCTATACTAAGCACAGGCAAGCTACACTAAGCAGTTCAATCATACAATCATACAATGCAAGCAAGGAAAGGGAAAGCGTAAGGCATAAGAAAGACATTATACCTCACGAGTCAAACAGGTAGGGATATCGCGATCGGATGTCGTCCTCACGCTCCCACGTTGACTCACCTAGAGAGTGATGACCCCAAGCAACACGGACTAAGTTAATAGTCTTGTTCTTGAGCGTCTTTTCTCTCCGGTCCAATATAGACACGGGCCTCTCCTCATACGAAAGGTTGGTACCAACAACCAATTTCGAATGATCTAGGATATGGCTCGGGTCCGGGATGTACCGTCTTAATTGGGATACATAGAATACATCATGTACCTCACTTAGCGACGGCGGAAGAGCGAGACGATAGGACACATCGCCTACTCGCTCTAGAATATCGAACGGCCCTATATACCTAGGACTAAGCTTTCCCCGTATGCCAAAATGAATGACGCCGCGGGTAGGCGAGATCCTAAGGAATACATGGTCGCCGACGGCTAATTCTAAGGGACGTCGATGAGCATCGGCCCAATGGCGCTGGCGATCCTGAGCAACTCGGAGGTGATCTCTGACTTTCCTGACCACTTCAACAGTCTGAGAAATCAATTCTGGACCGAGCATCTGCCTCTCTCCGACATCGTCCCATGCTAACGGGGATCTGCACTTCCTGCCATACAGAGCCTCGAAGGGTGCCATCTGGATACTGGCCTGGAAACTATTGTTGTACGAAAATTCTACCAGGTGCAGGTGATCCTCCTACGAGCCACCGAAGTCAAGGGTACACGACCGCAACATATCTTCGAGGGTTTGTATAGTGCGCTCCGATTGCCCATCTGTCTGCGGATGATACGTTGAGCTGAACTTGAGACGAGTCCCTAAACTTTGATGAAGACTGTGCCAGAAGTGCGATGTGAATCTCGTATCCCTGTCTGATACTATGCTGACTGGCACTCCTTGAAGTCTGACGATCTGCCTGAGATACATCTCTGTAGCTGCGCCGTCGACTGTCCAACTATAAATGGAAGAAAGTGTGCCACCTTGGTAAGCCTATCCACAATGACCCAAATAGCATCTCTGCCTGCCGGAGATCTGGGTAGCCCAGTCACGAAATCCATGGTAAGGAGCTCCCATTTCCATTCTGGGATCGGCAAGGGTTGAAGAAGTCCAGCTGGCCTCTGATGTTCAGCCTTGACTTGTTGGCAAACCAAACATCGAGAGACATACCGGGCTATCTCTCTCTTCATACCATTCTACCAAAAGTGTTGACGAATATCTCTGTACATCTTCGTGCTGCCTGGGGGGATGGAATACTGCGAACTGTGAGCCTCTGCCATGACTTCCTGTCTGATATCTCCACTGGGTACACAAAGACGCATGCCGTGTCGAAGTGTACCATCCTCCTGAATACATAACTCTAGCCTTCTCCCTGCCTCGCACTCTGCTCTGAGCCGCTGAATCTTAGAATTTGTTAACTGTGCTGTCCGGATCCTCTCAACTATGGTGGACTGAATCTGTAGGCTGGCCATCAAGGCCACATTGGAAGGAAGCACCACTTCAATTCCCATCTTCTGAAGATCCGACAATAACTCTGGTTGCGCCGTCAGAAAATAAACTCCGGCTCTCTGGCTCAACGCATCTGCTACAACGTTGGCCTTCCCTGGATGATACTGCAAATCCATATCGTAGTCCACCAGTAGCTCGAGCCATCTTCTCTGCCGCATATTAAGATCCTTCTGGGTGAAAACATACTTCAGGCTCTTATGATCAGTAAAGATCTCCACTCTATCTCCGTACAAGTAGCGCCTCCACAACTTAAGTGCAAACACTACTGCTGTTAGCTCCAAGTCGTGGGTCAGGTAATTCTTCTCATGATCACGGAGTTGACGTGACGTATAAGCAATTACCTTCCCATGCTGCATCAAAACACATCCCAATCCTCTGCCTGAAGCATCGCAATAAACTGTGAATCCTCCGGTCCCATCTGGAAGGGTGAGAATAGGAGCCGTTATCAAACCTCGCTTCAACTTCTCAAATGATTCCTGATATTCTGCTGTCCAAACGAACGGCACATCCTTGCGGATCAACTAGGTCATCGGCGCTGAAATCCTTGCAAAATCAGAGACGAACCGCCGGTAGTAGCCGGCCAATCCAAGAAAGCTGTAAACTTCTGCCACTGAGCTGGGTACTGGCCATGCCTCGATAGCCACAATCTTCTGGGGATCCACTTCCATTCCTCCTCTGGTAATGATGTGACCCAAGTAAGAAATGCGATCGAGCCAGAACTCGCATTTACTGAACTTGGCGTACAACTGGTGCTCTCTGAGAATCTGAAGAATCACACGGAGATGCTGCTCATGCTCTGTTTCACTCTTACTGTAGACCAGGATGTCATCAAGGAACACTATCACAAATTGATCCAAGTAAGGCATGAAAATACGGTTCATGAGGTCCATAAACACTGCCGGCGCATTGGTCGCTCCAAAGGGCATAACTAGAAACTCCCAATGCCCGTACCTCGATCTGAACGCCGTCTTCGGGATGTCCTGCTCTCTGACTCTGATCTGGTGGTATCCTGACCGCAAGTCTATCTTCGAGAAAACTGAAGCCCCATTGAGTTGATCAAACAAGTCATCTATCCTCGGGAGAGGGTATCTGTTCTTGATTGTCACTGAGTTCAAGGTACGATAATCAACACATAGCCTGGACGTACCATCCTTCTTTTTCACAAGAAGCATCGGGGCTCCCCAAGGCGATCCACTTGCACGAATGAATCCCTTGGTCCTGAGTTCTTCAATCATCTTGTACAAAATCTTCAACTCTGAAGGCGTCATTCTGTAGACTCGCTCTGATACTGGTGCTGTCCCGGGAATCAAGTCAATGGTGAACTCGATCTCCCGCTCTGGTGGCATCCCTGGAAGTTCCTCTGGAAAGACATCTGGAAACTTTTCAACTATCCGGGGCAACTGCACTGCTGCTACTGCCATCTGCAATACTGGAGGAGAAGGCTCCACGGTGCCTCTGGAAAATGAAAACACTGGCTCTCCGGGAATACTAAAGACAACTCTGCCAACATGGCAGTCTATCCTAGCATAATAGTTCCTAAACCAATCCATGCCTAGGACTACATCATAGTCTGCCATAGGGAACTCTATGAGCCTAGAGGGGAACTCTCTACCGCTAACTACGATCCGACACGAGGAAAATACTCGATCTACTCCCACAAGACCATTACCGGTAAGTATATTGAGCCTCACTGATAATGACTCGGGCTCCAATCCTATCCGTGTCGCGAATCGTGCAGACATGAATGAATACGATGCACCAGAATCAAATAATACAGATGCTGGAAAAGTGTTGACGAGAATAGTACCTGCCACTACCTCACCTGGTGCAACTTCTTCTTCCATGGTCATCATCATAGCCTGACCTCTAGCTGCGGGTCCCCTCTGCTGGAAACCCCTCTGTCGGCTCTGTGCTAGAGCCTGGGTGAACTGCTGCTGGAAGGCCTGGGCTTGGGGCAACAATGGCCTCGGGTACTGCTGTTGCTGCTGCTGCTGCTGCTGGACTGGAACTGGGGCTGGTCCTCTCACCGAAGAACTAGAAAGGTTGGATGATGATGGACCTCCCCTATTCGGGCAGGTCCCTATCTGGTGGTCTGCTCCTCCACAAGCCAGGCATAATCCCTGTGCCCTATGACACTCTGCCACTACATGGCCCGGCTTCCCGCAATGAGAACATCCCACCGCGGAAGACTGCTTCTGCTTCTGCTGCTGCGGATACGTCAGGGTTGAATGCTGAACCGACGTCACTGAGGCCGCCCGCCTCGGAGTTCCAATGGTCAATCCCCTAGCTACCGGGGCTGGAGCTGATGATTGGTGCATCTGACTGTGGGACCGCTTCCTGCCTCCGGTCCTGTCCACAATTCTCCGGGAGGTATAATTATGCCTCCTTGCTGTCTTTAACACTGCATCGAACGTCTAGTGCTCGAACTGCTCTACAGCCAATAATATCTCTAAGTGCAGCCCTTGCTGGAACCGCTGAGCCCTATCGAACTCGGTCGCCACCAAAGTGGGGGCGAACCTACTCAGCCTGGAAAACTCGGTCGCATAGCCATCGACCGTTCTGCCTCCTTGCTTCAAGTTGGTGAATCTGGTCTGCAGGTCGTACCGTGCCACCGCATCGAAGTACTTTGTCTGGAACCTCTCTCTGAACGTCGCCCAAGTGACTGGTGCTGCTAATCCCATGGCCTGAGCTGTCCACCAATCGTGAGCCAAGTCTAACAACTGTAGGCGTACCACCGCCACCTTCTCATTCTCAGGTGTCCTAGCTGCTTCTAGAACCACCTCGGTATCCTGAAGCCAAGCGTCCGCGGCAATCGCATCTTCACTGCCGTCAAAGAAGGGAGGGTTCAAGCGCTTGAAACTGTTGGCCGCCTGATTCCCTTGGGGACCTCCTCGGTTTAGTGCATCATGAACTTCCTGGTGCAAGGCGTCGCCTCGACGATCTTGGGATGCAAGCAGTTCTCTGATAAGCCCTACCAAAGGTCCCTCATCCTGTCTAGCTGGTTGAACGGGCGGAGCTGCCTGAACTGGAGGTTTCGAGCCTCCGGAAAGCATAACTCGGGAGGCTACTCCAGAGTGCTGAGCTTGATCTTCCTGGCGCTGGAGTGCTTGTCGAGCTTCCTCTGGCTGGTTGGCAGGTCCGGGAGTAATGCCGCTGAAGAAGACGACATAGGGAACAATAAGGAAAGGACCAGGACAGATCAATGATACAAGCAATGTGATCAGGTCGAGATTCTCAGGGATTTGAAGATACGAGCAGAGATCAAGGACGAATATTGATTGAGACATCTATTCGGTAAACCCTCACATTTCTTGAATGCCAAGACCTGTATGGGCCACCACTTAAACCATGTCATGCCCCAGAACTAGAATACTGAAGAGCGAGGGCAGACATAGCCAGCTACGTATATTGAAATAGAATACATCTCAACTATACGGTCACGGCTATCTAGATATGAGGGTTTACTACAAGCCAGCAGTCTCTTAAGGTCAAGCCTATTGTCTCAATCTCAAGCAATTAACAGAGTTACAAGATATTAGAGCATCAAATATATATATAAGGCGTCCCAAATATTATATATTGGATGATCATGAAGCTAGTCGTACAAAATGATGGGACTAGCAAGAGTTCAGTCATACATGATCAACCCTAGGATTTGTTAATCATGTTTACAGCCCGTAGGCAGACAGTAAGTAAATGTGCATCGAGCTAACAGGTGCTCGTCGGCTAAATGCCTCAAAAGAATAAATTTACATATAAGTGGGTGAAACAAAAAGGAAAACCCACTCTTGGCCCGGGTTCCGTCTAGTTGTCACCATTGGACTGGAAGCTCGGTAGGTCCAGAGCTGCTCCAAAATCTGGCCACACAAAACCAGCTGGGTCAAACCCCAGAAAGAGCAAGTGCCACAAAGGAGGCCACAAATAAGAACAAAAGCCAGCATATCAGAACATAAGAATAAAAGAAGTACAATTAGTAAAGTACACAGGGCGATAAACGACTAGGGACGTGGAACCATTCCGGGAGCCAGGTTACAATCCTTAAACCAGATAAGGACCGGGGTTGTAACCCTTCGCCTGAATAGCTCACTGTCTCTACTCATTTATCGTTAAGATAAGTAAAACAAACATGCTCAGGAGATAGCAGGTACTGGAGCTAGACAAGGCTGGACACCATCCATTCACAATCGGCCAAGCAAGTACTACGGCTTACTACTTTAACTAACTAGGGTTATCACAAGCCTAATTACTAACAAGATGCAAGTGAGAATTTCCAGTCCCAAGCCCTGCAGACTATCCAGTTATCCTTTCGCGGGTTGAGAGTTATAGGTGGGTACATTGCCCGGAAGACAAATGTACCCTTAGGTGACTTAGAGGGTGCAACACATGACAGTGTGCTGGAAATGTGCTCTACTCGTCGGCAAGCTACAAGTCCATTAAAGCGCCCAGATAACGAGATTGCCTGTGACTGAGAATTCTCCATGTTCTAGTTTGATCTAATCATTAGCCTAATCCAATTTAGCGCGAGTCCCTGGCCGTGGTACCCAGGAAGTCACGTCCTAGACATGATGCAAGACAAGACAAGTGGATTGTACAAGCAAGCAAGCAGGAGCACCCACGGTGTCAAGTTGATTATACGAGTCAAGTTACAAGTTACAAGTCAAGTCAAGTCAGGAGTGCGCCGCCACGGGCCACTATCAAGTTATCAAGATAATTCATGTCAGGGTACTGTCAGGAGTGTGCCACTACGGGTCACTATCATGTCAGGTTGGTCATGTCAGGAGTGCACCACTACGGGTCACGGTCGTGTTATGCTAGTTCCTGGTCATACCATGCTATGTACAGTAGTCATACCAAACATATTAAGTAAAATCAAGTTCATGACAAAAGACGTAAGGATATAAAATGGGCGTAAAATATCTAATAAAATATCAATATACAGGGCTATGGAAGAGCCAAGCTTAGAGAAATAAAACCAAAACTCCAAGAGCCAATGGATTGCACAAGGGGTCAGGGAGTTGGATTGCGCAGGTGTCAGCTGCGCAGGGTGCCAAGTGCGCAGGGGCACAGGGCGCATGAACAGACTGTGCAGGAGTGAACTGCGCAGGGGTGGATTGCGCAAGGATGTGTTGCGCAGAGGTGGATTGTGCAGAGGTGGATTGCGCATGGCTGGCTTGCGCATGGATGGCTTGCGCCAGCGCAATCCAGCGCAGCGCAAAGCACTGGCTGAGGTCATGCGCAATCGGCCCTGCACTAAAGAGCACAGGCCGGGGGTGCGCAACCGGCCATGCGCTAAAGAGCGCAAGGCAGAGGGATGTTCTTCTTGGCCGAGAGCAGGTCCAAGAATACCAAGAACTTCAATTCTTCATAACTTTGTCAATTCAAAGCCAAATCTAGATTTTCAAAGGTCTAATTTGAGTAAAATTGAATTCTCTTCCACATGGAAGCATCAAAACAAGCAAAAATCAAAGTTTAATAGATCAAAACCAAGGATTTTTGAAAATGGTTAAAACCTAGATCTAGAAGAATGAAAGCTCCAAATCACAAAATGTCAAGTTCTAAAGTTGCTCTCCATAGCCTAATCTAGTTAATGGACAAATAAAAAGTGGTGCTTATTTGATGGCAAGGTGCACTTGCCTATGGGTTGGGGAGTTGTGTGGAAGAAGGAAGAAGAAGAAGTTGAAAGAAATTAATGGAGTTATGGAGGAGAGAGAAGAAGTTGGTGGGTTTTAAAGAGGGTGGTTGTGATGGAATGGAGGTAGAGAATAGGCTAAGGTGTTCCACTCATGATGAACCAAACCAAATCAAACCAACTCCACAAAATAAAACCAAGCCATGGTCCAAAACCCATTTACGAGAACCCGAATCCACAAGTGGAGAAAATAAAATACGTGCCAAAATCAAATTACGAGTACAAATATGAAATACAGGAAATAGTGGTGACACTACCCAATACCCATTGGGTTAATTCGTGCCACTCAGTCTTAGGATGGATCCAGCCTTCGAACCAGAAGGCTCTTTTCGGATACATGCATCCTGTAACTAGAAGCCTATTGACGAAAAGAGAAGGCCCGAACGGATATACATCCGTGGTAAAATTACTGAGCAGGTGACCAGGGAGCAACACACGCAAAGTGTACGATGGAGCATCACGTACACTATTGAAAGTATCCTTTCTCTTAGAATGCTTGTCCACCTGGAAATGGCCTGTTATTAAACCGCCTTACTCAGGGATCAAAACCCATTTCATGCATCATTTTTCGGCAATGCAGAAGAAAACTGAGAGCAGAAGTAACCGATCGACTGACGAAATATACAAAGAGAGACCGTCATTCTCAAAATACCAATCCTCCTTTATTTTCAAGAGGTTGGTCTCTTTCAAAATTAGCTGATCACAGAAAAGGAATCAAGGCTTTATCATCTCGACGGCATCAGAGGGGAGAGACAACTTGCCTCGGTCCATCATACGATGGAAGTATGGATGCCGTTGATCCCGTATCATAGCCAGCTGCTCTTTCGGTTGGCCTTAGGCGATCAACTTCTTAACAGGATTGACAAGCACCTCATCGACATTTATGTCGAGTGCACAGACCGATGAGTCAAAAAGGACCTCGTTAAAAAGAGGCATAGCCACGAAAACTGTACATGAATGAAACATGAGTCAGAAAAACAAGTATTTTTTACAAACAATAAAATGTGCAAGCTTTGTTTAGTGGCACTGCACATCATCAAGCAGGCATCCGCACCGGAACTTCATAATTTACACTGCATGTCAGCAAGCAGGCATCCGTGTAGGCACTACATAAGTTGTACTACATGTCAGCAAGCAAGCATCTGCACAGGCACGACATAAGTTGCAATACGTGTCAGCAAGCAAGCATCCGCACAGGCACTATGTAAGTGGCACTGTGCGCAAATACAGTTAGTGACTCTATGCGTCAGCGGAAACCTCAGCACATCTTACAGTTGTTACTTCCTAAAAGTAACGACCATGCGCATCTGTTGAGGGAGATTCAGCACATCTTCGGGACGCTACTCCGAAGAGTGGTGCCTATGCACATCAGCGGAAAAATCTTTAGCACATCTTCGAGGCACTACTCCGAAGAGTGAACGCTCATGTGCATCAGCAAATTAGGGTGTCGATGTTCATTGAACAACTACTTGCAACAGGCGGCCACACGTCTCCATGCACTTTAGCGCCAATGACTGGAGAGTCATCGACGTCGACGGCCTCCGACGCCAGCCGCTTTCCTCTAGCCTTTCTTGTGCTCGTTGTAGCCACCTTGGAAGCCTTGGGGACTCTCGACTTCGTCGGAGCCATGGCGAAGGGCAAGGATTTTGGGAGGAAGAAGAAAACTCTGAGAAGAAAGGCTTCGTTGGAAGGAGAACACACATGGCAAAAAGGTTTTCTCTTTCCAGGAAAAATGCTACCTATAGGGTGAAGCCACGTTGGCAGATGAAAAAAGGCCCTTCGTATTTGAAGAAATGCTTCGAATGGTGTGGAGATGAACGAGATCGTGATAAATCTTTTACCTCAAAACGAGGATCCGTCATCATTATTTTTTATGAAATGACAGCTCAAAGAGGTTAATACTGACGGCTAAGCATGACGTCAGCCCATCAGTGACCTTCTGTGCACTCCCGATGACATGTTGTAGAACCCTAGAGGGGGTGAATAGGGAAATAAAAAATAACTTAAGCACAAGAAGCAATATACGTCAAATAAAAGGAGGGAGTAAGAAGATAAAACACAAGATGTATCCTAGTATCCTCGCTAGAGGCAATCCAGTCCCGGAACTCTCTCCGGCTTAAATCTACTATTTGATAAAATAGTACACACGAGTTTGGATCCAAAGAACTCGCCAACTTCAACACGAGTTTGGATCCGAAGAACTCGCCAACTTCAACACACGAGTTTTCTAACGAAGGCTCGCCAACTTCAAAGAAATGAGAAGAGAACTTGTTGATCTTCTAACACTTGAAGATCAAAATTTATAACTCTTTAAATACTCTAGCACTTTGGGAGAGGATGACAATTAAAGATTGAGTAGAGTAGTAATGGTGTAGCTCTTTTGTGGTTGAGAAAATTTAAAGCTTGGAAGTGATAATCTTTATGAGGAGAGACTAAAGCCCCTTTTATACAAATCTAAAGTCATAAAGGGCATTCAGCAGTCAACCGGATTATCCGCCGGATTTCAACGGAAATCCGTCGGATTATCCGGTCAACAGGAACGGTCATAAAAAGAGCCGTTAGATACATTAAATGTAGCTGCCAGCTTCCGTTGGATTTGAATTCAAAAGTTGCAAATAAGTCAAGGGGATTATCCGTCGGATTTCAGCGGAAGTTCGGCGGATGATCCGAACTTCTGCTCACCAACTTGCTGTGAGAGGTTCGGATTATCCGCAGGATTTTCGCGGATGTCCGTCGGATTATCCGAACTTCTGCTCACTAACTTGCTGTGAGAGATTCGGATTATCCGCAGGATTTCTGCGGATGTCCGTCGAATTATTCGAACTTCTGTTCACTAACTTGCTGTGAGCGATTGGATTATCCGGCGGATTTATCCGAAAATCCATCGGATTTTCCGTCTCCTCTAAAAGACTTTTTACTTCACCATTTCTTTCTTTATGTTTGTCATCTTAGCAGAGTGCGTACATAGATTCCTAGACATTTATAGACTCAAGAAAAGAACAGGGATGAGAATAGCAACGCTTAGGCTTTTGCACCTTCTTCTATGTAGACTTCAAGCTGGGTCTTCTTGCATCGTCTACTTCATAGTCTTTTAAGAAGTGTCTCTTGTATTTTCCTTTTGTTGTAGTATATAATCATCTTGATAATAGAGAATTGTATGTGCTCCATGGTCTTTGATAAGCTTCATGGAATTTGTATGGAGATGCCTTTCTTCTATTCTTGTCTTTTTGGAAGTGCCTGTGAAAAGTATAAACTAAAGACGTACAAGGGTTATTGTGAATAATGTATCAAAATCGATGTGCCAACAAACTCCCCCATTTTGATAATTGATAAAAAATAAGAATATAGAAAGTAGCTCCCCCGTAATCAAGGATCTCCCCTCAATACGATTTCTCCCCCTTTGTCATTTAATCAAAGATTGTGAGAAAAAAATAGAACAATAAAGCACATGTGGGTAAGGGACATAGCAGAAAACAAAAATGCATAAGAAGGAAACATTCATTGAAAATAAATACAGGGGTACAATAACTGGGCGTTGAAGGCCAAACCACAATATATAACTGGAAAACAGATTTAAAAAGTCTCGTAGGATAGCAGAAAACACATACTAAAAAGTCCCCGAAGGACCACACAAAACAAGACTAAACATAAAACACCACTCATCAACTGTCAGGAGCATCAGATGGACCTGCATTCTGATCTTCATCATCCTCGGAAGTTGTGGTAACGGCGCCATAAGGGTCGACGCCATCCGGGTACATGAATCCATAGACGTTGGGATCAGTGAAGCAAGGGCCAGAAAAATCAGAATAAGGAGTGTTAGGATTAAGAAAGGGATTGCGCTCCTCAAACATGTGCTAAATATAGTAGGCCTGATCCATAAACCCGTGGTGGATAAGGGTGTCGAGCCCCCGAGTGTTGGCCTAAAGGCGCTCATGGGTTGAGAGAGAGAGATCGGCAAACTTGCGATCGATGTACCGCGAACATCATGAGTGAGAAAGGACGTCGGAGGAGGGACAGATCCACCGGCAACAGCAGCAGGAGCAGCAACAGGAACCGTACGGGCACAACCCTTAGATTTGGCAAGAGGAGTAGGACGAGGATCACCAATCGGGCAGGGAGTGAGGTCAACACCATTGGCTTCGAGGATCATAGTGATGTACATGCCAAAAAGGAAAGAACGATGAGAAGAGTCCCTGATGAGCATCATGGTGTAGATGATGGATTTTGCCAGTGAGAAAGGTTGCCTGGCGACCAGATAGTACATACAGATAAGTTCTTCAGCAGTCATATTGTCCATGTTTCCAAATTTTGGGGTCAGAGTGTGGCAGAGGATGCAATGCATGTCATGGAAGAATGGACTAAGATCCTTGTCATCCGGGCATTGAACAAGAGAGCCGTCGCAGATGTTGAAGAGGAACTCCTCATAAAACATGTCAGGAGAGAAAGATATGTGGTCTATGGTGCTCGGAAGGGAACGATATACCTTGTGCTCATCAAGACCAAGGATGCTAGCCAATGCGGCAGTGACGGTAATCTTGACGACACCAACCTTAGTCTCGAACTCGGGACCTTCCTTGGCGGGAACAAGGTTATAGTAGAACATACTGATGGCATGCGGATAGTAGTCAACTTGACGCTCGAGGAGTGCATTGATGCGGGAGAAGCAAAAGAAATCACGATGGTCTTTGAAGTTGATCCAAGAGATGGGTTTTCCGGAGCATACAGGAGCCTTGTGGTATAAGGGGAACCATTCTCGTGAATAGGAAGCCGACGTGAAAATGAGCAATTTGTAGCCATGAGTAGGAGGAGGAACGAAGAGTGCAAGGGAAGGAGGCTGAGCGGAGGAGGAGCTTCCGTCATGTCGTTGACGCTTAGAGTGAGAAGCCATGGAGGAAGAGAGAGTAAAAGAAGGAAGGAGAGGGGAAAGAGTTTATAAGGGGTAGAGAGGTGTAACGAGGGGTCATGATGGTTGGGAACGGATAGAGAGGAAGGGAAACGGATAGAGAGACACCTGACGCTTCGGTTTCTGCGCCTGTGCTATGAAAACGGAAAATCTGTCGGTTTATATCGAAAATCTGACAGAAAATTCGGATAAAGATGAGATCAAATTTAATGCGGGTAGGTGGTGGGTCACATCCCATAAATGAGGTAGTCGTTCACAGCCGAATTTTGTGGAGAGCATTAATCGCGGATGATCCGTCGGATTATCGTGATAATCCGGCAGATTATCCGAACTTGTTCCTCAGAAAGCTGCTGGAAACGAACGGGTAATCCGACGAATTTATGTGGAAATCCTTCAAAAAATCCGTAAAAGACAGAAAAAGTTCAATTTGAGAGATCGAGGAGACCGATTTCACGACAAATAAAAGTGAATCGATCTTCAGAAAGAGGTTTGGTAAAAATATCAGCAAGTTGATGAGTGGTGTCAATAAATTCAAGACATATATCACCTTTAAGTTGATGATCCCGTAGAAAGTGGTGTCTTTTTTCTATGTGTTTGGTGCGAGAGTGACAAATCGGGTTTTTCGTGAGATTAATGGAGCTAGTATTATCACATTTGATAGGGATGCAATGAGAAGAAATACCATAATCTACTAGTGTCTGTGTCATCCAAAGAATTTGTGCACAACAACACCCTGCCGCTATGTATTCAGCTTCGGTGGTAGAAAGGGCGACGGAGTTTTATTTCTTGCTAAACCATGATACCAAGGATTTTCCCAAGAAGTGACATGTGCCGCTAGTGCTTTTTCAGTCAAGTTTGCATCCGACAAAATCCGCATCCGAGAAGCCATGAAGCTCAAAGGATGAGGATTTTGGGTACCATAGCCCCATGTTAATGGTGTCCTTGAGATACCAAAAAATGCGTTTTACGGCACATAGGTGAGATTCTTTGGGATTTGCTTGATATCGAGCACAAAGACATACACTAAACATAATGTCGGGTCGACTAGCAGTTAAATAGAGTAGACTCCCAATCATACCTTGATACTGACGGATGTCGACCGAAATTCCGTCCTCATCATTGTCAAGCTTTGTCGTTGTGGCCATAGGAGTCCTCATTGATTTGGATGAGTCAAGTTCAAAACGTTTGAGGAGATCCTTTGTATATTTGGCTTGATTGATGAAGGACCCTTTGGGTTCTTGTTTGATTTATAAGCCTAAAAAGAATGATAGTTCACCCATTATGCTCATTTCAAATTCTTCCTGCATAACTTTAGCAAATTCTACACAAAGTGTATTGTTAGTAGAACCAAAAATAATGTCATCGACATAAATTTGAACCAATAAAAGAGTGCCATTATGGGATTTGATAAAAAGTGTCGTGTCGACTTTGCCCTTAGAAAAATTGTGTGAAACAAGAAAGGAGCTAAGGCGCTCATACCAAGCACGGGGAGCTTGTTTGAGGCCATAAAGGGCTTTGTGGAGTTTGAACACGTGATTAGGAAATTGAAAATCTTCATAGCCAGGAGGTTGTTTTACATAAACTTCCTCTTTAATAATACCATTTAGAAAAGCACTCTTAACATCCAATTGAAAGAGTTTAAAATCATTAAAGCAGGCAAAAGCACATAGCATACGAATGGATCCAAAACGAGCAACCGGAGCATAGGTTTCGTCGTAGCCAATCCCTTCCTCTTGGTTATAGCCTTGAGCAACCAATCGGGCTTTGTTACGAGTCACTAACCCATCTTCATTAAGTTTATTTCGAAACATCCATTTAGTTCCAATAATGGGGTGATTGCTAGGTTTTGGGATAAGTTCCCAAACCTTGTTTCGCTCAAATTGATTTAGCTCTTCTTGCATCGCTATCATCCAAAAATTATCATGAAAAGCATCATTAATATTTTTAGGCTCTATTTGAGAGATAAAAGCCACGTTTGCACAAAGATCACGAGTGGAGGATCTAGTGCTTACACTGGAAGAAGGATCCCCAATGATAAGCTCCTTAGGATGATTAGTGACAAATTTCCATTCTTTTGGGAGATCTTTTTGAGGAGGCTCGAGTGGTAGGGACTCTTTTGTTGAAGTAGTCACAACTTCATTGTTAGATGAAGAGGGACGATCTCCAATAGAGGAATTCTCCAACCCAAACGAGATGTCATCAATATCATCGGAAGAGGAGAATGTAGAAGAGTTAAGTTTATTAAAAGAGACATTGATTGACTCTTCGACAACAAGACTTCTTTTATTAAAAACACGAAAACCTTTACTATGAGTAGAGTATCCAAGGAATATTCTTTCATAGGCTTTTTCTTCAAACTTGCCTAGGTTATCCTTGGTATTCAAAATAAAACAGTTACATCCAAAAACTTTAAAATATTCAATAGAGAGAATTTTGTCAAACCAAAGCTCATAAGGAGTCTTTTTAGAAATAGGTCTAATAAAGACCCTATTTATAACATGACATGCCGTGTTAACGGCCTCCGCCCAAAAATATTGGAGGAGCTTATATTGGTTTAACATAACTCGGGCCATATCGTCAAGGGTTCTATTCTTTCTCTCCACAACACCATTTTGTTGAGGAGTTCATGGACAAGCAAAATTATGTCCAAAACCATTCTTTTCACAAAATCTTTTGAAATCGGTATTGTCCAATTCTCCTCCATGATCACTTCTAATCTTGTTAATAGAAAAACCTTTCTCATTTTGAACACGTTTACAAAAAGCAACAAATTCATGAAAAGTATCACTTTTGCAAGCAAGAAAAATAACCCAAGTAAATCTTGAAAAATTATCAACCAAAACAAAAGCATAAAGCTTGCCTCCAAGACTAGCAACTCTACTAGGACCAAAAAGATCCATATGAATAAGTTGAAGAGGTCTAGTGCTACTCACAGAGTTGATGGATTTGAAGGATGACTTCGTCAACTTACTTTTCTCGCATTCTTCACACACCATATCCTTTTTGAAAGGGATACTTGGGAGTCCTCTTACAAGCTTCTTGGTGGCGAGACGAGAAATGGTATCCATGTTGGCGTGTCCGAGCCTCATGTGCCAAAGCCAACTTTCATCGTTCTTAGCAACTAAGCACCTGTCATTGTTAGTGTCTTCGACAAGATATAAAACATAGATATTGTTTTCTCTAATACCTTCATAAACAATAGATCCACTTGAACTATCAGTAATGAAGCATTTAAGCTTAACAAACTTGATATCATAACCATTATCGGTAAGATGACTAATACTAAGAAGATTGTGTTTAAGATTAGTAACAAGTCACACATTCTTAATACAAGGATAAGGAAGGGAACCGATATTACCATTTCCTATAATGTGACCTTTAATATTGTTACCAAAGGAGACGTGTCCTTTCTACTTCATCGATAGCGTTGTAAATAATGAAGCATTCCCGGTCATGTGCCGTGAATAACCGCTATCGAGAATCCACTTGCTTCTAGCATGAGAAGGACTCTTCACCTACAACATAAGTTGAAGATGAACATTTTGGTACCCATGATCGTATGGGTCCTTGAGTGTTAGTCTTAGGAACCCATTTATAAACTTTCTTATCAACTATTTTCCTTGTATGACAATAATTGGTCGTACGTCCAAGCAAGCCATAGTAGTTGCAAATCATAAAGGATTTAGAAGAAGACGTGTGAGTATCATGCATATGTGAATCTCTAGTACGAGGAGTTCTATCATTAGTATAATGATGATGATAATAAAAAGCATGATGCGAAGTGTTTTTCTTAACAAATGGTCCTTTCCTTGTGTTAGAATATGACTTGTGTGTAGTGTTCATATAAGAAGTATGCCTAGCATTGTGATGAGTGTGGAGGTGTCTTGGAGTATGTATGTGAGTAGTGTTCATATTACCTAGTTTCTTACTCTGTACAAGAAGATCATTATACTTAATAGAAGTATCATATTCTCTTCTATTAGCATCTTGAACTTTATGCATAGCAAATTCATAAGCCCTTTTGAGGGATTGAATCTCATCATCCTTTTTCTTAATGGTGATAAAGGATTCTTGAAACTTGAGTCGCAAAGACTCTATCTCATCCGTGTCAGAAGCGGAAGATTTCCCTTTTACATTAATAATGATGCAAGAGAGTCTCTCTACTTCAAGTTGAAGAGCATCAACCTCTTTTAGAGATTTTTTGTATTTATTCCTAACACCTTTGTGCTCTTCATTAGTTCAAAGATAGCTTTCTCCAAGTCATCATAAGTAAGAGTATTTAAGGAGAGATCATCAAGTACCTCATCGGTTTCCATGAGATAAACGTTTGCATTGTGTCTGCACTCTTTGTCATTGTCGGAGTCGCTTGCATCACTCTCACACCAAATGCTTGTGTTGGAAAATTTTCTGGAGGACGAGCTTCCTTTGCTAGGCTTCTCGTACTTGCTTAAGTCTTTTTTATCAGGGGACAGTCCCTCTTGATGTGTCCGGTTCTTCTGCATTGATAGCACGTCGGATCTTCCTCATTGTCCCGTCTGAAGCGGTTGGCTTTGTTGAATTTGAGAAATTTTCGGAAGTGCTTAGCTGTGAGAGTTATTTCTTCATCATCGTCTGACTCGTTGTCGTCGGAGCTATCCTTGGAGTAGGACTTTGTAACTTTGAGAGCTTTGGCCTTCTCCTTCTCCTTCTCTTGTATGGAAGATTTCTCTTGATCTTTCATATCGAGTTCATGAGTCATAAGCTTCCCCATGAGGGTCTCAAGGTTCATGACTGTTAGGTCGTTCCCCTCAATGATTGCGGTAGCTTTAGGACTCCATCCTTTTGTCAATCCTCTAAGGATTTTTTCGATCTTTTCATGACCAGGATATTCCTTACCAAGAGAAGAAAGAGGATTAATAATATCACCAAAACGAGTAAACATGCAAGTAATAGACTCATCATGTTTCATCTTAAAGGACTCATATTCTTGCGTAAGTCTACTAATCTTGGATTCCTTTACTTGTGATGTTCCCTCGTGTGTGACTTCAAGCAACTTTCAAATCTCATTGGAAGTCTTGCAAGTAGAGATTCTATTGAATTCACTACTATCGAGAGCACAGTAAAGAGCGTTCATAGCCTTAGCATCTCGACTAGCAAGCTTCTTGGTATTTTCAGTGAGTAAGTCCCTTAGGGTGTCAGATGCAACATCCTCAATAACTCTGGAAGGAGTAGGGAGACCATTTATCATACAATCCCATAAATCGAAATCTATGGACTTCAGATAAATGCTCATCCTAATCTTCCAGTAGTTATAGTTGGTTCCATCAAATAAGGGAGGCCTATTTGTGGAGTGTCCCTCATTATGGAAGGTGTTGATGCTAGGGTTAGTGGCCATGGATCACTCTAAGGGTGTAAATCCAAATCAAGAGAACAAAGCTCTGATACCAATTGTAGAACCCTAGAGGGGGGTGAATAGAGAAATAAAAAATAACTTAAGCACAAGAAGCAATATACGTCAAATAAAAGGAGAGAGTAAGAAGATCAACACAAGATGTATCCTAGTATCCTCGCTAGAGGCAATCCAGTCCCGGAACTCTCTCCGGCTTCAATCCACTATTTGATAAAATAGTACACACGAGTTTGGATCCGAAGAACTCGCCAACTTCAACACGAGTTTGGATCCGAAGAACTCGCCAATTTCAATACACGAGTTTTCTTACGAAGGCTCGCCAACTTCAAAGAAATGAGAAGAGAACTTGTTGATCTTTTAACACTTGAAGATCAAAATTTACAACTCTTTAAATACTCTAGCACTTTGGGAGAGGATGACAATTAAAGATTGAGTAGAGTAGTAATGGTGAAGCTCTTTTGTGGTTGAAAAAATTTAAAGCTTGGAAGAGATAATCTTTATGAGGAGAGACTAAAGCCCCTTTTATACAAATCCAAAGTCATAAAGGGCATTCAGCCGTTAATCGGATTATCCGTCGGATTTCAACGAAAATTCGTCGGATTATCCGGTCAACAGTAACAGTCATAAAAAGAGCCGTTAGATGCATTAAATACAGCTGCCAGCTGCCATTGGATTTGAATTCAAAAGTTGCAAATAAGTCAAGCGGATTATCCGTCAAATTTCAGCGGAAGTTCGGCAGATGATCCGAACTTCTGCTCACTAACTTGCTGTGAGAGGTTCGGATTATCCGCAAGATTTCCGCGGATGTCCGTCGGATTATCCGAACTTCTGCTCACTAACTTGATGTGAGAGGTTCGGATTATCCGCAGGATTTCTGCGGATGTCCGTCGTATTATCCGAACTTATGGTCACTAACTTGCTGTGAGCGATCGGATTATCCGGTGGATTTATCCAGAAATCCGTCAGATTTTTCGTCTCCTCTGAAAGACTTTTTACTTCACCATTTCTTTCTTTATGTTTGTCATTTAACAGAGTGCGTACATAGATTCCTAGACATTTACAGACTCAAGAAAAGAACAGGGATAAGAATAGCAACGCTTAGGCTTTTGCACCTTCTTCTATGCAGACTTCAAGCTGGGTCTTTTTGCATCGTCTACTTCATAGTCTTTTAAGAAGTGTCTTTTGTATTTTCTCTTTGTTGTAGTATATCATCATCTTCATGATCTTTGATAAGCTTCATGGAATTTGTATGGAGATGCCTTTCTTCTATTTTTGTCTTTTTGGAAGTGCTTGTGAAAAGTATAAACTAAAGACGTACAAGGGTTATTGTGAACAATGTATCAAAATCGATGTGCCAACATATGTGTCATTTCATACCTCTGTTCAAAGTGTTCCAAACTTGTTCAAGTTTGAAAACTTTGAAGGGGGTCTTGTAGAAGCTTAAAAAAGTGCAGAAGACTCAGAAGCGCAGGAGACGCATAAATTTTTGCGCGTTTCAAAACTCAGACAGTGCATAAATGAAAGTTATTTATTAAAATTATGTTTACAAAAGATCTATTATAGACTCTTCATGGTTACATATAAAGACTAAAACTTAAAGCACAACCTACAAAATGAACGGTCTTCAGAAGCGTGCAGTCTTCAGAAGCGTGCAGTCTTCAGAAGTGCACAGTCTTCAGAAGCGCGCAGTCTTCAGAAGCGCACAGTCTTCAGAAGCACACAGTCTTCAGAAGCGTATAGACCCCAAAATTGTAGCAGTGTCAGAGTGAATCACTTCCTCGTCAGAGCGAGCCACTTCCTAGTCAAACGTAGAGGAACTCCAATATGGCTAATAAAGCAGCTATTGGCCCGAGCAAGAACGCAGCTCCTGCGTGAAGCTCACAGCACTACCTGCGGCTCTTCCAGCATAACAGGGCGCGCAGCTCCTCCCACTGCAATATAGCTAATGAAGCCATTATTGAGCAGGGCAGAGCACAACATGTGGCTCTTCGAATTGGCAATCAATCAAAACCGGTAGCTTGGACCTCGAAGACCTCCAAGATGTTGTTCAGTTTCGAACCCCTTATGCCAAACGTTCAATTGCATCTCGAAACTCTGTAGTTGTTCTTCTACAAGACCAAAACTTCTTTGAACGAATATATCCACAACCAGCAGCTGACTTATGCAAGGCCCATGGCCGCCCGAAGCTATGTCGGGGTTAAGCATGATAGGGGAATGACTGAAAACTATGAGCAAGGTCTTACCTAAAAAGCTTCTCTTTATATAGGCTATGTGGTCCAACCCATATGCAACGTGGCTGTCCGTCAAAGGACCTCGGAGTAATGGGATGAACCTAGGACTCAGCACAATGAATCTCATTTAATAGATTTATTTGACTAAATCATGGGCTACCGCTTCTTGAGCCCCCCAAAAGCGGCGGCAATTAAAGAAGATATTGACTCAGCTACTCAAAGACGGTCATTAATTTTCTTAGGAGAATAATGACTTAGATATTTCGTAAAAGTGCAGCTCCTTCATGGTTACCCTGAAGCGTAGTTCCTTCATAGGCGCCCAGAAATGCAGCTACCCAGAAGCGCAGCTATTTCAGAACTTCACAGAAGCACGGCTCCATCAGAGCTCCTCGGAAGCACAACTCCCTAAAAAGTGCAGCCTCTATGGCGCGCAGGTCACTCACTGTCACGACCCGTACCCTAGAGTAAGGGCATGAGACGTGGGTACGTCCAGCCTACGCCGTAGTGTCGATGGTAGAACACTGTCCTAGGTCAACATCTAACAATATAAAGGTACTTGTACAGTATATACTCTTCGAATGGAGGTGACATAGCAAATACAGTCTAAATCACATCTAAGGTAGAGCATGATAAAAGATAGATAGATAGATAACCAGAATGAAAATAACAGAGATACAATCCAGAAATCTAAGTGTCTAAATAAGTACATATCCCAAATCATCTCAGAATCAATATATAGTAATCCAGAAAAGATAAAGACATCCTAATCTAGGGGAGTGTCATCAACTGCTAGTGGGTCCTGCTGCTGGTCCAGGTCACAACAATCGTCTAGGGTCGCACCGTAATAAGTAGGGCAGAACGCCTCAGCCTCGTCCTTTGTAATATTTTAACAGGTCCAGTCAGGACATGAGAGAGCACAGTACATCTCAACAAATCATAACAGGTCAAGAAATATAATCATGCTAGAGAGTAAGATACAGAAAACTGAAAGAATAACATGATGAAAAAGGAAGACTGTAAATAAATAGATACAACATATAGGGAACTATCAATGACTAGTGATTCAGAGCACAAGATGGTTATGTAAACGGCACGATGTTGTACACGAGTAATCTACAGAGGTTGTATACGAGTAATCTACTGGATTGAATACATAACCGCTTCTACTCTCCCGCCCCAATCAATACACAAGGATCTAGCCAAGTTATGTTATTATACACGAAGTATAGTCGTACACGAAGATCATGTGAGCACATGAGTATACACGATTTTACACGATTTGTACACGAATGTCATGAATACAAGGAGTACACGATGCTCACGATAAAGTACACGAACACGAATACCCGATCTATTCGCTAAGGGGATAACATCGTACGACAAGATCCATATAGTACTAATCCATGTTTCCAACGTGTCAGCATCATGTAAAGTAGTCTAAAGCAGGAAATATACTCCTAAGCAGGATATGAAATGATCAGAGAATGTACTCGCCTGTATCCTGAGTATCTGTAGAGTATCTACTGTCCGAGGAGTGGTGTATGTCTCCTATAGAACAGTACAAGTCACTATAAGTCTAAAATGATAATAAGATGCATTACAATGCATTCTATATGAATCTAGATCAATCTAGACCAAAGTCAACTCTTGGTCAACTCTGGTCAACTCTAGTCAACTAGACTAGTCAAACTAGGTCAAACCTAAGTCATACAAGTCTCACCAGGCCTAACTAGTCTATTCTAGTAGGCACACATTACATCTAGGCTATACAAGTCTAACTAGACACTCACTAGGCATACAGTCACACCCATAGGCCATGAGCCCTAGGCTATAGGCTATATCATGCCTATATACCAACCACATATCACATATACACATATCAATATATTAATATATCTATCTAAAATAATATGATAACACACATTATAATATATAGGCCATATGTAATAACATATGCCTCTTACACACACACACACGCACACACACACACACACACACACACACACACACACACATATATATATATATATATATATATATATATATATATATATATATATTTTTATATATTTTATATATATAAAATATAAAATATATATATATATATATATATATATATATATATATATATATATATTTTATATTTTATATATATAAAATATATAAAAAAATATATATATATATTTTATATATATATATATATAAAATATAAAATATATATATATTTTATATATATATATATATATATAAAATATATTTTATATATATATATATATATTTTATATATATAAAATATAAAATATATATATATATATATATATATATATATATATATATGTATATATGCATATACATAGAAGGATAGGAAATGGGCACATATGCATTTGTGTTCATGTGTGTGTGTGTGTGTTGAGAGTACAAGAGGGTGTTATGTGTAACAAGTGTCATGAGAGGGTGATATGGTAGTGTGATACAAGGGTGTGTGAGGGTGTTTATGGTGTAGTGTTCCTGTGAATGAGGGTGTGAGAAGAGTTTAAGGACATGTGTGTGTGAAAATCCTAGAACAGTGAGTGATAGTGTAAAACCTGTGTGTGTACAAATACAAAACAGTGTGGCATGGAGACAGTATAGTGTTGCCTGTGAACAGTGAGGGTTTTATGAATGTGGCATGGTAGTTAAACAATGTATTCATTTGACAGTCAATTGACAGTTTATATATAACAAACAGTGAAGTAATCCATTGTATAAGAATTAACATTAAATTGATCATTCAAGTTCAGTTTAAAGAAAAGGGAATGGAAATCAATTCCATTGACAGTTCAAAATAACCTTCATCCAATTCGAACTAATCACAAAACCCAATAACTGAGAACTAACTAACAAGATAGAATCAAGAGCTAATAATCATTTAAATTTGTTTAAAGGAAAGGAAATCCATTCTCAGTTATTAAAGAGAACATGACAGTTTTAAATAGGAAATAAATCGACTCAAAGCTGAATGTATCAGTTAAAAACAGTCCAATCCTTAATGTTAAATCCCATTCCAGATCATAAAGCCTAATCTAAAATGAAAATTCAAACTAATCATGAACTAACAACATGTAGGATCATTCATGATACTTAAAACATCAATTTACAATCAGTTTAAATAGGGATTAAGTTTTAGGATTTGAATAACAAGTGGTATCAGTCGACAGTCCAATTCCCTATGTCAAAATCCTATTCCATAACAATCAACCTAATCTAATATGTAAATTCGAACTAACATGAACTATTAAACATGTCCAGGAATCACAATGACAATTTATTCATTAATTAAACCATTAAAACTGGAAATTAAATACAAGAACTAATAGAAACTGAACACAGGAAAACAGTGTCTCGTGCACGTATTCATTGGGCTCGTGTACGTGACACGACACGACACAGACCCTGAGCTTGTGTCCCAGTATCGAGTGTGTCTAGGTCTAGGATGTGGACACCCTGATTTGGGTCCACGACACGTGTGTCAGTGACACGACACACGTATCAACGGCCAAAAGTTGGCTGAACCAACACAGTGCACGACCAGTGCACACACATTTACGTGTCCGACACGACACGAGGACTCATGAAACTTGGGGAGCCTCGTGTCAGTGTCAGCCCCGACCTGTGTGTCAAATTTCTTGTGTCCATGTGGCGTGTCCAGGGAGATATGGCCCCCGAGTAGCAGGGGACTGCTACGCGTGTGCTGTGCCCGTGGAGACAGCGTGTTCACGTGTCCATTTCGACACGACACAACACAAACATCACCTCAGTCCAACAGAAATCAACAAGCGAGACCAAACCCTAATTTTCTATTCAAACAAAAGCAGAAAACAAGAACGAAATGCATTTCGTCGAACACCTAGACATGCCCACTGATACGTGTCCGATACGGATACGTATTGGACACGAAACCTAGCAATACCTATACCAATAGTTAGGGTACTCCTAGGGATTCCTATTTATGCTTAGAAATCACCATTTGATGGAGAGAAATAGGAATTACCTAGGTGTGTGGAAATGCCCAAAAAGCTTTAAAGAAGGGTGTTCTTCTTGCTACCCAAACTCCTCCAAATTGTACCTCCACTAAAATTTCTCACCATGGACAGAAAATACACAGGGATTAGATCCTATTGCAAGAAATTTGAAGGAAAAAGGAGTTGAAATGGAAAAGATAGGGATTGGGGAAGAATGGGATTTACCTCTATTTCCAACTTACAAATTTCCTATAGGAGGTTAGCCCTAAGTGGAAGAGACACTAAATAGGGAGTGGAGACCTAGGTATGGCCGGCCACTAGTGTAGGGCTAGGGTTAGGGTTTCACTAATTAGGTTATGGGCCTCTATGGGCCTTAAGCCATAAGTCATGGTTTATGAAATCACAAGTCATTAACCAACCTATTCATTATCCCTATTTCCTCAATTTAATTCTAATGACTAGGATATCATTAACTTAGGTTAAACTAGGGTTTTATAATCTAGCCAAGTAGTCATGACTAGGGTTAGCTTCTAGGACAGTCGCCAAAGTCACCATGAGTCAAAGTCAAGAATAGCACTAAATCAAATATACCAAAAATCACTTAAATTCCAATAATTCTAATTAATACTAAATAATTCCAAATAATTCCCAAAATTTCAAAAATGACCAAAATACCCTCAAGCGAGAAATGCGGTAGTGACACTCACAGCACGACACTTTTTTGAAAGAGGCCAAAAGCCCAAGTGACTTCGTTGCCTCAAGATCACAATTTCCTTGTCGCCCAAAAGCGCAGTGACTTCGTTGACTCAAAGAGCACAGTCTCCTCGTCTCCCAAAAGTGCAGTGACTTTGTTACCTCAAGGACACAGTCTCCTTGTCACCCAAAAGTGCAGTGACTTCGTTGTCTCAAGAGCACTGTCTTCTCGTCGCCCAAAAATGTAGTGACTTTGTTGCCTCAAGGGCACAGTCTCCTCGTCGCCCAAAAGTGCAGTGACTTCATTGCCTCAAGAGAACAATCTTCTCGTCGCCCAAAAGTGCAGTAACTTCGTTGCGTCAAGAGCATAGTCTCCTCGTCGCCCAAAAGCGCAGTGACTTTGTTGCCTCAAGGGCACAGTCTTCCGTCGCCCAAAAGCACAGTAACTTTTTTTGCCTCAAGAGCAGTCTCCTCGTCGCCCAAAAGCACAGTGACTTCGTTGCCTCAAGAGCAGTCTCCTCTCGCCCAAAAGTACAGTGACTCCGTTGCCTCAAGAGCACAATCTCATCATCGCCCAAAAGTGCAACAACTTCATTGTCTCAATGGCAGTCTCCTCAACGCCCAAAAGCGCAGTGACTTTGTCGCCTCTACAGCAGTCTTCTCGTCTCCCAAAAGTACAGTGACTCGAACACTACCAAAAGTGTAGCTCATATAGAGCACAGTTTCCCTACAATGTGGCATCATACCACCTGGACAGTATAGCAGCTGTATCTTCTCAGATACAATTGGATTCAGTTTGGTGTATCTTTTCAGATATAATCAAATCCAGTTTGTTTAAACTGCCACCCTTGAGATAGAGTCGGATTTAGTTTTTTTAAAAAGTTGTATCTTTTTAGATGCGATCAAATCTGGTTTTGTTTAACCCCATCGCTCTTGAGATGAGATCATATTTTAATTTGTTTGAACATCCGTTCACTCGATAAGAGCAAGATCTAGTCGGTTTCATCTGAGCAAAGTCATCGGGAAATGGGCACACGCCATGTGTCAATTAATCGGTCATACTGATAAAGGATGATAACTGTCCAAGATCCCGATTACGGAGAATTCCAACAACCGCGACGTGTCAGCTCAGCACCAGTCTTCACATAGCAGTTACAACAGATATTCTCCGTAATCTTGGGCGCACAGCGCTCCTATGCGCCAGAAACCCTTATGCACATCATAAACATGTTGGCCTATAAATAGAGGAGCCTTACTTCATTCAAAAACTCTTCAGCATATTCTTGATTGGCAACCCCGAGTACCACTCATAAGCATCAGAAAGTCAAAGCAAGTTTAGTTCATCGTCAGATCGTCAACGGAGTAAAGGAGCCGCTGTAGTGCACGATCTCCACCGTCATACTTCTCCATAAATTCTTGTACCTAGATCTGTTGTTTAGGAATCTTTTGTACTCTGTATATGTTTAAAATACAAAAAGTTTATATAACTTTTGTTATGGCAAACATAGTCTAGGACTAATGTACATTGAGTCACACTTGAAACCAGAAGTCCACTCAACCACCAGTCCACTTATACAGCCCAAAGCCTATCTACAAAAAACCTAACCACTCAATTCATTCCATCCAAAATAGGCCAAAAACTATACCTTACTTGGGTAACCGAACTTTGGTCGAACATGGTCATAATAAATCTGGACATACCAGACACTTGTAAAATCCCAGATTTTGTGGATTCTAATATTCGAAAAAAATTCAAATATATACCCGAATTCTAGCCGAACTCAGCCTATAAAAAATCCTATAAATAGGCATGGATTTTCATATTCTTACTCACTCATCTTTCTTATCCTATAGAGTGATCTCTGAGCTTTAACCTTCCCATCTCCAAGATCAACTCTCCCAGCCTTCTAGTTCCAAGTGTTATCTCGGTTAGAAGTCTGTAAAGAGTTGTACAAGCTTGGTTTATAAAAGCTTATCTCTGCGGCTGAAGTCATGGGTTCTTCAGATTAAAGCTCGTGTTGTTGAAGTCGTTGTGTGTTTCGGATAAAAGCACAAGTTTTTGGAGCTATAAGCGCTTCAGATTCAAAGCTTGTGTTTCACTATTGTGACTATAGTGGATTCAACTCCGAACAAGAGTTCTCAGGCCTGGACTAGTCCTCTCAGAGGGAAACTAGGATAAAAAAATCTTGGTGTTTACGTTTGCTCTCTAAACTCTGCTGCTTTCAATACTTGTTTTTCATACGCATATATTTTTATCGGGTTGGTCTCTGCCTTCACTTAAAATATTTTTAATTTGATAGATATTTCTGTTGCACTGTATTCACCCCCACCTCTGTAGAGTTGCCTATCGGTCCCTCAGGAACACGGTTGGTTCAAGTCAAAAGGAGGGCTATCAAATAGTCGTCCTTGAGCTGAGTCAGAAAAGAATGGTAACATTGAAAGTTCTTAGGACTGTAGAGTGCCGAGGCAGTCCCGAGTTTGGGTGCTGCATAAGAAGTATGGAAAAAAAAAGAAAGATCACTAGTTTGAGTCGCATGGTCAGTTTCGTAAGGCACTATTGCATGATCATTGGACAACATGTCGACAAGGTTTCACATCTTCGAACGGCAACCTGGGGCCACATGATCGATTCGACCTAGAAGGAAAGCAATATAGTCGTGTTAGATTGTACTGCACCGGTGATTCGAGGACTTCAGCAGGACTCGCTACCCGTGCTGTAAGGGTCTCGTCTGTACCAAGTTATAAAGTCCAGGTAGGTTTGGGGGGGTTGTGATCCTTCATACAGTTTAAGTTGGCGTGCTGAACGGCTATCCTCATGCAGGTCGAGAGTCGAGTCAAAGATGAATGCACGACACGCAACAAGTTTGGAAAGTCTAAGATTTGGCTTCAGAAGAGACACATGCTTCGATACGAATTATGGCACTATGGTTAGTAGTTGACACAAGTCATTATGTTATAGCAGGCGTTGTCTTGAGTATGAACATGGAAGGTAAGTATGGTATATTCGTGTTATGTTGCAAGGCATGACCACAATATTGTTACGCAATAGGCAAGTTACACTGAGTTGTGAGGCACGACCTCAATGTTGAAACACGAATGGGTTATATGGCACGACCATATTATTGCGACACAAAGTAGACGAGTAATGTATGTCTTGAAATTGATGCTAAGGCAAAATTAGAAAGATAATAAAATATTAGATATACTCACTAAAATAACGTATTTGTTTTGTATGGATGGGCGAGATGCCCCCACCAGTACAGTTGTGCACTGACACCCCACCAGTTTGCATGTACAGGTTATGGTACTTGCTCGTCAAGATAGAGCTCGATTGGATGCGCTGAGGTATAAAGTTTTTGAAGTTTCGAGGCATACGACAGCGTTGGAGTCTTCACCTATACGGAATATAATGTATAGAGATCGTCTTCTGAAGCATCCACAAGTTGTAAGCCTTCGAACATGATATCATTGTAATTGAGGAAGAATGAGAGAGAGCAATAGTGAATTGTATTGTGAGGAAGAGAGAGCTGAGTGATTTGTAATCTTGGCCTCGAGCCATTGTAACATTATGTTTTCAATATCAATAAAAAGAAATTATATTCTATACATCTTGTGTTATATAACTTTTCTGTTTGGGACTTCTGTGTGACGACCCCGTCGCTAAGCTGCGTAATCGACTATTACGGTATTCGCCTTGCGAGAGCATAATTTAGGCTCGTGCGGCATCATATCCTAGCGAGTACGATCGATTCTACAGAACCGGGATGTGACATTAGTGACACCTAACTACATGGTGAAGCTTGAAGTTAACAACTTCTACTTTGACACTCTTACTTGTAAAATGAAATCAATAATGTATGTTGAGAGGTTTGATCAAGAAAGCATGTTGATAATGCGAACAACCATATAAATAGGAGAGAGATAATTAAACATGTGTTATGATTAGTCATTGGCCAAACTTTAGACGCATTGTGCTTTCCGAGAAGGTGTGATTAAGTTATTACTACCATGGTATTTGGATATCCTCTTTCGAGAGACTGAGAGAGATCTAATAAGACAACACAAATAGATCTAGGGTTTATGAGTTCCTCATCAGATTTGTGGTTTTGTGATATGGCTTATCCTTAGGCTAGTTCCTGAGGGGACGTATTTAAAGTGCTCGCTAACTGTAGGTACTCACGGTCGCACATCGTACTGACATATGATCATTTTAGACGTTGGTGATAGAGAGAAGTGCACCCACTATGTGAAGCAGAAGTATGTTGGCATTAGACCGGATCGATCGGTCTAGCTCAGTCCAGACCAGGTCCAGTTCAGTCAGTCAAAGCCATCTTATTGGAGGGCAAATCCTATTTGGATTAGATGCACCAATAGGGATGCGCCCAAGTGGTCATGTCTAGGACCATCGAATCTAGGATACCCTAATTCTATATATAGTAAGTAGTTTCTAAGAGAAACCGTAGTCTCCAATTATTCTACAGAAGTGAACATTAAACATTGTCTTCTCCATCCTCTTCTCTCTCCCCCATATTCTACTAGGAGTTCTGATTGTTTTTTCTTCATAGGTTGCTTGACTTTCTGAGCTTTCTTTCATGTTGTGATACTTGTTGTTTGACGGTCGAAAACCAAAGTAACATCTTCATCTTCTGGCATTACGTCTTTTAACTAGCCCACAAAGTTGTGGTTTTTTCTTAACTTGCTTTGAATGGTTTCTTTACTAATTTGTACACCCCTCGCGCATAACATCCTATTTATGAATGAGTCATATATTTGACAACTTATATTAGATTATTTGAACTACGATGACTCCCCATAGTGCAGTACTCACACTTTCCTAAAGTGAGAATACCAAGCAGTGTTCTCTTGAGATCTCTCTACTATTGTGATCAATGACCTACCTAGGAGAAGTCAACCAGTTCACCTATTGAAGGTAACTTTCGTTGCATCCCTCTCGAACCTTAGATACCTAGATTCTCACGAGAATGTACAATAAGTGATGATGGTGGAAATATTAACTTAAATCTGATCTATTGCTGTAGTGGAGATACTATAGAGAATAATTGTTGTATATTTTATTGATTGGCTACTCCACTATTTATAGGGACTCTAGCTCCTCTTCATACTACATTTTTCTAATATGGGACTAAGTCCCTTATTAGTTCTCAACACTCCCCCTCAAGATGGGCGATAGATATTAATCACTCCCATCTTGTTACATAGCTTCGACAGACTTAATGAACTAAGACCCTTAGTCAGACAGTCTACCACTTGTTCTTCTGAGCGAACATGACCAATCTTTAGTATCCTTTGTTCCAGCTTCTCTTTGATGAAGAATTGATCGATCTCGATGTGCTTCGTTCTGTCGTGTTGAACTGGATTGTTAGCTATACTTATTGCAGCTTGACTATCGCTCAGAAGACATAACGGTGCTCCCTTGTCCAGCTTCAACTCTGTCAGCAATGCTTTCACCCACAGCAACTCCGACACTCCTAAAGCCATTGCTCTGTATTCTACTTCAGCTGTAGACCGTGCTACCACTGACTGTTTCTTGCTTCTCCATGAGACCAAGTTTTCTCCTACAAAGACACAATATCCCGTGGTAGACCTTCTATCGTCTATGCAGCTCGCCTAGTCCGCATCGCAGTGTCCATCAACTTCTATACATCCATTCTTCTTGAACCATAGCCTTTTCCCCGACGTCCTTTTCAGATATCTCAAGATCTGAAACACTGCATCCATATGACCCGTTCTTAGATCATGCATGTAGCGACTTACTACACTTACCGTAAATGAGATATCAAGGCGAGTGTGCCCCAGATAAATCAATCTTCCTACAAGTCATTGATATCTTTCACGATCAACTGGCTCTCCTGCTTCTGCTCCCAACTTGCACTTCTGGTCAATTGGAGTGACTACTGCTTTTCATCCTAGCATCCCTGTCTCCGTCAGCAGATCTAGTGCATATTTTCTCTGTGATAGAACAATTCCTTGTTCGTCTTTACACACCTCGATACGTAGAAAGTACCTCATCACTCCTAAATCCTTTATCTCAAACTCCTTCGCGAGTTTTGACTTCAGCTTAGCGATCTCGACTTCATCATTACCTGTGATTACTATATCATCTACGTATGCAACAAGTATAGTGATGTGGCCTCTTGCATGCTGAAGAAAGACCGTATGATCTGTATTTGCTTGATGGTATCCCATGCCTGTAATAGCCTTTTTGAATCTGTCAAACCAGGCTCGAGGAGATTGCTTGATTCCATATAGCGACTTCTTTAGTTTATACACTTTTCCATGTGATGTCCCTCCGTCTGATTCTATAGTGTAGCACCCTGGCGGGAGTTCCATGTATACTTCTTCTTGTAGGTCCCCATGGAGAAAGGCATTTTTCACATCTAACTGGTATAGCTTCCACCCATAGTTTGCTGCAATGGAGACCAGAGTTCTTACGGTGCTCATTTTTGCTATTGGAGCAAACATCTCATTATAGTCGATGCCATATGATTGTGTGTATCCTTTTGCAACCAACCTTGCCTTGTATCGTTCCACTTTTCCTTCTGACGTCTCCTTTACTGTGTACACCCATTTGTATCCCACAGTTTTCTTCCCTTTGGGTAATGGAACCATCTCCCACATCTTATTTTTCTCCAGTACACCAAGTTCTTCCATCATTACAGCTTTCCACCTTGGATCTTTCTTTGCTTCCTGCCAACTTTTGGGCAATAAAGTAGAGTATAGTGATGCAATGAAGGCTCGATAATTCGAAAAAATGTTAGAATAAGACAGGTAGTTGGCAATATCATGTTCATAATCATCAAAACGACTAGGAGCCTTACCCGCATTTATACGAGAAGATCTCCTTAAGGGAGCAATAGGTGGTAGAGAGATCATACCACCAGAGTCAGAGAGATCCGCATCAGAATCAGATTGATTTAGTACGGGGGCAACATCTTCAAGAGTTGGAACAGGAGTAGACGAGGGACTTGGTACAGTAGGCACAGGGCACGGTACAGACACAGTACTGGACTTCTACTGTCTCCTTCTGTAGACTTGGAGCTCCTTTTCCATTGTCTGCTGCTCCTCCTGTTTAACATATGTATCTTTTTCATCTTCTGTATCAGAGTCACTGCTTTCTTCCCCTTTCGTCCAGTTTTCCACGACCGGGCATAGGACCGATCCGACCACCACAGATGGGCTTATTTTCTTTTCCTCACATCTAACACCCTCTGTTTTAGGTGTGTTACCAAACGCTGAACCGTCATCCGAACCATAATATGGTTTCAGTTCTCTGAATGTAACGTCCATGATTACAAACATCTTCCGTTCAACTGGGCTCCAACATGCGTATCCCTTCTGAGTTGTCGTGTACCCGACAAAGACATATTTAACCGCTCTAGGATCCAGTTTGTCAACTCCTGGCCTATTTTCTTGGACAAAACATACACACCCAAATATTTTCGGTAGAACAGTGTATGTGGTTGCACCAGTAAGCATCTCCAATGGTGTCTTCCAGTCCAATACCTGAGATGGCAATCTTTTGATGAGATAAGAGGCCGTTAACACCGCCTGCCCCCATAAGTGTTTTGGGACATTCATAGCCAGCATCATCGTCCGTGCGACCTCCAGCAGGTATCTGTTCTTCTGTTCGGCTACACCATTTTGTGCCGGTGTATAGGCACATAAAGTTTGGTATAGTATTCTATGAGTGGATAAATACTCAGCAACCTTCTTATTTGTATACTCCGTCCCATTGTCAGACCATAAGCACTTAATTTTAGTACCATATTGTGTTTCAACCCGGCGATAAAAGTCTCGAAACGCCTCAAAGACGTCACTCTTATTTTTCATAAGATAGACCCATGTTACGTGAGTATAACAATCAATAAAAGTGATGAACCATCGAAAACCGTTAATACCGATTGTAGGACAAGGGCCCCATACGTCCGAATGTATCGTATCAAATACAGGTGAACTTCTACTTCCTGAACTCACATACGTGCTTCTGGTATGTTTACCCAACTCACATGCATTACAAAATAACTACTCTTTATTAGCCCTTTGGTATAAGGACGAATACATTCGACTAATAATTTTAAAACAAGAATGACCGACACGCTGGTGGTGGAGTAGCAATTCATCTTCTACACTGCACCATGAATTTTTCGGTGGTGTATCTGCTACCAGAGATGCCAATACTTTGTCCAGTCCAGTCCTGTCTAAGTACCACAGCCCATTATGCTATGTGCCAGTCCCTAGTCGTCGTCCTGTTCCCTTCTTCTGAAAAGTCACCGTAGGAATGTCAAAGAAAATAGTATAGTTAAGATCAAGAATAATGACACTAATAGAAAGAAGATTGATAGGAAAAGACGGAGCATGTAAGGCATTGGTGAGAGTGAGAGAAGGGGTGCATGCGACAGTGCCTTTACCCATGACAGGACTGGAGTTACCATCAGCAGTCTGAATGCTCTCTTGCGTCGGTAGGTGAGTATAGTCCTGGAACTCACCGCGGGACCCCGTGACATGGCAAGATGCCCCAGAGTCCATAATCCAATCTGGTTGGTGGACAGCTGCTGTAAGAGCACGTGCAGGAATACCTGTGCTGGTTTGGGCAACGCAAGTGATGTGATCCCCCGAGGTAGAGGACGCCCCATGACTGCCGTCCGAATTCAGCTTCGTGCTGCGTAACCTCGTAAGGAACTCCTTCTCAAGAGAAGTTAACTCAGCCAGGTGATTTTCTCCCCCTTCCTCCGCCAGATTAGCTTTGTGTCCTCCAGAATAATTTTTCCTTCTACCAACATAACCGCCTCTACCACCGCGACGTCTTTCGCGGCCCCGTCCACGATCACTCGACTGACTTTACAGGAGTTTTGGATAAAATCTGATGTAATGCCCTGAGTCACCACAGTTGTGGCAAACACCGGCCACAGAGGGAGGCTGATTGAAGGCGGTAAGGGCAAACTTATCAACAGCGGCTTGCTCCCCCTGGAAATAGCCCTTGTTGGGCATCAACTTCAATCGAGCCTCTTCTTGTGCCATGTCAGCTATGGCTTCTTCTAAGGTTGGAAGCATGGGCTTTGCTAGGAGTATATTCCTTCTATGCTCAAACACAGGGTTAAAACCCTTCAAGAATTTCATCATCCGTTGTCGCGAAATATAATCCAAGAACTTTTGGAAATATTTCGTAAATGCTGGTTCGACTTGTGCATCTTCCATCCCAAGAGGATCATAGTGATCCAGATCAGACCAGTACTTCTTTAACTGTGCTGCATATTCAGAGATGGTACGGTCGTCCTGGGCCACCCTATCATGTTCATCCTGCAGTTGGAAGACCCGCATAGGATTGCCTGAGCCTGAGTACATATCCTTCAAAGTCCGCCATATATCAGCAGCAGCCTCCATCGCCTCTACATTGCCCGACACCCGGTCGATCAAGGAGGCTGTCAACCATCCAGCCACAACATTGTGGACAATTTCCCAAATAGCAAACTCCTTTGAGGAGGGATCATCTGGCGCCTTGGTTTGGCCATTGACGTAGCCAACCAAGCCTCGTCCCTTCAGCGTCCGCATTGTCTGCCGTGACCATTTCAAGTAGTCGGACGTTCCTTCCAACTTCGTCTCCAGCTTGTCCAGCTTTCCCATTTTGTAGGGTGACGGATCCACATCAGTATGGATCACACGTGGGGTTGCCTCGGTTAATCTCTTTGATAAAATATCATCAACCAAGGCCTTCATCTCTTCTGCTGTCAGTTTACCACTGATCGAATCCATGGCGTCTTCAACTGTGATTCGTCGTCGCCGGCTTCGTCGTCGTCGTCTTTATGTAAAGTCTTCAACAGAGACCATACGAATGCGCTGTTAACGTGGCCAACACCGGCGCGCATATGTAGATCCTAATGTGCAGATCGAGAACGGAAAAACAAAAAAGTATTTTGTAATTCCGGAGGGCGTAATCTAGGAACAGATGGTACAAATAAAGTATTTGACGTCCATCAATCTTCGAATAACCGTCCACATAATTTTTCTCGCAAATTAGGGTTTCTTTTTTTCGTTTTGAAAAAAAAGGGGGGGGGGTCGGCAGCAGTTGGGGTCGGAAGAGGGAGGGCGTCGGGGGGGGGGGGGGGGGGGGGGGGGGGCAGCAGCAGGGGGTTCGTCGGCGGCAGCAGGGGGGACGTCGGGGCAGCAGGGGTGTTCGGCGGCCGGGGGGGCGTCGGGGGGGCAGGGGGGGGGGGGGGGGGGGGGGGGGGTTGCTGGGTTGGGGAAGGGGTGGAAATTTTTTTTTTGTAGTTATGGCTCTGATACCATGTAGAGAATAATTGTTGTATATTTTATTGATTGGCTACTCCACTACTTATCGGGAGTCTGGCTCCTCTTCATACTACATTTTTCCAATGTGGGACTAAGTCCCTTATTAGTTCTCAACAATAGGCAAGTGCCTTACATCCCTGGTGTAGTGGAGAGACTAACTCAAAGTGGGACTAAATCTGATCTACTGCTGCAGTGGAGATACTAACTCAAAGCTTCATGGCATAAATAGGTACATCCCTGGTGGTGATGAGGAACTTCCTGCTGTCAGTGTCACTAAAAGAAACACCGAAAAGGGATGAACCAAAAACAGCATTGCCCCCTGAAAGAAAAGGTAAGTGCCTTACATGCCCGCTACTCCATGTTGCATTTATTTCAATTTTCAGTCTCAAACTATGATCAGTTTGTTTTACTTTATAGTTTCCTTTTCAGCCAGGTTTGCCTATGCATCAACATCATTTAATTAGTAGAACGGCCAAGGATAGAAGGGGAGATTCTAGCGCTCGGACTAATTAAATGATGTTGTTGGCTATACTGCATAATCCTTCAGGAAAAGCGAAGCAGTGGTATAATTTTGCTGCCATAATGCATAACTCTTCAATTTTATATTGTAGTAAAAATATAGCACTGGACATCTAGATCACCATCCATCCTACATATTTCTAGCATTTTATGTTGTTGGCTATACTGGACAGCTACAAATGATCATATTCGTAGGAGAATCGTTATACAGATGGTTGTTTATATCTTGCATAATTACTGTTTTAGACCCTTTTCGGTATTTTGCTGAGTTTTCATCATTATTTCCACTTTCAGAACAATCCATAACTAATTTCATCTTAATTTTGCAGTTAAGTTATTCAGAGGCTTGTAACAAAACAAAAGCACTTGCGGATGTGGAAGACACCAAGAAGATGGATTCAGATGCTGATCTAGTCGTTTAAGTACAACTCTTCCAAATGCTCAGAGTCACTAGAAGAGGGCAGGCAGCCTCTGAAGAAGAAACAAAAGCGACTGGAGAAGGAAGAATGGGTGGGTGGATCAGCACCCTTGGAAGGAAGAATGCCAATTTTGATTCTATGACAATGGTCCAAGGTTTGACATCGCGCTTCTCCTCAGCGACTGTGCAGAGACATTTCTTGTGAATAGCAAGCCTGCATCATGATGTGCGTCTCAGTACGTATCATTCGGCACTTTTTTATATCAAATTGTGAAGAAACTCAAGTTAAAGAAGCGAGAATTCTCGTGCATGGGTCAGAAGAAGATTGTAAGTAATGATTTTGTAGATAACTAATTGACCATATTGCTGATTGCTCACAAGGTTTCCAATGAACTTTTTCCTATAATCACTCTGATACCATAATTTCCCCTTTCTTTTTCATGTGTGCTTACATGGATGTCTTGAACTTCGTTGAGTGATTGCACTTTGCTACCATCAGTAAGTACACTGTCAAACTTAATACTAGTTAGTAATGCTTCAATTGGACAGGTACACATCCGATTAATTTGTTGTCCTATTTACTCTGTTATTTATACATTGTGTACATATATGCAACCCCAATAAATAGCACAGGTATCCGAACAGCAAGAGTGAACCAGAACCTAAACAGAACAGATACACATCTTGCAGACAACACAACAGGTAAGTAGGTGTGTGCAGACATTTACCTGCAGATGATACATATACCTAATAAACTGCTTTCAAAACTCAAGTTCTCAAAGTGAGAGGATGAGAATTAATGCTATCGAGGCATCGTCGGCTGTTGAACAGGATTCGCGACACCGGACATAATGTAGGGGACATGCCCGGCAGGAAGCATAACTGGCATGCCAACAGCAGACATCATGTGGCCAGTGACGGGGTGACTGACCGGTGGTCCGTACGGCATTGCCACTCCATGCATACTCTGCGGGTGGAGGTGGTGCTGGGGAGGGAGGGTGATCATAGACGACATTCCTGCAACGGAAGCAGGATTGGGGTTGGCAGGACCGGTGATAGGCCCCTGGGGAGAGGCTACATCGACCCCGCCATTCGCCATGGTGATGTCGTGGATGCTCGATCTCCGTCGGTCCCTGTTCATCGAGTTGAGGCGGATGAAGTACTTCTGAGCGTGGCTGGCGACCTGCGTGGGAGTCCTCGAGACGACAAAGTTTCTCGATATGCTCCTCCAGTCACCCTTACCAAACTTGTCAAGGCCAAGCAGGAACAATCTGAAACAGAAGCAACAACATGATAATTAGCTTTTTCTGAGGGAAAAGAATACATTGAATCGCAAAAAAGGAGTCAGTAGTCGCTTTTTGCTTGTATATTTTCACAATTTGGAACAGATTAGTACTACTAGTTACTAGTTAGTGTAGGTTTTGTGCAAAGGTTCTTGCCAACTATACGAATATGAGCACAGATACGGGTATGGAGAAGATATTGATATGGGATAAGGGATAAGGGATACGGACCATCTCCAAATAAGTACAATATGTAGTTCCCATGTTGCAAGAACACGGATACAGAGATACGAATATACGGACATGGTAAGGTGCGGACACGATTTTCGTATCTGTGCAACATATTCTACGGTTGACGTCAGGTTTTGATAAACATGGATATTAAGTTGCACGGACACTGATACTCTAAGGACACGCAAACACGGATATGACACATATTTTAATGTGTCCTAGTGTATTTTGGAGTGTACGGATTGTGTCCAATATGTATCAGATCCGAAACATCCCACAGTTTTGGAGTGTAGGTGCTTCCTATGCCGGAAACTTTTCAACCATATACAACCTTGGTTCGTTACCTGTGTTCTTCTTCCGTCCATGGAATTCCCTTCCGCCGTTCCTGCTCGGATTTCGAGAGGGCCTTGCTCAGTCCTACTCCCACCTCACCTCCTCCTCCTCCTCCTCTCCCGTCCGCTAATCCCCCATGGTGATGGTGGCCGTGACGATGGTGGTGATGATGACCGTGTTCCTCCTTCTTAACCACTACCTCTTCCTCCCCGACATAGCGAGGGAGAGGCACTTTTCCGGCCACGATGGCATTGACATCCTCCACCAAAATCTCGTAATGTCGCTTCACCTCCTGTAACGTCTTGGTAGGTACACTAGACGCGACCTCTTCCCACCATGCTTCGTCCTTGTTCTTAGTTTTCGTTGTTGCAAGACTGTTCTCGAACGCCTTCTCCTCCTCCCCGCTCCACCCACCGCCGCCTCCCTCGGCCGCAGACAACGGCATGGAGAGGCAGAAGCGGCAGAGCGAACCGACGGCCGGCTGCCGATCGATTAGTGTCCTCTCTCTCTCTCTCTCTCTCTCTCTCTCTCTCTCTCTCTCTCTCTCTCTCTATAATGTAAGTTGTATAATACTATTTTTAGTTTGGAGTTTGTTGTGTGGAGAAGAAAAAGGGAAGAACACAAACTAACAGGAAAATGGCGGGTAATAATAACTGGAAAAGGAATTTAAGAGAGACGTGGTCGTTTCTCTATTTCTCGTTTCTGGTAACACAATCCGTAGTCCACTTGCTTCATTGGCTGGCTCGTCTCTGTCGCCTTTAACTAGGCCTGCTACCAGACGCATGTGGTCGGATCGGGTCTGGATTCGGGTAGTGCTAGCCGTGGACCCCTTAGGATTAGGGATGGCAATATCTCTCCGAATCCGACGGGACCAGGTTATTTTTCCCGAACAGGATTGATTTAGGGACTTAAAACGGTAATGGGGACTGGGATTATAAATAAAAAAAAGATCGCTCGGATTCGGAGACGGATATAGATATAGTATTCCCGGCCCCGCGATAAAACTTTCGCTCGGATTCGGGGACGGGTTACTACAACTAGGGATAGAATCACTCGTTTTGGTATACAAGTTCAAGAACAAGGTTGCATGCTATGCCAACAAGCAGAGAAAACATTCATTTATCTATTTTTTTCAATGTGTGTTTACATGGGAGATATGGGAGATATGAAAGCAACAACAATGTTTCAGACATTCCGGTCGCAATCTCAAAAGACATGGATACCCAAATTGGTATTATTTCTAATCAACGCAGGAAGGGCAGTCGGTGGTTTTGGACGGCTCGAATCCGACTTTCAGCATCAATTTGACACATTTGGAGAGAGCCAAACAGACACAAATATGAATGCTTGAGCACAACTCCTTTGGGGATCCTACATAATTTGATATTATTACCATGAGTTAAAGGATGCATGAGAGATGTAACTGTTAAAAACCAAGAAAATTACGATTTTTTTCAATATATATATATATATATATATATATATATATATATATATATTATATATATATATATATATATATATATATAATGCCAAAAGTTAGGTTTCACAACGAAAATTTTCTTTTCAAAAATACCCTTACTTATATTTACTAATTAAAAAGATTACATAAAGTTAATAGGGATAAATAGGTAATTACAAGAGGTGTCTTTTGGTCTTTCTAAATAGTCTTATATGTATGTATAAAATAATATAATAATAGTAATATAATAATAAGTTTAGAATAATTAATGGATCACTTTTAGTCTTCCTAATAATAATATACTACTATTATTTGTTCTTTTCAAGTAGCATAAGATACGTGCAACGCACGTGCATATATATATATATATATATATGGAACCGGATCAATGGCCCCGCCCGCGGAGCCCCGTCGAAGCCCCGCCCCCCCTGCACCATCGGATCGCGCGGGGCCCGCGTGGGGTCCGCGCGAGCCCGTGCGATCCAACGGCTAAGGATCGCGGGGGCTTCGGCGGGGCTCCGCGGGCGGGGCTCCCGATCCGCTCCCATATATATATATATATATATATATATATATATATATATATATATGTATTTATATATTTATTAAATAAATATATATATATATATATATATATATATACATATATATATATATATATATATATATATAATAAATAAATAAATAAATAAATAAATAAATAAATATATATATATATATATATATATATATATATATATATATATATTATATATATATATATGTATATATATATATATATATAATAAATAAATAAATAAATATATAAATACATATATATATATATATATATATATAAAATGGAGAACAGGGAGGGAGGCGAAAAGAGCGGCGATGGCACAAAGAAAGTTGCAAGCGACGGGGAGGAGGCGGATGCGCGGGCCAGGAACCTCCGCTACTTTCCAGGAGAGAGACCGGCGGCGGGTGGACCAACGTGGTCAGAAAGAAACGAGAAGGAGCGGATAGCTCCAACAAAAACCCAGTGGCACACTCGATAGGGCGACCAGGTTTTGCCGGGGGGCGGGAGCTGGGAGGGGGCAGGAAAATACGGAGGGGGGGAGCAGACATACCACCCTGTGCAGGGAAACACGGCGAGGGGGGCAGGCCCATCGGGGGAGAGGAAGAGCAACCAGTCTCCTACACAGGGTGTTCGAGGAAATGCCACTAAGAATGTGCAGGGAGGAAGAGCGAAGCCAACATCATGGGTAGACCTCTATAAGGGAGCTAGCATCAATGAAATGGATGGAGCCATGGTCTATGTCGAACCGGTAGTGTTGGAGGAGGAGAAGGTGGCGACTATCACGGCGGAGGACCTTCGGGAAACAACGGAGTATTGGCAGAACACCATTATGTTGTATGTACTGGGGAATAAACCTTTCTACGGCCATCTACAAGGGTTCGCCATGCGTATATGGAGACCGGTGGGCACCATGGACATATTCGCCAGGAAAATGGGTTCTTCATCATGAACTTTGGGCTCCAGGAAGATAAGGATAGGATCCTACAGGGGGGACCGTGGGTATTTGATGGATGCCTCGTCGTGTTAAAGGAATGGTGTCCTGAATCCAGCTTCGAAAGAGAGAGGCTTTCAGTATGACAGTTTGGATTCGATTACCATTCTTGCAGCCGCAATTATGGAGTGCACAGTCCATAACTACGATTGTGAGCATGGTGGGGAGACCATTGCGTATGGATACTCTGACCTTGAAACGGATGAGACTTGCATATGCTCGATGTTTTGTTGAAGCGGTGGATGGGCTCCCTAATAGAGTTGGCGTGCTGGTTCCGAATGGGAATAAATACTACTAAGACATTGAGTATAAGTGGGTGCCTCCTATGCAGGAAATGTAGCTTTGGCCACATCGACCAACAATGCACGACCACTAGCGAGAATGAAGGGAGGGGAGAGGATCAAATAAGAAGAGCAATGGCCAATCCAACCGGAATACGATAGATAATGAGGAAGAGACAGAGATGGAGGGCATGGACAGTATGCCTGCATGAGATGTTAACAAAGCAGGGAGAGCTCTACTGTTCTGGGCAAACGTGTAGGTAGCCAAGAAAACTACTGTCAAGGGAGAAGAATAAAGACTCTTTGGCAATATCAAAGCCCGACAATAGTCCAAAAACATACATAACCTCATGAAAGCTGATGGCAGTGTGGTGACAGAGCAGAGCCAAATACGGAAGGAGGCGGTAGAGTATTACACATAGCTATATAACTAATCCACATATCCTAAGACCTTCCCCAATCTGGTTTGTAAAAGGATTGTCCTGAGGAAGGCAATACTACCTTGAGAAGGCAGGTCGATGTTAAGGAGATCGAGGAGTATATCAAGAATGCAGATGAGACCAAGTCACCTGGACCAGATGGTTTTGGTGCCAAATTCTTCAAGACACACTGGACATCCATTAAAGATCTAGTTGTTGAGGTAGTATCCGACTTTTTCGAGCATGGTACGCTACTACATGAACTTAACTATACATTCATTACTCTGACCCCTAAGAAGCAAGGGGCCTCTTTCCTAGCTGAGTTTTGACCCATAGCGTGCTGCAACTTTGTGTACAAGATTATAGCAAACATCATGTATAGATGTACGAGAGATATACTGCCAGGGCTTATCTCCTGGAATCAAACTGCCTTCATCTTTGGAAGGTCCATTGCAGAGAACTGCCTATTAGCTAATGAGATGGTTAAAGGGTTCAATAAGAAAGGAAGGGACAAAGCCTGCATCAAACTTGACCTACGCAAGGCGTATGACTCGGTGAACAGAGATTTTATCTGCCTCTTTATGGAATGCATGAGATTTGAAGAATGGTGGGTGAGACGGATTAGGAAATGTATATCAACTCCTTCTTTCTCCGTTCTGGTATAAGGGCAACTGGCAGGGTTCTTCACCAGCAACCGTGGGCTTCGACACGGAGACCCATTATCCCCTTATCTATTTACGGTGACTATGGAATAACTTTCATGTATGTTCAAATTGGCTGTCCACAGAAAGGATATCACTCCTCTATTCATGAAGGTATCCCCGGTGATCACTCACTTGATATACGTAGATGATTTGCTCGTGTTTGTGGTCCCCTCCCATAAAAGCATCAATAGCCTTCATGAGATACCTGGGGTTTTTTGGGAGCTGACAGGTCTTCGCCTTAACTAAGAGAAGAGCAAAGCCTACCTGAATCAATACTGTAGAAGAAAGGAGGAATGGAAGAGCTTGTTAAACATGGACTTGGGAGTCCTACCAGTCAGGTATCTCGGGCTCCCCTATCAGTGAACAATGCTAAAGCAGTTGATTGCAATAGCTAAATCGAGTTCGTGCAAAGAAGATTGGACGGGTGGCAAGCCATGATGCTGTCTTTTGGAGGAAGAGTGGAACTGATCAGGTCAGTCATATATGCTATATTCATCTTCTGGATGCAGGCTATTGTTCTTCCAGTTCGCATCATCAAACGCATTGATCAACTGCGTGCCACATTCGTATGGCGAGGGGGATTACAAAGTATAGCTTGGTCAAAACTTTGTAGACCCAAGGAGGAACGAGGCATGGGGCTATCCTCACTCATCAAATTGAAGGAAGTTGGGAAAGTGAAACTGGGATGGAGATTTTTGTAGGGACAATCGCTTTGGGCAGATTGGATGCGGCATAGGTACACTCGAAGATCCAACTTCTGGGAGCAAACTAGTGACCCCAACCACTCAGTTACCTACAAGTGCATTTTATAAGCTCGCAGATACTTGAAACAATCGATTAATCGAGTGATATATACGGGAGAGAACATGGGTCTTTGGTTCGACCCTTGGCGACAACACAGCAGCATCAAGGACCAGATAGGAGACATGGCAATCGATCATACGGGCACGAAAGACACCTTGAGCAAAATCATAGTGGGCAGGAAATGGCAGGTCAATAGGATCAACATCCCGGCACAGGTCCGTCAGGATATTATCAACCTGAGCATCGAGGAGCAGGGAACTGATCATTGGCGGTGGGAAAAAAACGGCGGCAAACTCAAAATGAGTAGTACTGTATACAATAAACTTCAAAATCAGGGACATATAGATGAATGGCGTGCCTACATTTGGAGCAAAGGGACAGCCAGCAACACCCAACACTACATGTACAAGCTCGTTAAAGATAGGCTTCTTACTCTCGACCGGCTTAGTAGACTGGGTATGCACATTCCGTCGGTGATTCGACTGTATGTTCGAATGTATGTTCTCTAAACCCATCTAGGCAGGTCAGAAAAAATAAACTGCAAATGAGCAGTGAACCAAAGGCTTGCGAACTTGGTCGAGATTAGAGGCTATCATAGGAGAGGGACCAGGTGGGAAAGCATGGCCATACTGCGTCTCCACTCCATAGTGTAGCACCTATGGCGTGAAATTGTATATAGTTTCTCTCTTTCTACAGGAAGGAGATAGAGGTGAGAAGATGAGTGAGATAGAGTAGAAAGATATGCAGAGTTATGTACATGCCTTCCCCCCCACAATTTTGAATATAATTACCTTTATATATATATATATATATATATATATATATATATATATATATATATATATTTTTTTTTTTTTTTTTTTTTTTGAAAGAAGGTAATTATGGCGAACACTCCCACCGGGAATCGATCTCCTGACCACTCGGGCCGCATGCATCTCTCTTAACCACTAGGCTAAATGTCATTTGCATATATATATATATATATATATATATATATATATATATATATATATATATATATATATATATATGGCGAACACTCCCACCGGGAATCGATCTCCTGACCACTCGGGCCGCATGCATCTCTCTTAACCACTAGGCTAAATGTCATTTGCATATATATATATATATATATATTTTTATATATATATATATATATATATATATATATATATATATATATATATAACAATGGCTAGAGCCTTCATTGAAACAGAAGAAAATAGGTTAGAATCGGGAGATAGCCCAAGTTCCTACAAAAAGAGGGTGGAACCCTCAACAGAATACCTTTATATATATATATATATATATATATATATATATATATATATATATAGTCCTTTTCTCCGAGCAGGCAAGTAACGCCAAGGGAGGCTGCGAACCGTGCCATCCCCACGGGACCCGCCGGTCACTACAAGAAAGATTACTATTCCCAAGGTTTTATGAACGTCATGAGAACTAGGAAAAACTTGGTTATAGTTTATACCGACGTTTGTTCAACATTTTTTTTTTCCAAACGTCGTCATTGCCGCAGTCGGCAAATTCCGACGTTTTGTGATAAGTGGCGTAGGGTTTAGCCGACGTTCATTCAATATTTAATAATTGTCGGTATTGGGTCTGTAATGATAACATTTTTTTGCACAAAACGTTGGGAATATAGCCAATTTTTCGACTGTTATAAAATGTCGGTATTTGTTTACTCAACTTGGTCCACAAACGTTAGGTTTTGTATTTCCAACATTCCCTCAAAACGTTGGGTTGTGTTTTAAATTTCTAACATTAACAAATTTCCAACCTTTACAAAAAAAACGTTGGAAATGGTTAATTTGGATGTAAATGAAAATATCATTTGGTATAATATATCAGCCACAATCACACATATCTGCCACAATCACATATAATCTGGTTGCCACAATCACAAATACCATTTGGTATAATATATCTACCACAATCACAAATACCATTTGGTATAAAATTTTAAACGTTATCACGAATATATATAAGTGCATCCACCAAAAAAAAATATAAGTGCATCCACAACCAAACAACAAAATGCCAAAATTTTAATTTAAAATAATTATAATCCAAAATATTGTCTGTGTCAAAAGTCTATATATCTTTACTCATTCTCTAAAAAAACACTCTAGTTCATTCAGAGTACATAAAAAACTTCGACCTGTCTTCATGATTAACGCACATAAGTGAATTATCCAGCATGTACATGATAACCTGTAAAAAAAAGAAAAGAAAACTATTAAAATTAGCACACAAGTCAAAAGTGAATGTTTTTTAAGACTTACGGCGCAAGTTGACCTTATCATCTACTAATTAGTTCTTTTTCACCCTCATAACAGCCATGAGATCCTGGATCAATGAACATAAGAAAAATAAGTAAAAACAAGGATATTTAACCATCTGATAATTGACTTGGTCAAGTAATAACACATTCAATCTGATTTTTAAAAAAATACAGGATCCCAAAGATTGGTAAAAGAGGGACACGCTGAACAGTTTATGAAACAAAACCCTGCAAGGAATTAGGAAAATGAGCAAAAAATCAACTGAAACATATAGATAATCTACGTAAGTCCTTTGGAAAAAATATTGACTATATGCACAATTAGCTTGTCTGACTCTAGACATCAGCCAAGTGACATAATCCATGTTTCTTAGCTACAATGATTTTTTTCATCACCTAGTAAAATGTCATAACTCACACCCGATGTAAGGGCACGAGGACATGGATACGCGGCGGTAGTATGTTGTCTAGGTCAATAATACTAACTAATACATCTCATGAATATGTATCACAACCTGTCAATGATATCTCAACTCCAAAGGAAGACAATATAATGATAGTAGTCATACTCAATCACAATAAACTATAAGGAAGATAAATGGCACGATAATGCCATAAAAGATACGATATGATAATCCAATAGAAGTCTAAAATCATAACATAATCCAAAACCATATCCAAAGTCTATAAGTCTAACTATCTCAACATAAACATAATTCTCAAAAATAATATCATCTTAAAGTCAGAAAGATGGAGACAAATCCAGTACTAATTGTTAATATAGCTAAACTAGTGTCTCCTCTATTGGAGCTAGTCCCTTCTGAGCCAAGGTCTCTATGTCTACTCCTACTACATCTTGAGGTCCGTAGTGGGTAGGACACCACTCCTCTAAATCATCTAAAAAAAATATACAGTCAAGATTGGAGCGAAACACACCTCTAACAATAGTTCCAGTAAATGATATGGACTATGTAACAGTAAATAGAAAGACTATACAAGATAATAGAATAGGTACATGGATATAACAAGACATGAGTAATGCTGTAAGTAAATACAAGAGCAAGAATATCAGAAAATAACTATCTAAGTGAGTGAGCACTAGTTTCAACATGTGATCGGCTTGGGAACTTGATATAAGTATAGTGGCCTGGTTAATCATACGTGCGGTGTTTGATTAACACTATTCAAGGAACAAGACATGATACAATGAGGGTTTGATGACATATCTACACTAATACTCTCCGTCTCCGACTGGTATAGTGGATCCAACCATGGTATGTTATGATACAGGAATTCTATAAGAAGGTAACTAGTCACCTCTAGAATCAATGTCCATACAAATACAAGAACAACAAGATAATCAAAGAATAACATCTCATGACAGAATCCGAAAATACCAACTCGTGTAACCATGTGTTAAGAAAACAAGGATATGTACACTAGAAACATGAAACATAGAAAATAGCATAAATAGGAAATCATCAGAGAATGTACTGGCCTAGAAGACGGGGTGAAGTATCAACTGTATCCGTAACAGTGCCTCGAACACCTAAATATGGAATATCAATGTCAATTAGTATTTTGGAATCATAAACATGATATACTAGCTTGATACTAGGTCTTCAAGTCATTTCTAAGTCAAACTAGGTCGACTAGATCAATACCTTGCCAAACTAGGTCAAACTAGTCATTACCTAGCCATACCAAGTTATCCTAGCTAATATTGGGTAATACTAGCTAATACCTCCATGTATCTACCCTATAATATACATATGGAGACTCATATATTCAATACCTTAACTCAAACCCATTACCCTATGCATTACCCTTTACCTTAGACATTACCTATTACCCTAACCCATATTACAAGGTAATACACAATACATAAACCTATATCACATAAGAGATACTCATATCCCAACTCCATCTACCTACCTCACAACACAAACATACACACACAAACACAAACACACAGTCACCATCCTACCTAGTCCATATATCTTGCCTACACACAAGCACATGGACACAACCCCCAGTCCTAGACAAACACACACACAACTGTCACTGTTGCACAACCCTCTGCCTCACTGAACAAACTATACCTATACACACAAGCACAAATACACCACACCCAGTCTCTGTTGCACATGTTACTGTATAGCTGCTACTCCTTCTACTGATGCTGCCTACTGCTGTTTAAATCTGCCAACTCCCTACTACAGTTCCTAAGTAGATAATGCTGCTGTAGCTACACTCAAATGCAGTTACTGTTGCTGCAATCACTTCTCTTCTATTGCTGTTGTCCTACTCTTCCTAAGTAGTCACTGCTATTACTCTTCTATAGCTGCTACTGCTCTGCTTTATTTCTGCAGGCTATATGATGCTGTCAATAGCTTCTCCTACTAATGTTACCTACTTCTACTACTACCGATGCTGCTATGTACACTTCTCTTTATGTTGCTGCTTTCCCCTTACTGCTATAGCTACTGACCAGCTGCCTAATGCAATATGCTCTACAGACCTTCTTCTTATGCTGTTATCTGTTGCCCCGATAACTACTGCTATTGCATTCGTATTCATCCTACTTACTACCTTGTATCATGCCCTAGTTCCAAAATAGGAACTTAGGTTCAGACGATGCCGGCTAATATGATCTAGAATAAGTTTCTATTTAATGGACTTATCCCAAATGTACTACGCTGTAAATATAACTATACTACACATGCAACAAGTAAACATCTAAATCTCATCCACATAGTCAAGGAAAGTAATGTTGAAATATGAGCTGAAAATAAGCATAGAGTGTGAATAAGATACAATTGAATAGTCTAGTGGAAAAAACCCACAGAATACAACAATGAATGAAAATATTAAAATATAAAATATAACTAGTCATAAGCATCGGCTAATTAACTAGATAATAATGCTCATAACTAAACAACAACATACCCTGAGTCAAGGAAAATCCTCAGGAAGCACCTCAGCGTCTTCAGCTAAGTGAATATAAGCTGTAACTGCTCATCTGAATCTGGAAAGGAACTTGGTCCTCAGAGGGACATAGAAAGATACAGAAGAAATATGCCATAAAGTAAATACTGAATAACATAAAGGGGGTAAACTAACCAGCTAAGTGAATGCATGTTAAAGATAATCCTGGTACGTATGGGTAGGTAAATAAGGATTTGTTTCGAATTATGGGCCGACGTCGGAATATGAGCCGATGCCCATAACCCGATAACACTGGTCTCAAATGGCCACAAAACTAAACAAAAGGCTGATGTAACTATCTATCCTATACGTCTACTAATTGTCTTCCCCTGCCATCAGAAATGTACAAGTCGTATCCACCACTCGAACATTCCATCTCTTAATGCGAGGACGTAGTAACTAGACACAACTTAATTGTATAATGTACCAGTACATGAGTCATTTTCATCGATGATCAGTCGAATGCACAAGCCCGTGCCATGGTATGAACTCACTCAGTATCGTGTAGTATATCGTGTCAAGGTCATGGGAATTATGGCTATGACTCCACAACTTAGGGTATGTCACCTAGGACTAAGTCAAGTACACGAATCTTGATGACGATGCCATTATCGACTGCACCCGAGACATTTCTCGGACACACAACTATGTCCACTATAGTAAGTGCACATAACATAAATATGAATTAATTAAACAGTAATACAAGGCAAGGTGCATGGAACTCTGAGAAGTGCGAGCAAGGATCCGGACTCCTCGATGAATATCGTATCGTCCTGTGTACCAACAAAATAACAACACATTAGCCACTATGCTACAACACATGGTCATAACTAAGATAGTTTCCTTCTCGCATCCTACAACCACGTAGGCACCATGGGTTTCTCATACTAGGGTTCTCATATACAAGTGTGACATGTGCAACCTCTAAGTGCATGGGACAAGTGCCAACATACTCACGTGGTCTTACAAGTGTGGTTAGTGTCACTTCCAAGTCCACTATCACTAGATACGTGTCATGCAAAACTATAATCACCGTGTTATGTCTATGCATTGTTACACCCCTATCCTAGTCATATGGTCAACCCTAACATAGGGCAACATATCTATTAGTTTCTAACATGAAACTCTGGACATGGTGTGACACTATTTCTAACTATGGTGTCCACCTACAATCATGCAACTAATCAAAGCCAAGTCTAAACATTGGTGCTATCATATGTGAGTGGCTCACACCTACTTACTTATATATTTAACATGTTGATCTTCTAGTACCATATGTGCATAGGCATATCCATATGTCCTCAAGTCTAGACATACTACTACACCTGGTGTCATGCACGACTAAACATAGTTTCTAACTCATATTCATGGCCATAGTCTCATATAATCTAGTTATGGTTTCTAGGCATAGAACATGGCATGTGTACAATCTATGTGACTCATATTTCTAGACGAGTGTCCATGTGCTCTCTAAACTATACATAAGGTTAAACATGATATCAAGCATGACTAAAATATGATTTCTAACACATATCATGGCTAAACATCCTTATAAAATTTATACATTATTTTTAAAGATTGTAAATAGCAATATTCATAACATGTCATTTATAACCCACACTTCCTAATAAGATTCACATTAATATAAGTACACGAAAATGTTTAGCAAGATTATATGTGTTTCAATCGTTACCTATTTAGGCTCATTCATAACATGAAATTACTTATGCATGCTCCATCATTCGTGAACAATCTCATCTAGGCTAAACTAGTTCTAGGTGCAACCTATTCAAAATACTAGTATGTCTGCCCATGGAATGACTTGTGCATACACCAAATTAGTTTTTATCCTATATACAAACATGTATAACACATCTTCACCCCGGGTCATAGTGTTTAGGATAGGTTACACATGAATTAGCAATGATCAGAGGTCTAAGACATCAAGTGTGTGCGTGTGTATGTCACCATTGAAACTAATGTAGGTTCAATATGAGTTTAGCTGTTATACCAATGGCAATGTAGCTCGAACCACCACTTAGGTGCGTGCTCCTAGAGCCCAAGAGGGGTTCTACGACATCATGAAGGAGGTGGATAGTAGTGAAGAAGCTGCAACAGCAGCTATAAGTTGTTGCTAGCATCGCAACAACAAACATCAGCTAGGCTGCATTGGTTACTGTTTTAGGAGGTGTTATAGGGGATTTTGGTGGATGAGTTATGAATAAAAGTTGTAAAGAAGAGAGATGAATAAATGTTGTTAAGGAGTTGTGAGGAAATTATCAAGAGGGTGAGAGCTACAGCCGGCCAAAGAGGAGGGTGTATATATGGATCACACAACAGCCAGCTTGCAATGGTGGCTATTTTTGAGGGGCTTGTGTGGTTTTTTGGTGGATGTGTTGTGAAGAGAAGTTGTAGAGGAGAGGGAGAGAAAGAAATGTTGTGAAGGAGTGATGGGTAAATTATGAATTAAGGAGAGAGCTAAAGACACAACAACAACCGAAATATATAGCAGCACCCTGCAGCAGTGGACAATAGTTAAGGCTGCTTAGGATACTATTTGGAGGAGGTTGGAGGGCTTTATTGGGAAATAGTTGTGAACAGAAATAGTGGAGAAGAGGGTGAGGAAGAAATGTTATGGAGGACTTGTGGGGAAATTGTGAAGGCGGAAGGAGTTATGGTCCAATTTGTGAGAAGGTACTGTGATGGGTTCAACAGGAGTTGGTTGGCTTATAGGAAAGTTTTAGGGCTGTTGTGGAGGATTTTGGAGGGGAAATGTGAAAAAGAAGATGGAAAGGAAGAAATATTGTGAAGGAGTTGTGGAGAAATTTTGACGAGGATGAGAGCTACATCAAGTCCAAGAGAAGGGTGTTTTTAAGAAAATATGGTGAGGTTGAGTGTTGAGTGAACCTATTAGTGTTTGGTCATGAATGAATGATGGTTTGAATGACCCAAGAAGTATGTGAGTGAGTGAAAGGGAGGTATCATGACACCACCCTTTGGCTTGGCCAATTTTGGGTGTGCATGAATGGTGGGATGGTAGAGTATAACATAGGTTTACGTCCCTTTTTAGAAATAGGCTTCATGATGTCCATTGGGTTTATGAGTGGGTAAACTAGGTGTTTGGTATTTTTTAGAGAGGGAAAATGGTGTGGAGTGTTTTGTGGTTATCATGAGAGTGTTCACATGGGTTTGGGTTGGGTGCTTAGGCTAGGTTGGGTTAGGTTTGGTTTTGGTGTCACCATGACTAGAAATTGGGTCAATTATGATAAATAAATAGTATGTCGGGGCTCAATTGAGTGGGACAGAAGTGTCAACTGTGTTGTAGGCTTAGTTTGGGTCATGGTCATACTTTGGGTTGGGAGGTTTGGGTTGAAATTGTGTCTCCAAATCAAGTTGGAAGTGAACATTGGTGCATGGTAGAGACTAAAATTGGGCTATATGTTAGGAATGTTGTGTGATTAAAATAGAGCACAAGAAGATGTGTTTTAATGGGACATGAAGGTCATGGATGTAGAGGATCTTATCTACGTCATATATGTGAAATTTGTTTTGGGAAAATGACTAGTCTTGTGCTCCTAATTTTAAAATCATGGCAAGGTGAACCTAATGATCATAAAAGAAAGTGAGAATCTAATATTAATCAATTATTCCTAATTAAAACCAGATAAACCCTAATCCTTAACTAATCCTAAAATTTTGAAACAGGGGCTTACAATCTACCCACCTTAGAAAATTTCGTCCTCGAAATTAGACACTCAATAATATAACAACACATAATAATAATAATAATAATAATAATAATAAATAATCAATAACAATTATACCCCATCCTGATAGAACTGGCATCGGGACTAACTTCTAATCTTCGTCTTGACGTTGTGGACATCGCATAACCTGATGCTGGTTCGATTCACACTTCAAGCACAATCACAGCTTCTTTCTGCACTCTTTCTGAATGTTTCCCTTCTTGCTACAAAAGTGACAAGTAGGGAACTCCTTCGTCTGGTACGGAATGACCCTCTGCTGAATATCTTCTCCTGGGTGCCTGATCGATCATCCTTGCTGTTCTTTGGCTAGTGCGACAGTAGTAGCGGGGCACCTCAAAATTAATGGATCCCTGTTGATGGCCTCCTGGACTCTGGCCTCTACTAACTTCTCTGCATATGAGTTCCTCGCCTGAGTGCTGGTGCATCTTTGAAACTCCTTCGTCAATCTTTGGTAAAATCTTTTGTCCTTCTCTCTCTCGTTCGGTATCACAATGGTACCGAACCGGTTGAACTCAACATCATACTCATCTACAGTCATATTTTCTTGCCTGAGGTTGAGGAACTGATCGAAAAAAGTGTCTCTAACAGTCGTCAAGGAGTACTTCGCCTCAAATACTCGAGGAATTTCTTCCAAGTTTGGTTCTTTCCAACTTCACGCTCCTTCGATTCACACCAATGATGAGCATTCCCCTCCAACTGAGTTTTTAAGGCAGTCATCCACAGGTTGACAGGCAGCTGAGATGCCTCCAGAAGCTTCTGTGTGTTGACCATCCATTCAGTGACCTCCTCTAGCTCTCTTGACCATCGAAGGACTTCGGGTTCATCTGGCGATATCTTCGGATAGTGCCTACCAGCTAAGCTGGTACTGGTACTAGTGCAGTACTCTCTCTAGGGCCGTCATCAAGCTCTGGCTCAAAACTTTGGTCTGATGCCCCGGCGCCTGTATCATCGCCTGAAAGAAATGGAACAGCTACTGCTCTCCTTTATTTCTGCAGGCTACATGATGCTGTCAATAGCTTCTCCTACTAATGTTACCTACTTCTACTACTACCGATGCTGCTGTGTACACTTCTCTTTATGTTGCTGCTTTCCCCTTACTGCTATAGCTACTAACCAGCTGCCTAATGCTATATGCTCTACAGACCTTCTTATTATGCTGTTACCTGCTGCCCCGATAACTGCTGCTATTGCATTCCTATTCATCCTACTTACTACCTTGTATCATGCCCTAGTTCCAAAATAGGAACTTAGGTCCAGACGATTCCAGCTAATACGATCTAGAATAAGTTTCTATTTTATGGACTTATCCCAAATGTACTACGCTGTAAATATAACTATACTACACAGGCAACAGGTAAACATCTAATTCTCATCCACATAGTCAAGGAAAGTAATACTGAAATATGAGCTAAAATAAACATAGAGTGTGAATAAGATACAACTAAATAGTCTTGTGGGAATAAACCCACAGAATACAACAATGAATAAAAATATTGAAATATAAAAGATAATTAGTTATGAGCATCGACTAATTAACTAGATAATAATGCTCATAACTAAACAACAACATACCCTGAGTAAAGAGAAATCTCCAAGAAGCACCTCGGCGTCTTCAGTTAAGTCAATATGAGCTGTAACTGCTCATCTGAATCTGGAAAGGAACCTGGTCATCAGAGGGACATAACAAGATACAGAAGAACCATGCCATAAAGTAAATACTTAATAACATAAAGGGGGTAAACTAACCAGCTAAGTGAATGCATGTTGAAGACAATCCTGGTACGTATGGGTAGCTAAATAAGGATTTGCTTCGAATCATGGGCCGACGTCGGAATTCGAGCCGATGCCCATAACCGGGTAACACTGGTCTCAAATGGCCACAAAACTAAACAAAAGGCTGATATAACTATCTATCCCATACGTCTACTAATTGTCTTCCCCTGCCACCAGAAATGTACAAGTTGTATCCACCACTCGAACATTCCATCTCTTAATGCAAGGACATAGTAACTGGACACAACTTAACTATACAATGTACCAGTACACAAGTCATTTTCATCGATGATCAGTCGAATGTACAAGCCCGTGCCATGGTATGAACTCACTCAGTATCGTGTCGTAAGTCATATCAAGGTCATGGGAATCATGGCTATGACTCCACAACTTAGGGTATGTCACCTAGGACTAAGTCAAGTACACGAATCTTGATGACTGTGCCATCATCGACTGCACCCAAGGCATTTCTCGGACACACAACTATGTCCACTATAGCAAGTGCACATAACATAAATATGAATTAATTAAATAGTAAATACAAGGCAAGGTATACTTGTCTGGAACTCCAAGAAGTACGAGCAAGGATCCGGACTCCTCGATGAATATCGTATCGTCCTGTGTACCAACAAAATAACAACACATTAGCCACTATGCTACAACACACGGTCATAACTAAGGTAGTTTCCTTCTCGCTGTCCTACAACCATGGGTTTCTCATACTAGGGTTCTTATATACAAGTGTGACTTGTGCAACCTCTAAGTGCATGGGACAAGTTCCAATATATTCACGTGGTCTTACAAGTGTAGTTAGTGTCACTTCCAAGTCCACTATCACTAGATACGTGTCATGCAAAACTACAATCACCGTGTTGTCTATACATTGTTACACCCCTATCCTAGTCATATGGTCAACCCTAACATAGGGCAACATATCTATTGGTTTCTAACATGAAACTCTAGACATGGTGTGACACTATTTCTAACTATGGTGTCCAGCTACAATCATGCAACTAATCAAAGACAAGTCTAAACATTGGTGCTATCATATGTGAGTGGCTCACACCTACTTACTTACATATTTAACATGTTGATCTTCTAGTACCATATGTGCATAGGCATATCCATATGTCCTCAAGTCTAGACATACTACTACACCTGGTGTCATGCACGACTAAACATTGTTTCTAACTCAAATTCATGGCCATAGTCTCATATAATCTAGTCATGGTTTCTAGGCATAAAACATGGCATGTGTACAATCTATGTGGCTCATATTTCTAGACGTGTGTCAATGTGCTCTCTAAACTATACACAAGGTTAAACATGATATCAAGCATGACTAAAATATGATTTCTAACACATATCATGGCTAAACATCCTTATAAAATTTAGACATTATTTCTAAAGATTGTAAATAGCAATATTCATAACATGTCATTTATAACCCACACTTCCTAAATAAGATTCACATTAATATAAGTACACGAAAATGTTTAGCAAGGTTATATGTGTTTCAATCGTGACCTATTTAGGCTGATTCATAACATGAAATTAATTATGCATGCTCAATCATTCGTGAACAATCTCATCTAGGCTAAACTAGTTCTAGGTGCAACCTATTCAAGATACTAGTATGTCTGTCCATGGAATGACTTGTGCATACACCAAATTAGTTTTTATCCTACATACAAACATGTATAACACATCTACACCCCTGGTCAAATTGTTTAGGATAGGTTACACATGAATTAGCAATGATCAGAGGTCTAAGACATCAAGTGTGTGCGTGTGTGTGTCACCATTGAAACTAGTGTAGGTTCAATATGAGTTTAGATGTTATACCAATGGCAATGTAGCTCGAACCACCACCCAGGGGCGTGCTCCTAGAGCCCAAGAGGGGTTCCACGATGTCATGAAGGAGGTGGACAGTAGTGAGGAAGCCGTAACAGCAGCTATAAGTTGTTGCTAGCATCGCAACAACAAACATCAGCTAGGCTGCGTTGGTGACTGTTTTAGGAGGTGTTATAGGGGATTTTGGTGGATGAGTTATGAATAAAAGTTGTATAGAAGAGAGAGGAATAAATGTTGTGAAGGAGTTGTGAGTAAATTATCAAGAGGGTGAGAGCTACAACCGGCCAAAGGGGAGGGTGTATATATGGATCACACAACAGGTAGCTTGCAATGGTGGCTATTTTTGAGGGGCTTGTGTGGTTTTTTGGTGGATGTGTTGTGAAGAGAAGTTGTAGGGGAGAGGGAGAGAAAGAAATGTTGTGAAGGAGTGATAGGTAAATTATGAATTAAGGAGAGAGCTAAAGACACAACAACAACCGAAATATATAGCAGCACCCTGCAACAGTGGACAATAGTTAAGGCTGCTTAAGCTACTATTTTGAGGAGCTTGGAGGTATTATTGGGAAATAATTGTGAACAGAAATAGTGGAGAAGAGGGTGAGGAAGAAATGTTATGAAGGACTTATGGGGAAATTGTGAAGGCAGAAGGAGTTATGGTCAAATTTGTGAGGAGGTACTGTGATGGGTTCAGCAGGAGTTGGTTGGCTTGTGGGAAAGTTTTAGGGCTGTTGTGGAGGTTTTTGGAAGGGGAAATGTGAAAAAGAAGATGGAAAGGAAAAAATGTTGTGAAGGAGTTGTGGAGAAATTTTGACGAGGATAAGAGCTACAGCAAGTCCAAGAGAAGGGTGTTTTTAAGGAAAGATGGTGAGGTTGCATGTTGAGTGAACCTTTTAGTGTTTGGTCATGAATGAATGATGGTTTGAATGTCCCAAGAAGTATGTGAGTGAGTGAAAGGGAGGTATCATGACACCACCCTTTGGCTTGGCCAATTTTGGGTGTGCATGAATAGTGGGATAGTAGAGTATAACATAGGTTTATGTCCTTTTTTAGAAATACGCATCATGTGATTGTCCGTTGGGTTTATGATTGGGTAAACTAGTTGTTTGGTGTTTTTTAGAGAGGGGAAATGGTGTGGAGTGTTTTGTGGTTGTCATAAGAGTGTTCACATGGGTTTGGGTTGAGTTCTTAGGCTAGGTTAGGTTAGGTTTGTGTTTGGTGTCACCATGACTAGAAATTGGGTCAATTATGATAAATAAATAGTATGTCGGGGCTCAATTGAGTGGGACACAAGTGTCAACTGTGTTGTAGGATTAGTTTGGGTCATGGCCATACTTTGGGTTGAGAGGTTTGGGTTGAAATTGTGTCTCCAAATCAAGTTGGAAGTGAACATTGGTGCATGGTAGAGACTAAAATTGGGCTATATGTTAGGAATGTTGTGCGATTAAAATAGAGCACAAGAAGATGTGTTTTAATGGGACGTGAAGGTCACGGATGTAGAGGATCTTATCTACGTCATATATGTGAAATTTGTTTTAGAAAAATGGCTAGTCTTGTGCTCCTAATTTTAAAATCATGGCAAGGTACACCTAATGATCATAAAGGAAAGTGGGAATCTAATATTAAGCAATTATTCCTAATTAAAACCAAATAAACCCTAATCCTTAACTAATCCTAAAATTTTGAAATAGGGGCTTACAATCTACCCACCTTAGAAAATTTTGTCCTCGAAATTAGACACTCAATAATATAACATCATATAATAATAATAATTAAATAATCAATAACAATTATACCCAATCCTAATAGAACTGGCATCGGGACTAACTGCTAATCTTCATTTTGATACGGTGGACATCGCATAACCTGATGCTGGTTCGATTCACACTTCAAGAACAATCCTAGCTTCTTTCTGCACTCCTTCTGAATGTTTTCCTTCTTTCCACAAAAGTGACTAGTCGGTAACTCCTTCGTCTGGTACGGGATGACCCTCTGCTGAATATCTTCTTCTGGGTGCCTGATCGGTCATCCTTGCTGTTCTCTGGCTGGTACGACAGTAGTAGCGGGGCACCTCGAAATCAATGGATCCTTGTTGATGGCCTCTTGGACTCTGGCCTCTACTAACTTCTCTGTATATTAGTTCCTCGCCTGAGTGTTGGTGCATCATTGAAGCTCCTTCGTCAATCTTTGGTGAAATCTTTTGTCCTTCTCTCTCTCGTTCGGTATCACAATGGTACCGAATTGGTTGAACTCAGCATCATACTCGTCTACAGTCATATTTTCTTGCCTGAGGTTGAGGAACTGATCGAAAAGAGTGTCTCTAACAGTCGTCGAGGAGTACTTCGCCTCAAATACTCGAGGAATTTCTTCCAAGTTTGGTTCTTTCTAACTTCACGCTCCTTCGATTCCCACCAATGATGAGCATTCCCCTCCAACTGAGTTCTTAACATCCATAGGTTGACAGGCAGCTGAGATGCCTCCAAAAGCTTCTGTGTGTTGGCCATCCATTCAGTGACCTCCTCTAGGCTCTCTTGACCATCGAAGGACTTCGGGTTCATTTGGCGATATCTTCGGATAGTGCCTACCAGCTAAGCTGGTACTGGTACTAGTGCAAGTACTCTCTCCAGGGCCGTCATCAAGCTCTATCTCAAAACTTTGGTCTGATGCCTCTACGCCTACATCATCGCCTGAAAGAAATGGAACATCTTCATCTGTCCCTCCTGTTGAGCCATCTCGGAAGAGAATGAAATGTATGGCATCTGAGGTAGAAAAAAGGCGAAAGAGGCAAAGGAACATCCTGCTGGGTCCGTGTCTGCGAAGTCTGTCCCTCCTTGTGAGTTGTTGCAGGCCGTGGTACAGGTTCCACGTGAATAGATAGAGTCGTCGAGAAGGTCGTGAGCTATCCCGGGTACTAGTTTGCTGACAGAGATGGAGTCCTGTCGTTACTAGGCTCAGTGTCGGATGTTGGGGCAAAGCCATGCGTCTTGCGTCCACTACGAAAATTCATCTCTCTGAAAGAGACATAATTCCATTACAAAAGGACAGAAACAAGCAAGATGCACTGGACTTAACAATAGAATACGAGTTAGGGGTTCAAAGGTTGTAATCAGCAAGTGGATGAGATCCTAATACTGCTAATCCTAATTGCAGGCTTGTATCGATACAGTAACATAACCAAAGTAATAAATATGACTTGTATGGGCCACCATAAAAATATGTCATGCCCCAGTTCCAAAATAGGAACTTAGGTCCAGACGATGCTAGCTAGTACGATCTGGAATAAGTTTCCTATTTAATAGACTTATCCTAGATGTACTACGCTGTAAATATAACTATTCTGCATAGGCAACAGGTAAACATCTAAATCTCATCCACATAATCAAGGAAAGTAATACTGAAATATGAGCTGAAAATAAATATAGAGTCTGAATAAGATACAACTGAATAATCTGGTGGGAACAAACCCATGGAGTACAACAATGAATGAAAATACTAAAATATGAAAGATAACTAGTCACGAGCATCGACTAATTAGATAATAATGCTCATACCTAAATAACAGCATACCCTAAGTCAAGGGAACTACTCAGAAAGCATCTCGACGTCTTCAGCAATAAGTCCTACCTCAACTCCCGGTTCGTACATGGTCAGCTGTAAGTCATATCCACGACTTGAACATTCCATCTCTCAATACAAGGTCGCAGTAACTAGACACAACTTAACCGTACAATGTACCAGTACATGAGCCATTTGTATTGATGATCAGTCGAATGCGCAACCCCGTGCCATGGTATGAACTCACTCAGTGTCGTGTCATAAGTCTTGTCAAGGTCGTAGGAACTTAATCGTACAATGTACCAGTACACAAGCCTTTTGTATAGATGATCAGTTGAATGCGCAAGCCCGTGCCATTGTTTAAACTCAAGTGTCGTATCATAAGTCAAATCAAGGTCATAGGAATCATGGTTATGACTCCACAACTTAGGGTATATCACTTAGGACTAAGTCAAGTACACGAATCTTGATGACGATGCCATCCTCGACTGCACCCGAGGCATTTTTGGACACACAACTATGTCCACTCTAGCAAGTGCACATAACATAAATATGAATTAATTAAACCACTAATACAAGGCAAAGTATACTTGCTTGGAACTTCGAGAAGCACGAGTGAGGATCCGGACTCCTCGATCAAGATCGTATCGTCCTGTGAACTAACAAAATAACAACACATTAGCCAATACGCTACAACATGCTAGACACATACAAGAGTTCAACTACACATGGTCACAACTAAGGTTATAGAATTTCTAAGTTGTCCTACTACCACGTAGGCACCATGGGTTTCTCATACTAGGATTCTATACAAGTGTGACTTGTGAAACCTCTAAGTGCATGGGACAAGTGCCAACCTACTCACGTGGTCTTACAAGTGTGGTTAGTGTTACTACCAAGTCCACTATCACCACATACGTGTCATGCAAAACTATGATCACCGTGCTATGTCTATGCATTGCTATACCCCCTATCCTAGTCATATGGTCAACCCTAACATAGGGCAACATATTTATTAGTTTCTAACATGAAATACTAGACATGGTATGACACTATTTCTAATTATGGTGTCCACCAACAATCGTGCAACTAATCAAAGCCAAATATAAGCATTGTAGCTATCACATGTGAATGGCTCACAATCCCTACTTACTTACATATTCGATATGTTGATCTTCTAGTAACATATGTGCATAGGCATATCCATATGTCCTCAAGTCTAGATATACTACTACACCTGGTCTCATGCACGACTAAACATAGTTTCTAACTCAAATTCATGGCCATAGTCTCATATAATCTAGTCATGGTTTTTAGGCATAGAACATAGCATATATACAACCTATGTGACTCATATTTCTAGATGAGTATCCATGTGCTCTCTAGCCTATACGGAAGGTTAAATATGATATCAAGCATGACTAATATATGATTTCTAACACATATCATGGCTAAACATCTTTCTAAAATTTAGGCATTATTTCTAAACATTGTATATAGCAATATTCATAACATATCATTTATAACCCACACTTCCTAAATAAGAGTCACAATAATATAAGTACATGAAAATGTTTAGCAAGGCTATATGTGTTTCAACCGTGACCTATTTAGGCTCATTCATAACATGAAATTATTTTTGAATGCTCAATCAGTCGTGAACACTCTCATCTAGGCTAAACTAGTTCTAGGTGCAACCTATTCAAGACACTAGTGTGTGTGTGTGCCCTATGGAATGACTTGTGCATGCACCAAATTAGTTTTTATCCCATATCCAAACATGTATAACACATCTACACCCCGGATCATAGTTTTTAGGATGGGTTACACATGAATTAGCAATGATCATGGGTCTAAGAAATCAAGTGTGTGTGTGTCACCATTGAAACTAGTATAGGATCAAGATGAGTTTGGAAGTTATACCAATAGAAATGTGGCTCATACCAGCACCCAGGGGCATGCTTCTAGAGCCAATGAGGGGTTCTACAACCTCACGAAAGAGGTGGACAACAGCAAGGAAGCCTCAACAGCAGCTAGGCTGCGTTGGTGTCTGTTTTAGGAGGTGTTGTAGGGGGTTTTTGGTGGATGAGTCATGAAGAGAAGTTGTAGACAAGGGAGAGGAATAAATATTGTGAAGGAGTTGTGGAGAAATTATCAAGAGGGTGGGAGCTACAGCCGACCAAAGAGGTAGGTGTCTATATGTAGAGCATACAGCAGCTAGCTTGCAATGGTGGCTGTTTTTGAGGGGCTTGTGGGGTTTTTTGGTAGATGAGTTATGAAGATGAGTTGTAGAGGAGAGGGTGAGGAAGAAATATTTTGAAGGTGTTATGGGTAATTATGAATAGGGAGAGAGCTAAAGATACAACAACAGCTCAAATATACAGCTGCAACCTGCAGTAGTAGACAACAGTTAGGGCTACTTAGGATAATGTTTTGAGGAGCTTGGAGGGGTTTTTAGGGAAATAGTTACAGAAATAGTTGAGAAGAGGTTAAGTAAGAAATGTTATGAAGGGCTTGTGGGGAAATTGTGAAGGGGGATGGAGTTATAGCCGGATTTATAAGGAGGTACTGTTATGGGTTCAACAGGAGTAGGTTGGCTTATGGGGAAGTTATGGGGTTGTTGTAGAGGTTATTGGAGGGGGATATGTCTAGAGAAATTATAGAGAAGATGGAGATGAAGAAATGTTGTGAAGGAGTTGTGGAGAAATTTTGAGGAGGGTGAGAGCTGCAACTGGTCCAAGAGAAGGGTGTTTTTAAGGAGGAAAATGATGAGGTTGAGTGTTGAGTGAACCTATTAGTGTTTGGTCATAAATGAATAATGTTTTGAATGACCCAAGGAGTGTGTGAGTGAATTGAAAGGTAGGTGTCATGATAACCACCCTTAGGCTTGGCCAATTTTGGGTGTGCATTAATAGTGGGATGGTGGAGTATAACATAGGTTTAAGTCCCTTTTTATAAATAGGCTTCATATAATTGTCGATTGGGTTTATGAGTGGGTAAACTAGGTGTTTGGTGTTTTGTAGAGAGGGAAAATGGCATGGGGTGTTTTGTGGTTGTCATGACAGTGTGCACATGGGTTTGTGTTGGGTGCTTGGGCTAGGTTGGGTTAGGTTTGGGTTTGGTGCCACCATGACTAGAAATTGGGTCAATTATGATCATGGATAAATAAATAGCATGTAGGGGCTATTGAGTGGGACACAAGTGTCACGTGTGTAGTAGGCTTAGTTTGGGTCATGAACATACTTTGGGTTGGGAGGTTTGGGTTGAAATTGTGTCTCAAAATCAAGTTGGAAGTGAACATTGGTGCATGGTAGAGACTAAAATTGGGCTATGTGTTAGGAATGTTGTGTGATTAAAATAGAGCACAAGGAGATATGTTTTAGCGGGACGTGAAGGTCATGGATGTAGAGGATCTTATCTACGTCATATATGTGAAATTTGTTTTAGAAAAATGACTAGTCTTGTGCTCCTAATTTTAAAATTATGGCAAGGTCCACCTAATGATCATAAAGGAAAGTGGAAATCTAATATTAATCAATTATTCCTAATTAAAACCAAATAAAACATAATCCTCAACTAATCCTAAAATTTTGAAATAGGGGCTTACACCTTGCCCCTTTGTTGCTATTGCTAACAGGCTGCTACTGCTATCTATGTATCATTTCCTCTTCCTATCTACTACTATCAATGCATTTAATCTAAGCGCTACTGTTACTAGCAATGCAGTGCACAATTCCTCCCCTTATCCACTGATACTGCTACTCTATATGATGTTGTTTCAATAGTCTACTCACCTTCCTTGTAACCACCACTTTTCTAAAATAAGGATAATTTTAAACTTTTGTAAAATTGACCATGTTTGTTATTAAATAATATATTTAAATCTTGTTAATGAATAATTGGTGAATTTAGATTATTTAAATACTAATTAAATTGGGGTATTGTGATTTTGGTGTTCTACTAGTGTAACCCTAGAACTACTTAGCCTAGAGACTAACCATGACCATGGGGACCTATCCCATGTGATTAGAGTAGCTAATTACCACTTTTTAAGCTAAGGATATTTTGATCATTTTGTGACTTTTGTATTAATTTGAATTTTGATTAATTAATAATGTGCTAATTGTAATATTAGGCCTTAACCTAGAATTGTCCCTAACCTAGATGTTAATTATGAGCCTAAATATTTTATTAGTAGCTTCCAACTAGATGACAAGGTTAGTAATATCTTGATATTATGGCTAAGTAGATATTTAGCTTCAAACCCACTTGTCATGACCACCCAACAAGATGATTATGACTAACCTAATTGAACTTTAGTTAGTCTCTAGCTAGATTAGAAGAATTAGTTAGAAGGCTTAACTAATTCTTCAAATTAGGAAGAGAGGTTTAATCCCTAACTTGTCATAACTAAAGAGAGGGGTGTAGTAGACCTTTTCCTTTGCACAAAACCCTAATCCAAATATCATATGGCAGCCCACATTTTTATAAAGCCCCACTTCCTCTTCTTCCTCTTTCTATTTTTATTTTAAGCCCCAATTTAGGCGCTTTTTCCTCCAAATTGATCCTACACCCAAATTTTCTCCAAATTGAGCCAAATTCGTTTCATTCTCTCAACCTTGGAGAGGAGAAGCCTCTTTTGGCTAGCTAAGAAGGGATTGGAAAGATTAAGAATCCATCTCCCTTTTGGTGTGAGCTCTCTAAACCCTTCAATTTTATTTCATTGGTGTAACTACATTCATTTAGGATCCCATTTGCATTAGAATACCATTAGAGAGGAGTTAAGGCTCTCCTCTTCCTATTTGAAGGTTTTTCCCATTTCATTTTGATGCAAATTAGGGGAAAATCGAATTTGTGACCACCAAGTGTTCGATATATGTCCCCAAAGAAACTTTCGTGTCCTTTTTGAGTCGAGATTGGGTGTTTGTATCCTAAATAGGAAACGTGGTGTTGTGTCATGGTATCTCATGATACTCATGGTTAGATTTGGGTATATATATGTTTTTCTTTTGTCCCAAAACAACCAAAATTCATCATAATATTTGTCCACGTTTTTAGTAGCAATAACAACTTAGAAATGCCATATCTTTTAGCTCAGAACTTCGATTAATCTCCCATTTTTTTAAAGAACTGTATCGAAGTTAGCTTTCCAAATATATATATATGTGTATACTATATATTGTATAGTGGTGTAGGGTTTAGATATATGTTATATGATGTATATAGCTATATGTATATATGTAGTAACCTAGTTTACTTTGTGATAGTCTTGAGATTAGTCTAGATTTGACCCAATAGCTTTAAAGGACTAGTTTGACTAGAGTTTGACCAAACCATATAATGTGGACCTAGTTTGACTAGAATGTTGACCAAGGTTGACCAAGGGTTGACTTGACCTAGATTGACCTAGAATCATGTAGATTGTATTGTATGCTTTAGTTATTTCATATTAAACACATCATAACCTGTGTTGCTCTAAATAAGACTCAGTTACTCCTGTACGGACATCTATTCTCATCAGTCGTTCAGGATCTCAGGCGAGTACATTCTCTGATCGTTTTATACTTGTTAGGATCTATACTCTTGCTCTAGACTACATTACTTGATGCTGACACTTGTTATCACGGATTGGTACTATATGGATCTTTTCATACGATGTTATCCCCTTAGCGGATACATCGGATATTTCGTGTTCGTGTACTTTATTATAGACATCGTGTACTCCTTGTATTCGTGTTATTCGTGTAAAAATCGTATGAAGTCGTGTACTCTCATGTGCTCACATAATCTTCATGTACAAACTAAACTTCGTGTACAATAACATAACTTGACTGGATCTTTGTGTATTGATTGGGGATGGGGGAGTAGAAGTGGTTATGTGATTACTCTATTAGTTTACTCGTGTACAACCTCTGTAGATTACTCATGTATAATATCGTGCCGGTTATATAACCATCTTGTGCTCTGAATCACTAATCACTTACAGTTCTTACTTATCATAAAGATATTTCTAGATTAGCATATCTCTCTTATCTTTCATGTACATTCTTAGAGTTTATGTTTCTTACTCTAATGCTTGCTTTACATTTCCTACCAGGATATGAACTACGTGAGAGATTTTGTGCTCGTTCATGTCCTGACTCGACCTGTTAAAAATATTACAGATGACACTGAGGAGTTCTGCCCTACTTATTACAGAGCAGGCCTAGATGACACTTTTGAGTTTGACCCACAGGAGGATCCAGCTCTAACTGAGGACATCACCCCTATTGCTTAGGCTAGATAGCTAGGCAATTTATCTTATTTCATTATGTTATTTGTATTTGATATCTGAGTTGTATTATTTGTGGATGCTGAGATGTTGTGTCGCTTAGACACATATACTTATTTCCTTCTGTTTATATGTTATCTTTTGAGATATCATATCTATCATATCGTGCTATTTCTACCTTAGAATTGTGATTGAGTTGTACCTTCTATATTGTCCTCCGATTGGAGAGTATATCTTGTACAGGTATATTTATACTGTGTTAGATGTATGTGACCTAGGACAGCGTTCTACTATCGACACTGCGACGTAGGCTGGACGTACCCACGTACTCGTGCCCCTAAACCGGGTGCGGGTTGTGACATTCCTTCTCTACTACATTCAACTCATCTAACTATGTATATAGATACACACACGCACCTGTGATTGACCCTCACATATCTCTATGTTTATATACACACAAATTTACTATCTATATATGTATATACATATCCACATATATCTTTATGTATACACATTTACATGTCTACCTACATACACATACATCTATCCCTATGTAAATACACACTCATCTATCCTTATATGGATACACACACACACAATACACAAACCTATTGACACACATATTCTATAGACCCATAAACACATATATCACTCACACAAGGTACCATACCAAATACCTGGTGTGCACCACCCTAGTATTGTACCAATCTATAATACTCTTACGATATGCCCAAGATATGTATACCAAACATTGTCCTAACCTATCCAAATCACATGAGCAAGCCTAAAATATAAATCATAGCCTAAGTTGAACAATACATAGCTAGTGCAATGTGTCATAAAAAAATTGATATGTGTGTCACACGTATCGGAGGAAACCCCCCAAAATGACTCCGTGACCCAGCGTATAATGATACGGGCTACTCGTATACTATTATGGACACGAATCTAGACACATACAAGCAAATTAAGTTAAAATAGATCTAAATTACCAAATGATAATTACTTGGTGTACCAATCTTGCAATTCTCCCAAATTGGGCATAAATCCTCATAAAACTTTCACATAAAGGGTCATTACAGCTTAATTCTTCTTTCTATAGGTAGTCCTAGTCCATGGGTAGATTCCTAATGGTCAAATTAAACAATTATAGTCTAACTGAAAAGAAATTGAGATGTATACCTATTGAGAGATGGATTTCCAAGACAAAGTCTGATGGACACGATTCGAACAAGATCTCCTAGCCAAGAGCCTCCTCCACAAGTGCTCATAGCCACCAAGCTCCTAGGCTCCTCCAAGGAATGAGAATGACGATAATTGGAAAGGAATTGAAGAGAATTGATAGAGGAATGGATCAATTCAGAGAAGGGCACTAAATTAAGAATTAATGGCACAAATAAAGAGAAAGAGAGAGAGAAAGAGAGAGTCTCCCCTACATGCGATGTAAGATGTCCAAAATGCCCTCCAAGTTTGTCTTGAAGACTAATCTAATGGATGGAAGCTTCTCATATTAATTTGGTAAATTAGTCTAATTTTTATTTATCAAATGGAATGACTAAATGAGTCTAATTGAGTCTAATATAAAGTATTGGTCCAAGTGTCAAGTCAATCTAATTGTTGGGCTCTAGTGTCATGGCAAGTCTAATTGTGTCCACTAACACAAGTCTAATAAATAGGCTAGTCCACTAACCAACTAATCATATGGTCTTTTCTAATTAGTTAGCACACAATCAATACTTATAATAATAATAAATATTATCATCAATAATACAATTATCTAACAATTATTGAAATGATAAAAATACTTCTCTCCCAGAATTATGTAGTTACAATCCTATCCCCTTTAAAAATTTTGTCCTCGAAATTTAACATCTCCACCTCTCTCTTGGCCAGTCATAACCTGTTCATCAAAGTCTTCGCTATGGTCAAACCCCCACAGTCATGGTCCAAGAAAGTCCTATCTAAAACCATACAATATATAATTCTATTGAAAGAGACAACATGCATGGTTATGGTATTACTTGCCACGATATTGCAGTCTCGATAAGGTGTTTATACTAACTACACTAACCATACGATAGAAGAAAGGCAATCTATAAAGTACTAAAGAAGAAAACGAAACAATAGATGAACAAAGAAGGGAAGAGTAGAACAGAACAAACAAAGCATGCTAATCTACCACTTGTATCATCGGCCTCCTCGACCGTCATCTCAAAAGCACTACCCTGCTAGGGTGTCTCCCTACACTGGTACGGGTAATTTGCGGTGCCTCAGGCGGCCTAGCTAGACTTCTTACCTATATCTGATACTCACTCTACTTCTCACTAACATCAATCTATCTAAAATACTTAATATCAAGGGTTGCTATTTCTAATACTAATGATATACTATAGTTTTAGTCCATGGACACACTTAACTCACTGGCACGTACCACTAAGGATGCTATACCAATACTTCTAAGTTTCTATTTATAGGATACCTACCCAAATTTCTGATACTATCCATCACAGGGCACTAAATCCTATACATGACACTCATGGAATACTTACTTACTAAGGTACTCAAGGATCTCTCATATATATATTGTACTAACCAGTAGGTTATCCATATCTTGAATGCTTCTGATACTAGAGATGTTATGCATCTGGACAATTACTCCTCCTATCTTGGTATCCTAATACTAACCAATATGCTAACCCTTCACAATCACTCTAGGATACTTATCTGTACCTTAGCAATATAACCATATATAATAATTTATACTCTCAAAGAACTATACATTTGACACTGCTATCATACGAGTACCAATCTATCCATCACGCAACTCACTAATTTATAATTATCCCCACTCTAATACACTTGTAAATGCCTCCACTATCACTGAAATCTATTGCCATATAAGTTACCTCTCCTCTCTTACTGCGTTGAACACTTGTACTCCTACTCTCCCTGATACTCTCTTACATACCTTACCTCAACTTTATACTGATACTCCTAACTGATACTATTATCCCTAATAACACTCATTGGTACTAGTCTGACATGCTATATCTAACATGTGCTATTCACCTCAATATTGGTACACTTGAATACTTGCACTCTCTAGGCACTCCTGGTGGCAGATACCAACTTATTACTATATATGTCACATGTACTTAATAATCCAAAATACCAACTTGGCACTATCCCACCTTTTTGACTCACTACTGCTCTCTCTAATACTCAAACTCTTACTGCATGATACTCATAAAACTATCACAATGTACTTCCCTACACCATTATGCAATTCACACATCACCTCCTGTGCACTTGTGCACACAATTCTAGATACTGTACTTCCTTCCTCCACCTATCACTCTCTAACACATTAACAACCTCAAATACTAGGTGGTATACCCTCACTAGACACACATTCACTCCATCCCACAGATTTACCTGTAGCACATTACCCCTTGTTGTTTCTGCAAAAATACATACTCAAATTCCTCTTCCCTACCAAACTTGCACCTACATCCTGCAATTCACTCATCCTCTGTACATTGCTTAGCCTTAACTACTGCAGTTTCCTGCACATGCATAGTAGTACATGACTGTACTATACATATTTATACCTATAGTCCATTGCTATGCACTGTTAACCAGACTGCAGTTAGAACTGTCCGTACGTAGATTCCCTACACCTATAGTTACCCTGCACATTATTACAGTTTCCTGCAACTACAACTCCTAATACTGCTGCTGTTACTAAAACTTGCTGCTATATTCCAGTACCCTGGTAGAATCCCTTCCTCCTAGGTTAATCTACTATAAAATGTTGCCTCTACATGTATCTCACATCCTCCTTCACCCTTGATACTAGATCACCCTGCCTCTATGTATTATAATACCCTTACAGACCTTTTTATCTACCTCCTTCTAACGACTACTAGCACATCAACATACCCACACCTATGTTCCCTTCCATTGCCCTCACATGTATTTTGTGATGCACCCAACTGATATATCCAAATATGTTCTAAAGGATTATACACCCTCTAGATTTCAGGTACCTAACTATACCATGTTGCCTATTTTGATGCACCATGACTGCTACCCCTTTGTTATCCTACCAAATCTAGATTTTCTAAATACTTCACACTCACATAAAACCTATTCTTATATTGATATACATATATGTAGAAGCATGGAATTTTAGGCGCATCCGAAGACCAAAGTATCTATATGCTACAAACATCATGCGTCGAAGACACAAGACAAATGTCAGCGCATCATTCAAAGACAACAGAGATAAAAAACACCTGAAGGGTAGATTTTTTATTTCATATGACAATCTATTACATGGCTAAAATGATTACAATAAAAAGTCTATTACAAAGAAGCCTAAACTCTGCAACTAAGCGCATTGACTCTGCTAGGCACATCACCCTGACGTCTCAGCATAGGCGCATCATCCCTTCTCATCATAGCGAATCACTTCCTCGTCAACACGCGAGTGCTTCGACTAATGAAGTATTTATTGAGCAGAACGAGGGTTGGTAATCAATCCAAACCCGGTGGCTATTCCAGCATAACGAAGGTCGGGGCACGACGACCCCGATCTTTGGATGCAACATGAACCAAAGCCACCTCGTAAAAGAATACTGCTGACAATGGGTTCGAACATAAGTTGTTGTATCCAAAGCTCTCCTGGCGCATATCAGTCTTCTGAAAGAGTTTATCGTTAAAATCAAAGCTTCTTTGAACGAGGAGATCCACAATCCGCAGTCTTGCCAAGGAAGAGATCGGTCGAGTTCATCTCAAATGAGAAGTTTGGATGAAATGAACTAACAAACTCTCTACACTGCTATTTATAGGACAGGGCAAGTCAAACCCATATGCCAAGTCACAAATTCTTTGAAGTCAGTGCAATAAACTTGCATTAATAGTGATGAAGCTGACATCTCAAAATCAGCTAAGTCAAAGTCATCCTCGAAAGACTCAACAAAGCTGACAAAAGAAGATGCGCCACGCAGCTTATGCGCTCGTCAGCCCCATTCATTGTACGACTGATGTGCCCATCTAAAGCTTTCCACCCATCAAAGCATTTAATGCTAAAATGACCAAAATGATAGCAGCACATGTCTTAAAGTCCCAGCGGTCAGCTTTTACAGAAGACGAAGAGACACAATCATCACTCGTTTGTCGGTTACAGCTGTATTCTGTTACGTAGTCGACATGCACTCAAACCCTGTATGCACCTCAAAAGCCATGCGCCTAGACTTGCTATTGACCCCTAAAAGTCAGGTGAACAAGTCTCTCCATGCGTCAGATCCTAGCCGCATCCAAGCAGATCAATCTGCAATAGATCCAAGATCTTTGAGCAATAGACACGCGCCACGTGTCATTGACTCAGTTCTACCTATGAACGAGTGCCAATCGCCTAACATCTCAGCAACAACAAAATCTCAATAACTGCCACGTGTCAGCTCCTCCACAGCTTAACCATGTAGTTCAAACAGATTTAGCTCCAGCTCCCCAGCACATCATCCATGTGCCCAACAAAGTCAGACACGTGGCCTCCCTACGTGCAAAATCTTCATGCATGCATCGTATATGCACGCATAAATGGATTATTCTGTTGTCTATAAATAGAAGGATCATTCCTTCATTCAACGACTTCAGATCTTTAACTTGTGAACTACTTCAGCATCCAGAGCACTTGCAAGAGCTTCAACCCTCTTCAAGTCACTGCCCATTCTAGAGCAACTAAGACCTTCAAAGAGTCCAAGATCGTCATCAGATCGTCAACGGAGTAAAGAATTACCTCTCCATCACCACGGTTCCCAGATAAAAACAAAAGTGTACTCCTAGGATCCCAACGAGATCCTACATTGTACTCTATTCTGTTTGTGATTATATATAAAGTTCATTCCAAACTTTTTAATAGCAACAAGCTGGCAACTCAGCTGGAGACTATTTTCTCTTCCAACGAGAAGGTCGTATCATAATCTGACGACAGTAAGCTCAGCTCCTCCAAGAAGACACTGGTGGTACGCTTCGATCAGCAAGCATACAAAGAGTTTCTCTCTGAAGGTAGTATGAGTCCTTCGAAGCGACTGCCAAAGCCAAAGAAAACCTACCAAGTCTTGGGCGAAATGGCGATGCATCGAGTACCATCACAGAAGGAGCTACGTCGGCGTAGCCAATCCTTCATGCTGATGTTCTCAGCAAATAAAACGTTGCTACTGGTGCAGCGGATCTACCAGAGAAGTGCATTGCTAATTGCAGTTCCTAACCTTCTTCTTTCCAATCGAAGAAGATGTGCCGACGGAACAAGGGCGCAACCGCTCTTTCGCACATGAGCTCTGATGTGCGGGAGAAGACTTCTGCCTTTGACAGAATCATTCGCTGTCATGGCGAGGAAAAATTGGATTCTGAGTACTATGTGCCTTCGCGGTCTAGTACAAAGAAGTCCAAAGAAATATGGGCGATGCTCGATCAACGTGCTATGCCAATAGCGGACCAATAATACACGCTAAAAGTCATGTGCGCAGCTGATGGAAAGCTATACAGAGTCGACTCGGGTGCTTCGGCACCAGCAATGAGTCAACTCTCGAAGTCCCCTTCCCACTTGGGCGCATCTTTTGCACATAGAACCAAGCTGGGTAGGGCAAACCTTGCGGCTCTGAACCCATGCGTCCACGTGGGCTGTGCACATGAAGTGGGTTCAATTCGTAATACATATTGCTCTCCCACCAATAATATGGGCGCATCTCATGCGTTGGAACTGGATAAGGGGGCACAACATTCACATGACCACCCCGACACTTGGCTTTGCCATACACCTAAGAAGAGTGCAAATGTGAAACTCTCCTCGCATGATCTGCGTAATTTCATTACTCAGAGACGTAGATCAGGAGAGATGACCTCTGTGCACAACACGTCCCCCGCGGGGCACACTTGTGCTACGGTCACCATCAACTGCTGTTATTGCAAGATAGTGGTTGTACCATCAAGACAGTCTAGCTTCTAATAACTGCAATCAGCTGCACCCATCCGACATCGTCTTGGAAATAGGGTGCCAATTGACGATGAGACAGAACCCCTGGTCGCCTCGTATCATGTCGTCTCCACTTTCCACGCATCCCAAAGAAAAACAAATACTACCAACTTCTCAGCCTCGGCTGGTCCATCGAAGAGATGACCAAAGAAAAACAAAGCAATAGTCTCGCCAACCGGGGTATTCCAGAGTACTCAGCTAAGGATAAAAGCTGCATCAATGGTGCAAGCTGGAGTTGCTCAGGCCCCGGCTACCCACAACAACCCTTCCTTCGAAGAGGAGAGCATTTACCCAGAAGCTGACGCCGAGGTGGCTAGGGGTAGCCAGTTTGAGCGGTCGAAAGAAGAAGCACATATGCCAACCTTTCCATAAGAAAGCAAGGCTGAGAGTGAGGCATCCACCGATCCCTCCACTTTGGCCCATGTCATGCCTGTGTACTTGGCAGGGGGTGGCGACGAAGAAGAAGTAGACACTTCAACTCCGGATCTCGTACGATGCAATGAACAACTTAGAAGATGAGCTTAAAATCCTTTCCACCAACATGCAGTCCTTAACTCAGGTCGTATTCGAGATTCGCAGTGCCCTGATAGCCCAGCCGTCGACATGAGCCCCTATATCTGCCACTCCCGATCCTGGGGCTAATGGAGAATCGAATGAACCCCCTCAGCGGGTATCTTCAAGGACGGTCCATAACACTCTGCCCCGAGCATCAGATCCCCCAGGACCTTAATATCGTACCTTGCCTCAATCACTTGCTCCTAACTCTAGAAAAGAATTGTTTGATATGGTTAGGCACTTATGCGACCGTTTCAAGGCTAGAAACAAACAGGAGGAACGCCAGAAGCTCGGGATCTGGCAAACCTATCCTCCCAAATAGAATAATATGGTTTATCCTCCCAAGTACAAACCACAGTCACTGATACCATTTGATGGAAAGGAGTCCCCTCCATCAATACCTGACCTACTTCTACTCCATGATGGGGCATCTACCGAAAGAGGATGCCCTACTTACAAGCCTATTTATCGGGGCGCTGAAAGGGGTAGCCTACGACTATTACTGTAGCCTCTTCGATAATTACATCTCTTCCTTTGAGGATCTGAATTGTCTCTTCCTTTCCTAATTTTATGACGGTGGAAGGGACATGACCATGTCTTCCCTCATGGAAATAACCCATAAGGACAAGAAGACAGTTCGAGCCTTCATCGAGTGCTTCCGATAAACATGTCTGAGATTACATTCTGGTATCACTGAGTCCGTACTAATGGACTCCTGCCGGAAGAATATGATGCCGGTTATCAAACTCTAGGTCGACTCCACCCAATTTGTGGATTAGACCGCGTTCATCATCGACTTCGAAGTTGTTGAGATGAAAGCTCGCGATGCTCGCCTTCTAGGTGTTAGCTTCCTTTTCTTTAAAGATAAGGGGAAGCGCACTGCCAACAACAGCAATAATGGATATGAACCAAAAGAAAAGCAGGCACTGACAGTGAATGCCTCAAAAGGTACGCCAGACCCTGCTCCGAAGCCACCAGTCGCACCAAGGTAGAAGAAGATATACTCCTTCAATGACAATGACACCTTACAGCTCTTTGAGATACTGAAGTAAGGTGACATGATCAAGTTGCTTAATCCAAAGCGCCCCGACGAGGTGGACAGGGTAAACGACCCGAGGTACCGTCACTACCATCGATTTGTTAGGCACCAAACCCAAAACTACAATATCTTGAAGAACTACATACAACGCATGATCAATACGAATTTCCTCTCGCTTGACTACGAGGAAAAGATAGTCTCGGAGAACATGGTGTCACTCTTGTTCAGTACTCTACTGCCGACTGAAGCTCAAGATGGCGTTATCCCCATCCCCAAGGCGACAATAGAAGTAATCAACCTTCCACCAACTCGTGACAATGTGAGTGAGTTAGTACCACTCACGAGATCCTGGGGAGAGATCATGTGGGTTCATCCAGATCTAACTCCGGAATTGACTCAACCGGGGTATGTCCTACCTCTAAAACCAAAGGCAAGAAAACTAAGTCTTGCCGAATGGTTACTTCCTCCCCCGAGGAAGCCCTTCCTGTACAGACGCATTCACAACAGAACGTTCAGTAAGAGGAGGCTCCGGCTTAAGTGACTCCTCCTGTCACCAGTACGACTGCCCAAGGGAACGGTTTGTCCCAACCGCCAGCAGCCGACAAGCAGAAGCAGAAAGAGACCCATTTCAATTGGCCTCTACGAAAAGATAGTGTTTCGGGTTTGACCAACCCCACAACTTTGATATACTGGCACATCTCGCAAGTACTCCGGCTCGGCTATCACTATTTGAGCTCTTTTGCTTATCCAAAGATACTCAGAAGGCTCTATATGAGGCACTGAAGGATGCTGAGTCCTTCAAAAGTCAAGTCAAGTAGTCTGAAGAAAATCCAACAACATGTCCGCATTGCCATAGTATGGGGGAAATCATCCCCAACATCACATTTACTCAACCAGACATGTTGCTCAAGAATAATTGGCATAATATACCACTATATTACACAGGATATGTTGGTGCCATCAAGGTGGATCGGATCCAGATCGACCCTGGGTCATCTCTTAGCATTATCCCTCGGACTCTGCTCTAAATACTGGAGATACCGATGCATCGCCTGACTGCATCCAACCCCACGATCAACGGCTTCAATGCTAGCAAGAGGGAGCCTTTGGAAAAGATTCGACTGTAATGTCGTATCAGTGATCACCAAACAGAGGTGACCTATTACGTCGTCGATGCGGACATCAATTATAATATCCTATTGGGATGACCATGGATACATGAGTACATGGTGGTACCGTCCACCCTCCACCAATATATGAAGTATGTGTGTACCAACGGCATAGTCAGGATGGAGTTCGCTTTTGTCGATCCCTTGAAAGGGATCAAGGCATTCTTTACTGATGCTGATCTATATAAGCCAATCCACTTAGAGGAAGAGGCTAACGATGCCGATGATGAAGCAGAGGCCGAAATAGAGGCCGAAGTCGAAGCTGAGATGGCGATTGAAGCTCCTCCCCAATATATCAAGATACAACCTTATGGTATCCTATTATGGACCCAAAACTAGCCTCAAACACTACCCACAAGTCTATTTTACCGATGGGACATTTCAATAAACATTTTGTGTGTCACCCTCAGATTTCTTCCAAGAGTGGCACAAAACCTATCCAAACTTTCAAATGAGGACTCAATAGAGCCTCAAAACTATTCCTAAGGGTTTTCTTTATACATGGGTGAGTTTCTATGGGTCCAATACCAAAATTTGAATCAAAATGACAAGGTGAGAGAGTGATATACCTATTGGGAGTGGGTTCCCAATGAATAATCTAATGGACACGAACCCGACACGAAATTCCTTAGCAAATAGACTCTCCTCCGTGCTCCTAGCTCCACACTCCTTGTAGGCGCCTTCTTCTTGAGAGAATATGAGGAATGGTGAAGGAAAGAGTGAGATTGAGATAGAAATCAATAGTAGAAGCTCTTCTTTGGGAAAGAACTCAAAATTAGGAAGATGGAGGCTAGAATGAATGAAGTGAGAATGAGAGGAGTCCCTCTTTTGGCCGGCCAAGTATGCTAGGTTAGGACAAAATCAAAATGTCTAATAAGCCCCCTAAGTTGTCATTTGGCTAATCAAATGTAATTTGAAGGATTTGGGTTATTTTGGACAAAAACCTAATCTCTAAATGAACCAATTTGTCATGAATGGTTAGTCTAATTTTACTAACCTAATGAGTGGTTTATGGGCCATGCTTTGCTAATTATCGGGCTCTAGATTAGTGTCTAAACTAACCGGACAACTAATACAAGTCAAAATTTAGACTAGTCTCTAACCCGACCAACTAATCCCAAATAAATTAAGTAGATACATACACTATTATTAATTAATATTTACAATATACAATAATTTATAAAATGATAAATTTACCCTTATTTTGGAAAACGTGTACTTACAATCTACCCCCCAGAAAAATTTTGACCTCGAAATTTAAGTTGGTTGTACTCCTCTTAAGGTCATGCCCCCAACAATCATGGTCCAAGAAAACCTTATCTAAGCCATACAATCCTATTGAAGGAAACAACATACATGGTTATAATATTATTGGTCATGACATACAATATCAATTTTGGGTCTCATCTAACTACACTAACCACGCTATAGAACAAGACAATACTAAGAAGAACACAAACAAGGGTGGGGTTCATCATCAACTTATCTCAAAAGACATACAAAAATCTAGGTTAATTACTCACCTCCAACTGGGTTTGGTGACTGGAACTCCCTCCTTGAGGCGGGGCTTCGACTAAGATAGGTGCAAGGGGGACTGTCTCGCATCGTGTATGCAGCTGACCAACAAAACAAGCATAACCCTTTCCTCTTCCTATAGTCGGATCAGACATGCCCAAGCTTTTTATAGTAAGCACAGGTAGGTACTCGCTCAACTGACCTCTGCTGAGCAGAAATCCAAACTGGAAAGGATGTCATAGGCTGAAGGTCTGGGTACTCTTGAGGCCCTGGGTAGATACTGCTCCTCACTCTCTTGGAACTAGGCTCCCCTCCTTGTGAATTCACTAGGTCCTATAACTGTTGGATCCTCTAGTTTTGGTCCCTTAGGATCTCGGTTTGAACTCTTTGTGTCTCCAACACATTTCGAAGAAGTCCAAATATTTGAGTTCCATCAGGTGGCAAACCTCTTGAGAATATGGTATGGGGTTCCACTCCAGGAGGCAGAGGAGGAGGCGGTGGAAAACTCTTGGTGTCAGACGAAACTGCAGCCATCCCCTAAATAACAGGAGGTAGACTCTCTGGTGAGGCTGCTACCACCTCCTCAACGGTAAGAGATGCCACTACCCCCTGGTCAACCTGAGGAGTCACTACCTCCTGAGTAATAGGAGATAGAAGCACGCTCTCAGCCATGTCCAGAACTGCAGCTGCTCTCAAACGATGGGGTCTGGTAATGGGTGCCATACTGGAAAGATAGATGGAAAACAATAAATCATCAAAGAGTTGTAAGACAAATTATCATTCAACATAATAATAAAAACTGATAATTATCATAATAAACAGAAGAACTCTCTACCATGGGTTACTAGTTATAATACTACCAGTATACTATGATTTCAGGCCATGGGCATACTCAACTCACTAGCACATACTATCCAGAATACTATCTTCTATTGTCTATCTCAGTTCCTCTATCACCTAATACTCCTTAACCATTCTCCTTTCGATGAACACTAGTATACCCCACAATCAGGTACTCTATTGATACACTCATCAATCTAAAATACTCCCTCTAGGGTGCCTACCCAAGTCTTGAATAACACTCTCATACTAGGTTACTCATATTTCTCCTCCAACTAGTCACTAAAATGTTGGTGCCTAAACCTCTATAATATTTGAAATACTCCGGCCCTTGCTACTAGGGTATTCCTCCTATTCTGGTACCTGGTGCAACTCATACCCTGACACTTGTTAATCACTCTAGGGCTGTCATATATAATTAGTTATCAAAATACATATACAATACTTTCTAACCATACTCTAAACAGTTAATACTAATACTCGAGGACACAGACCAATTTGCAAGTCACCAAACCATCATACTATGAAGAAACTATAATAAAATGAAGCTATACAAGGAACTGGGCTAAAGGAACTGAAAGTGTTCCTACTTCTAAGTTAATTGACGATGGAACAGAATCTATAATAACAGAAGTGAATGATAGAGATGATATGTTAAGAACCTTTTCATGATATAATCTGATAATCATACGTGTCTGTCCAAAATCATAATACTAAGAATCCTCGCCATGATAGTAAGCAAAGCTGCGATAAGCGATAGATTCCATAACTAGGGTATGCACCTCTATAATCATGTCGTCTAGAATCCTCGCTGTACTGACTAGTATAGCTGTGAGGAGTTCTAAATTTCCTAATTAAGATATATACATTCAAAGTTAGGTCTCTACGTTTCCGCCACGCCGACTAATATGGCTGCGATAAACTCCAGGCTCCATAACCAAGTAGACGTTTTACCTTTGTTGTTGTCCTCGTCAACATATATTATCAGAAGATGTCGTAACTCAGGCCATAAAATTTACCTCGATATGAAAATCAAAATCAACAACGAACCATCAAAATCAAATTCAATAACAAGGAGCAAGGGTGAACAGAAACAAGAGAAAGGGATTTTGAATTGGAGTTAAAGATAAGATTCTCAAGGGTCATCCCAAGAATCTCTCAATGAGTTTTAACTGTGATTAAGTATCCTCTCATTCTAATACCTTATTTTCTATATCCTGCTGCAGGCTTGCAGTAGTATAATTAAGTCATTGTACCACCACGACATTACACAAATGAGAATCTCGACCTACATGGGCCACCACTAAAAATGTGTTACGACCCGCACCCAGTATAGGGGCACGAATTTGTAACAATGCCCAGCCTACGCCGCAGAACCGACGTAGAACGATGTCTAGGTCTACTATCTAACAATAACATAATAACCTGTCATTGCAGCTTATCTCCAAATGGAGGATAATAATAAGATATAAACCTCAATCACAAGTCTAACAGGAAGAATATATGACATGATGAATGGTAGAGATAAAAAGATAAACTCAGAGTGCAAGTAATCTAATACATATCCAGAGTGAACCATGATATAGTCATACAAGTCTAAAATAATAAACATGCATAATGAGTAAGTTGGAGACAGAGTCCAGTCAAATCCTAGTCTAACTGAGCCATTGCTAGAGCCTCCTCTGCTGGAACTAACCCCTGCTGGACTAGGATCTCCTGGTCTATGCCTATTATGTCATGAGGACCATAGTAGATGGTACACTCATCCTCGCTGTCGTCTGAAAAATATATCCAGTCAGGATGGAACGAGCACATCTCCGACAAAAGTTCCCATTAAATGACAAGTGCTATGAAACAGTAATAAATAGAATATACAAGAGTAATACAAGGTACATGAAAGTAGCATGGCAACAGTAAAGCGGTAAACTAGAGCAAGAGCAAGAGAAACTAATCATATCATGTACGAGAGTAAGAATCATCTATCTATGTGAGTGAATATTAACTTTGACATGTGGCCGGCTTGGGAACTTGCACAAGGTCTACTAGCCTAGTTAATCATACGTGGAGTGTATGATTAACACTCACAAGGATCTACAATGCACAAAGAGGGTGTTGACCACATATCTAGACTAATATTTTCCCGTCCCCGACTGGTAAAGTGGATCCAACCATGACACATTACGACACGGGATTCTAAGAGAAGGTAGCAAGTTTTCTCGAGAATCGGTGTCGATATATTGCACAAGAACTACAACGGAGCTTGCACAAGATATACCAAGGTAAACAATGAATAACATCTTATGACGGGATCCATAAATACCAATCCATGTGACCAATGTGTCAAGAATCATGAATATCTACACTAAATACAAGAAACATAGTATATATCATGAATAAAAAATCATCAGAGAATGTACTCGCCTGCAAACTGGTGTAAAGTATCAGCGACGTCCAATATGGTGTCTCGAAGACCTAAATATGAAATGTTGTATCAATATCAAGTTTGGATTTGAAAACAGTCCATATCAGTCAAATTCTAGGTCAAATGGTCAATTCTAGGTCAATGGTCAAACCTAGTCAACTTTAAGTCTAACTAGTCCAATCAGTCATTTCTAGGTTGTATGTGTCTATATCCAAGCTATTTTGTCCATACTCTAAGTATCTAGCTATATTGCCTATGCAATACTCTATGGTACATTTCTTGGCCATATACTTCTTTCCTCCTATACTCATGCTACAAGATACCCTGCTACAAGGTAACCCAAATCTCTCTATTTCCACCTTTACACTATATACATATCTAAATGCAAATATATATATATATATATATATATATATATATATATATATTATATATATATATATATGGCCTTTCCAATCTTCCCCCTTCCTTCAGCGTCCTCACCATGGTCCTCCCCCCGCCGCTCCTAGCCGACCGGCCCTCGCCCCATCCCCTTTGTCTTGCTCATGCCGCCCTCCCGCACCCCACAATCGGCTCCGGCTAGTCCTTGGGGCGTCGCCGCCACAGCGGCTCTGGGCAGCAAGCTCGCGGCTTCAGCCTGCGGCAGCCGATGGCATCACCGACGCGCTCGGTTTGTGCATCGTTGCCCGCCCAGCCTCCAGACGAGCCGCAGACGTTCGTCCTAGGGCCATTCCTCCTCCTCTCCAGTCCATCGGGTGGTCCGCGGCACAGCTGCTGCTTGTGGAGCGCAGCCTTGCGGCAGCGGCCTCCGGCCCCGCAGGAGTCGTGCCAGCCTTAGCCCCAACGCCGACCTCCCGGCCTCCGTCTCCAGGGCTCTCCTCCACTACCCTCACCTGGCCGTCCTCTTCGGCTTCCTCCCGCGACCCCCAGGTCGCCGCCCACCCACCCTCAGGGTATCGCTGCGGGCCCGACGCCACCCTCTCGGAGCCGCTAGACCTGAGTCGGCCCCGACCTCCTTTGGGTCCCACACAGCCCTTCCGTCCTCTTTCCACCGATTTTCAATTTTTGAATTTTGATGGGGGACAGATTGCAGGGGGCCACGTGATCCCTTCGGGACTAGCCCACGCGTTGGGGGGCGTGCGCTCATCCGGCACAGTAAACCATCCTGGCGCAGTCAACCATCTGAGCGCCCATCTGGCGCAGTCAACCTTTGTACGCCCATCCGGCGCCCATCATCCTAGCCACGTGCTCCAGACGCTTAGCTGCGCCCCTTTGGGTGCAGGGGTTTCTGCTCCTTTGGGCGCATCTTATGGCGTAGCTGGAGTGGGCCCCGAGCCCCTTCCTCTAATTGTGCCTGGGGTGGGCGCACCCTAGCTACCTCTGTCCCACTTGCAGGATTCCATGCTCTTTGGACTGGGGGCCTCCCTGTAACCCCCGTTATCATATTTTTGAAATTTTACTTGTTTTGACTTAATTTAAAATATTGCATTATGAAGATATATTTTAAGTTAAATAGTACGAAGGAAATCCTTATATTTTGAATGACAAAATTGGTTGTCAAAATATATTTTAAAATGGTTAATAAAAATATTTTGATGACTAGTTAATATTTTAAATTTATGGTTGAAAATAATATTGATTTTCGAACTCATTATTTGCATTACAAAATATTTGGTTAGTAATTGTGGCTTTCTAAATATTTAAAAAAAGGGTTTTAAAAATAGTAAATATTTGTAGAGTTTTGAATTAGTAAAATATGTTTCAAATCATTCAATGACTTCGAATACTAGTTACATTATCGTTTCTAATTTAATTAAAAAATATGTTATGCGATAAATAGTATTATTATTTTGATCCCTTATTCGAATGGGATTTAAATTCATACAGTTTGAATCATCGGATAATATAGAATAATATCTTAAAATATTATTTCAAATCATTTATATTATGATTAGATTATTCTGCATTTAAATTATGTTTCATTTAAATCAAATTTAAATTTACGTGGAGACTTAACTACTAGAGTTTAAATTATTTGATGAATACAAAAGCTTGATTTAAATTAGTATGTTAATATCTAGTAATAAGCTTTTATGTAAATTTATTATCATCAGCAGATTAGATTAATCCTAGTTTTAAAATATATTATTTTAGAGAAAGGATTCTCTTAATCCATTTGATTTTCGATCCAAATCTTCCCACAATCAAATATGAATTTGAAACAGATTGATACAATCTCTTCCCATATGGTCTTATATGTTGTAATCATTTACCATTGTTATTTTAAAAATAAAACCTCTATTCCCTTCTCTCTCAACCGCACAGAACCACCAAACCCGACTTTCTCCATTCACCAATGGCAATCACATCTCTCCCCTGACCAATTCTGGCCCAGCCACTCGAATTCCAGTCGCCACAACCATCAACCGGCGAAGCCATCACCTTCACCATCATTCCTCAACTCCTCCCGACATCAACCTTCCTGCCACGGCCGCACAGAGACATAGCCACCGCTATGTCGCAACCAATACCACTGACTCCTCACAACGATCCCAAGTCCGGCATCCCATCCAACCCGACGTCACCGCACAGTAATACCAATAGCCAATAACCAATCATATGCCAAAGTGTCCGTGTCCACCACAGATATCACCGTGTCTAGACCCGTGTGTCCGTGGCTTCATCCATTTCCTTGTCCAGTCCTTCACACCAGTACCATACATCCATCCCACTGTGTCCGACACACCGGAGACAGCATCAAAATAAAACCAAAAAAATTGAAACCAACCTAACCCGTCGACGTCGACGGTCGTTCCCGCCTACAGGTCCTCCTTGTTGCTCCTCGGCTCAGCCAGCGCCGTTGACGTGGCTCCGCAGGCCCCCGACAACCCATCACCGTCATCATCTCCACCGGCTTCGACCCCGGCCGCCTCGACGGCACCAACTTCGTCGTACTTGCTCCAACCCCTACCACGCCTACTACCAACACCGCGTCTCTGAGTTCCGCACCCAACTTCAGTCCTCCAAACCTGACCCATCTTCCGACCCGTCCACCGCCGCATCCGAACCCGCTGCTTCCCCTTCGGATGACCCCTCCTCGGCGGACCCGAAACTGACCCGTCCGCGCAGTTCCGCCTCTCTCCGAAGAAGGTTCTCGAACCGTCTTTGCCAGATTCGGCCGATCCACACTGCCCGATGCCATGCTCCGCCACCCTGGAGCCGACGATCGCGGCGGGTCACTTGACCGGTCGAGAGAAGCGGGTGCTTCCCGCCGATGCCAGCACTAGATCTGCCCTCCGCCACTCCTTGTCATCACCGCCGCCGTGCTTCCACCGCCCGACGCCGTAGCTCCTTCCTAGTGCAGTCGATTCCTCGGTCACCATTTCCTCTGTAAGCCTCCTACTCCTCCTCATCTCTCTGTCCCTCTTTGTTTTACTTAGATTTTTGATGGATAGGTTAGTACCCGGCTTGGCCCATTAGCAGAATTTGGGCTTATTACTTAATATTGTTTTGGATACTGGTATGTGCATTAAGAGGTATTATTAATTGAATGTGTATATATAATACTTTATATAACAAATTTTAGGGCCGAGCCCAGTAAATAACTCTGGGTTGCTTAAGCCATTAAAACTATTATTAAATAAATTTTGTAATTTTGTTTTGTGGATTCATTGGGCCATATTAACTATTTTGGATTTTTGGGTTCCAATTTCAATAGAGATTTATAAGCATTTTTAAATATGCTTAATATAAACAATCAATTATTATAAAACTGTACTTTTATAGATAATTCTTAATATGGTGGGCTTGTATATTATAAACTGCTTAAATACTCCATAGTTTTATTTTGGGCTGGATTTTATTAGAGGCTTTGAAGTATATTTTAGTTATGGGCTTCCTAATAAAAATGTCATAATCGAGTTTATAAATAATTTTAAAATTAAATACTATTTTGACTAGTAATTAGTGGATATTTTCTTAAAGACGTTTCTTATTATTTCATAAGACTTTCTAAAATTATTATAAATATTTTCTAAATAAAAACCTCTAAGAGTATATATATATGTATATATAGTTAAAGGAATAGACTTGCCGAATCAAATTCTCCTTAAATTAGATTAACCCTTAATTGCAACTAATTGTAACTTCTCGTTTCTTGCAATCGAATTCCTTCATATCGACCTTAGCTAATTGGACTATGCGGGACCCAACAAGATGGTTTGTTTACCAGCTAAGGACCCTAGGCAAGTACACTTTCTGATGGATTTTTGATTCATAGTAGTCTATACATTTTATGTTCATACATATGTCTTGCTGCTTGTTGACACGCTCGTCACACGGAGTAGTCGAGAGGAGAAATATCTTAGTAGACATGTGGACTATCCAGAACTATCCTCCGTGTCTTTCGTGGAGAATAGCAGCTGCACACGACACATGCAGGGTGCCGGATTTACCCCCTAGCCGTTCACATGTCGAAACAGATATTTCGAATCACATAGATAGTTGTATTTTATTTGTTTTCCTTGTCTTCTCCACCACATGCCATGTCATTAGTACTTTCTAGTTTTTATCTCTCATATGTTATTTTCATGTCTTGTAAATTCTATTGTGTTTTCGCATTGCCGTCGGTTTTTGTGCTTGTTCCATTCCTGACTGAAAACCAACAATTTTCAGGTTAGCCGTGGCAACTTAGCGTGGGGAGATACGGGTGTACTAGCAGGCAGAAACCTAGAAATTAGATAGAAGTGGTATCATTTTCATTAGTTGTAAAACTTTGTATTTTTTTAAATATAAATGTTGTAAATGTTGTAATAAACTTAGAAATGTGAATGACCAATAAATGTTATTCTTTGTGATTTTGAGCATAGCGGCCGTGACAGCGTTCTACCGTCGACTCTGCGGCATAGGCTGGCTTGGACACGTCTCGTATCTGAAAAGAAGGTGTGGGTCGTGACACTCCCCCATTCTCCCTATGCCTCAAGTGGGAGCAACCCATCCTCTCAGGACTTCCCCTGAAGTGGGTGCAACCCATCCTCATAGGGCTTCCTTCCTTCCGGTTGTGCCGAGAGTGGGTGCAACCCCCCTCCTCCCATCCCACCCGCTCCCATCCTCTTCGCCAGCGCCTACTTCGACTGTCGATATGATGCTGCTCTCCGATGCGGCCAGGCTTTTACGTCCGTCGGTTTGCGTCTTCGGTCACCCGGACTCGCCATTAGCGCATCCTGGGCCCAACTATGCTTCCAATCAGCCGCCCCCTCCGGGCGCAACCCAACCTCTTTCCCCGACGCGGGCGCTCCCTGGGTCCCCTAGGGGCCAGCCCCAACCCCCGCTGCGTGCTCTCCTCCAGCCCGGGCATGGAGATGTCGTGCATACTAGTCTCACCCTTGCGGCACCTATCCCTCTTTTGGGCGCAACCCAGTCCCCTCATCCTTCGGGCGCATCCCAGGTTCCCGCACTTGCGCATCCTGGGACCCCTAGGAGTCAACCCCCCTCCTCCGTGGGTGCAAGCCAACCACTTTTGGGCTCTGCCTCTTCTGGCGCAACCCAGATTCCAGGTCAACCTATTTTGTGCTCGAATCAATGCCCGATCCCTTCCTTCGCCGACATCCTTTGACCGGACAGGACCCCTAAGTAGGGGCTCCTGTTCCCGTACGTCACTCTTTCCGAAGTCGAGTATCCGTCGGCATCTCCCATGCCGACGATGCCATTTACCGACCAGGAACTCTGTTCTATGGCCACTTCATTCCCCTACTCCTTCGTCCTCAAATTCTCATTTGGCTGTCGCAAACTCGCCAGGGTCGCAGAGGTTATGGCCAGTTGGCGGCTATCAGCCGAGCACAGGGTACCCCCCTCGACCCGAGACATATTCTGCTACACCTTTCCTCCGACCGTGACCATAGGACGGTATAGTCCAAAGGCACCGAGAGAGTCGACTCCCACCAGATAAAGATAATAAAGTGGTCAGTGAACTTTAAAACCACGGAAGACTCAGCGACGGCGGCCTCCTGGGTCATCCTACCCAATCTTCCCCTCATTTGCTTCGTTCCGACGGCTCTTAGGCGTATAGCCAACTCCTTCGAAACTTACGTGGCCACCGCTGCAGAAACCAGCAACCTGACTAATGCACACTACGCCAAGATATGTGTGGAGCTTGACCGCACCTCAGAGCCCCCAAACCACATACTCATTGAACTTGGCAACCGGACTCACACCCAGTAAATTATCTAAGAAAACCACATAATCTTCTGTACTCACTGCTATTTACACGGTCACTTATCCAAGCATTGCTTCCGTCTCCATCCGAAGCTTAAGAAGAAACCGGAGCGGACTGAACCCAATCCCAAAGGGAACCGGCATCAAAAAACTGCCCAACTACCTCTGATTCCTCTACCGAACACCCACACCAGATTCAACTCCGGCAGAGATATAACCGGCAGAGGCAACTCAGCAGAAAAAGCCATGATCCTATACCACCCACCTGGCCTCCCTCTGGCCAATTACTTCAATGCCCTCAGGTCAAGAAAAAGCCATGATTTTCTTGCTTAATTTCCTCCATGGGCTTGGTTTATTCTTGGTTTGGGTTGGCTTGGTTCGGTTTGGGATTGCTCTTGGTTCATCATGAACCAAGGGGTGAACCCCCTACCTAACACCACCACTTATATTTATTACCTATTCTTCTTCCCTCTCTTTATTAATCTCTTCTTCTTCTTCCATTTACTCCCTTCACCTACCAAAGAGAGAAGAGAGAGGTCTAGGCAAGTGCAACTTGCTTCCATAAGAGAGCCCATTTTTATTGTTCCATTAGCTTTTTCTCATGTTTCTAAGACACATTAGAACTTGCCATTTTCCATTTTGAGGCTTTAATTTTGTAGATCTAGAAATTAGTTAATTTTAGATTTTTGGTGGTTTTGATCTATCAAACTTCTTTGTTTTCAAGTTTTGATGGTTCCATGTTGTAGAGAATTTTATTCTACCCAATTTTGACCTTTGAAGAGTTGGATTTGGACTTATTTTGACCAAGTTATGGACTTTGAAGCTTTGGGTTCAACCAAGGAGTTCCTGTTGATTTGGAGAAGACAGTGAGCAGTACGCGAGCTTTTTAGCTTGCGTCACTGAGCTGCGTGCGCTCTTTAGCGCAGCGCAGTCTGGCTCATACGCTGCCTTTTGGAGGCGTATGTCTTGCATACGCTGCCTTGACAAGGAGTCGTATGGACCTCATACGCTGCCTTGATGAGGAGTCGTATGGATCTTATACGCTGCCTTGATGAGGAGTCGTTTGGATCTCATACGCTGCCTTGAAGAGAAGTCGTATGGATCTCATATGCTGCCTTGAAGAGGAGTCGTATGGAGTACATACGCTGCCTTTTGGAAGCGTATGCCTTGCATACGCTGACCTGAGCGTAGCTTGACCTGAGCGTAGCTTGACTTGAGCGTAGCTTGACCTGAGCGTAGCTTGACCTGAGCGTAGCTTGACTTGAGCGTAGCCTGACCTGAGCGCAGCCTGACTTGAGCGCAGTCTGACTTAGGCGCAACCTGATGTTTAGGCACAACTGGACCTGACCCTACTTACCCTGGATCTTCTATAGCTTGTCCTGAACTTGATAATCACGAATTTACTTGATATGTTTGGAATTGATAATTGAGCATGACGTGATAGTAACCCGTCGTGGTGCACTCCTGACATAATAACCTGACATAACCTGATAGTGGCCCGTCGTGGCGCACTCCTAACAAGTACACTTGGCATGATAATCTGACATGATTATCTCGAATAGCTGTTGCGATGGCTACCTGACATGACATGACCTGTATAATTGATCTGGACACCGTGGGCGATTGTGTTTGTATAAATAAACCAGTCCTGTCTTGCATCATGTCTAGGACAGGGACTCCTGAGTACCACGGTCAGGAGTACCTACTAAAATGGACTAAGGCTAATAACTAGATTAATACATTAGTCATGACGAGATTTCCCAGCTACAGGAAATCCCGTTACCTGGGCACGCCTTGGGATCTGTAGCCTGCCGTCGAGTAGGACACATTTCCAGCACACTGTCATGTGTTGCACCCTTCAAGCTACCTAAGGGTACATTCGTTCCCTGGATGATGTACCCACCTGAATTCAACTCTAATCTTTTAACCCGGGTAACCTGGATGGTCTGCAGGATTTGTGGCTGTGGAGTAATCTCGCTGCATCTTGTTAGTAATTAGGTTTGTGACAACCCTAGTTAGTTAAAGTATCAAGCTGTAACTCTTGCTTGGCCGTGAGATGATTGGATGGAGTCTAACCAGTCTAGTCTTGCCCTGATCCTGTTCTAGATTACTGTATGACCAGAATGCTTGTATTTATTTTACCGATAAATGGTGAGAATTCTAAGTTCTGTTCAGACGAAAGGTTACAACCCCGGTCCTTGTTTGGTTTACGGGTTGTAACCCGGTTATCTGAATAGCCCCATGGTTATCTCGTCGTATATCATCCTGATGTATTTTTATTTCCAGTTCTTACTTTTATTTATATCTTGTGCTGATTGCTGATTTTAGCTCTTAAGTGAAGCCTCCTTTGTGGCACTTGCTCTTTCTGGGGTCTGACCCAGCTGGTTTTGTGTGGCCAGATTTCAGAGCAGCTCCAGAGGATCTACCAACCTTCCTGCCAGATGGTGAACACTAGAAGGAATCCTGGCAATGAGTGGGTTATTTTGGGTCTCCCACTCTATTGTAAAAGTATTCTTTTGAGGCGTTTAGCCGACGAGCACCTGTTTAGCTCGATTGTACTTACTTACTGTCTTCCTACGGGCTGTAACATGATTAACAGATCCTAGGGTTGATCATGTATGACTAAACTCTTGCTAGTCCTGACATTTTGTAACGACTAGCTTCATAATCAACTGAATATGTAATGTTTGGGACGCCTTACTATTGTATATTTAATGATCATACATCTTGTGACTTTTACTTACTTGCTTGTGATTGAGACACTAGGCTTGTTCATGACCTTAAGAGACTGTTGGCTTGTAGATGAACCCTCATGTATCTAGACAGCCATGACCGTATAGCGAGATGGATTCCATTTCATATACGTAGCTGGCTATGTCTGCCCCCGCTCTCCAGTATTCTGGTTCTGGGGCGTGACAGCTATGGACCCCTCCCAGGAGATGGCTTCGCCCGCCGACCTCGTCACGACTCCCGGTACGGTCCCGGAGGATCTCAACTCCCCACCCCTAGAGGACACGGAGGAGTCCATACTAGCTCCACCAATCACCACCGACCCTCAATCAGTGCACTCCGCCATCGACGCTCTGGCTATTCTTGGGCCAGAGCAGGCATGTAGAGGCCTTCCGGTCATCGCCACAGGATTCCCACTCGAGGCCGAAGGTGACAAGATTAAAATCTGCGATGACTCCCTCATCATCCCGCCGGAGCAAGCCAATCTAGATTCATCCGGAGAAACGGTCGAACACCCAAAATGCTCCGAGGACCCCAGCACATCCTACAAGATGGCAGAAGTAGCACCCATCGCCACCAGGAAATCGGATAAGAAAAGGTCCGCAAAGCCCCCAAAGTCCCCGTCAATGAACACTAGATCTGCTGCTAAGCAGTCCAACCAACCCCACCAAAATCTCCAATAATGGTGAACATTCACTCCTGGAATGTCCGCGGTCTGGCAAGCAAACCTACTATGAGGAGAATTACCAGCCTTAAGAAAACTTACAAGATCGACATCTTGATCATCCTTGAACCCAAAATCCCTTAAAAGAGACTCAAAGCCATCCAACTGCAGTTAGGCTGTCACTACCACATTTTAGTTTGAGGGTATTTTAGTTATTTTGTGAATTTTGAATTGAATTTGAATTATTGAAGTGATGATTGTCATTTTTGACTTTTGCTAGTTGAGACTTTGGAGACTAACCTAGATGTTGACTCTAGCTATGGTGACTTGATTAGTATGGTGGGACCCTAGTCTAACTTAAGTCAACCCAAGTTAAGTCATTTAGAATCAAGTTTCAAATAGGAGAAGAAATGATTAGGTTCATGGGCTTTTGACTTAAAGAGTGATTTCCCTTACCCTTGAAACTTGGCCCAAAGCCCACTAGTCTAACCCCAACCCTAATTCCTTCATCTAGTGGCCGGCCACATTGGGATCCCCCTATAAAGTCTCTCTTTCATTGTTCTTGTCTCTTTTGTAACATTTCAACTTTTGGAAAGGAAAGGTATTGTCCATCTTCCCAAATTCATAACTAATTCATTTTAATTCCTTTTTGGCTCTAGTTTCTTGCATTAGAGTCTAATCCTACTCTATTTTCTGTTCATGGACAGAAATCTCAGTTTTAGGAAAATTTAGAGATTTTTGCTAGCAAGGGGAATCATTCTATTTGGGGCTTTTTTTGGTCATTGACACACTATAGGTAAACCATCTAAATTGTATTTAATTTATGATTTCTTTGCATGATAGCCTAGATCTAGGTGTCCCCTAGCTGTGGTGTATGATTTGTGTAAATTTGTATTAATTTCGTGTCCGTATTGGACACGTATCATAACCTAGTTCTACGTGTTTGTAAAAATGCCTCAATAGATTTTAGTTTGCTATTTTTAAAAAGTAATTAAATAGAAATTTTGATTTATATGTATGTTTCGATTTTCTATTGGACTTAGGTGATTTTGAGTCATGTTCGTGTCCAAACAGGCCACGAACATGCCCACTGCACACGCGCGGGCAGTGTCCTGCTGCCCGATTGTGAGTTCTCTTCGCACAGGACTCGAGGATACGAGAAATTTAGGGAGAATGTTGGGGCATTGACTGACACCGTCCTCCCAAAATTTAGGATCATATGGTATACTACACGATGAGGAATCATGCCCGCACTGGACACGCGCTGTGTGCGTACAGTCACAATACATGCACTGATACGGGCTTCCCGTATCGACACGGCGACACATGGACTCGTGTCAGGGTCCTAGACGTGTAGCCCTACCCTAGGCGAACACGTGGACATGTGTACGTGTAATGTAGTACACTCTGTCGTGTCCTAGATCGACTGACACGTGTGTACGAGACTATGCTATGTCGTATGTGTTCATGTGTGTTCAAATCTGATTAGACACGTCATATCCCACTTTGGGGACACAACAAACATTGTAATGCATGTTCACACATACACGAATGATTACCAACCAACTATTTTGACTATTACTTGTATTTTATTTCGAATTTGTAATTTCCCCAATATTCCTGATACTAGGCTGTTAGTTGAATTTTTCTGAGATTAATATTTTGTTTAAACTGTTTCTTTGATGATTAAAATGCAATGAATGGTTCACCTTTATATGTAAGAATTAATGTACATGATAGGGTTCATGCTAGCATGGGATTATGGGTTTTCGAATTTGCTTGGACAGTCAACCTAAAACAAAACTATCATGTGTGCACTGATATTCCTATGTACACACAACCTGAGAACTGATTCCTGATATCTACACACATTCACACATGTAAATCTGAGAACACATGATATCATCTACACACATTACTATACTAAAACCTGAGAACATTTGACACTCACACATGAGCACAAAACCTGAGAACACTCGTACATACACATTGAGATACCCCTATAGCCTATGTTGTGTGCACACACACACACACACACACACTGCTGCTACATACTGGAAACTGAGAACACATGATATCACACACCCACACATTGATTTCCCTATACACACACACCCTTACACAAAATCTGAGAACAACCTACCTATGCTCTGTCACCCACACACTCATACACACACACATAGGAATCTATACACACACACACACACTCACTGTTAGGTACACACACATGACACACACACATATATATATGCATCTGTAATATGTAATATATATATACATATTGTCTAAATAATTTTAGCGCATATATATGTGGTAAATAAATATGTGTGCATGCCAATATAGATTGTATGTGGCATATAGCCTATGTGTATATGGCATGTATACACATGAGATTGGGTTGATAGCTTGTATGTCATTGTGATGGTGTGTGAACGCTAGATAGGTATGGTTAGGCTTAGTGAGACTTGTTTGGGTTAGGTTTGACCTAGTTGACCTAGTTTGACTAGTGTAGTTGACTAGAGTTGACCAAAGGTTGACTTTAGCCTAGATTGACCCAAACATCATGTAGAATGCATCGTAATGTTTTATATTACCATTTTGGATATGTTGTGACTTGTACTATTCTATTAGGAGCCAGACACCACTCCTCAGGCAGTATTTCATTTCAGATACTCAGGTTATCAGGCGAGTACATTCTCTGATCATCTCATAATTTGCTTAGGATTATATTCCTGCTCTAGAATACTTTACTTGATGCTGTCACATTGGTAACACGGAATGATACTATATGGATCCCTTCATGAGATGTTATCCCTCTCGGGAGCATCGGATACTCATGTCTTGTGTGTTTCACTTACATCATGTATCTCATGTTTCTACTATCATGAATCTATCATGAATCTGCTTGTGACTCATGTACTCTCATGAATCACAGAGCCTTCACGAATCTATTCATGAATCACTCATTATGAGTCAGTAGCGTAGTCATGAATCTTAACGTAACTTGACTGAATTCTTGTGTATTGATTGGAAAAAAAGGGGAGTAGAACTGAACATGTGAATGATTCCAAATTAGTGTAGTCATGAATCAACTCTTTAGTATAGCCATGAATTACCTCCAGCTGTTCACATGTTTATCTTGTACTCTGATTCACTAGTTACTGATAGTCTCTATTTATAGGAACTATTTACTTACAGTTCCCTCTTTTATACCATGTTGTTCTTTCAGTATCATGTATCTTACTCTCTAGCATGTTTATATTTCCTAAACTGTTATGATTTGCGTGATATATATTTTGCTCACTCCTGTCCTGACTTGACCTGTTGAAAATATTAAAGAGGATAAGGACGAGGCCCTCTGTACTACATACTATGGGACAACCCTAGAGGATAGCTATGACTTGGATCCCCAGCAGGATCCATTAGCAGTGGATGACACACCTTTAATCTAGAGTTGTCTTTTCAGTTGTACTTATTTCTCTGGATTATTGTATTTGAGCTTTGGATGTTTCTGGATTGCTGTGATATCTTAGACACTTATATTCTCTATCTATTGTATCTTTTGTGGATTCGTTTCATATCTATCTACCTTATCGTATTTCTACCTTAGTTGTGATTGAGACTGTATTTCTGTATTATCCTCCATTCGGATTGTATATACTGTATATGTAGCTTATATTGTTAGATGTTGTGACCTAGGACAACATTCTACCGCCGACACTGTGGCGTAGGCTGGGCGTATTTACTTCTCGTGCCCTTACTCTAGGATGTGGGTCGTGACACATTTTTAGTGGTGGCCCATGCAGGTCTAGTTTTATGTTGTAGTATTCAAACTAGAGTATCACTACAGCCTGTAGTAGGATTAGGATATTTTGAAGGTACTCAATCATACTAGAAAAACTCCTTTTCAGATTCCGTTTATCTACATTTTGCTGCTTATTGTCATTCTTTGAATATAAACTGTCCTCCTTTGATATTTTGACTCATTTTTAAAAATTGTTTCTTGTTTGATCTGTGTCTCCAGGATGGTTTTTGAGACGAGATCGCATCACCCCGGACCGGAGGACACTGCAGAGTGGTCTACCACCTCTCGTCCTGTGCAGCCAGCTTCCGGTACTGCAGCACCAGTTCATCCCTCAGGAGTGGGCATTTCAGCTACTTTTGGAGGAGCACCTCCACCATCTAGGAGGTAGAGCCCGGTGATCCCTGAGATCCTTCCACCGCAGCAGCCTCCACCTGCGGGGATGGTAGATGATGCTCATCTATTCTCCTTCATGGAGAGGATTCTGGAGTCTCATCAACAGCAGCAGCAACGTCAAATTGCAGACTTCGGTCAGGGGATCGACGGGGCCCATCAGCTGGTCCGTACGACTGTGGAGATGGTGTCTACTCAGGGGCCATAGCAGCAGCCTCGCCGGAGGGAGAAGGACATTCAGGATTTCTAGAAGATGCACCCTAGAGACTTCCTGGGTACCGAGGGCATACACTACGCAGATGACTAGATTGAGTATATCGAGGAGATTTTTTGGCTGGCAAAAATGTCAGCCAGACTTCATATTGAGGCAACGGGCAGTCAGATGCAGGACCTAGCCCGTACCTGGTACCAGACAGATCTCCGAATGGGAACAGAGTGTCAGACATGAGAGCAGTTCAAGGAGCTGTTCAAGGAACAGTTCTTTTCGAATGTGGCACTAGGAGGCATCGAGGCACAGTTTGAGAGTCTGGTTCAGGGGAACCAGACAGTTGCAGAGTAAACCGAAGAGTTCTGCCGATTGGCCAGGTTTATAGATGATCTGACAAAGAAGACGAAGGCTAAAAAATTCCGTCGAGGGTTGATCAAGGAGGTTCGATCACTAACTAAGAGTGACCGAAATGCTACCTTTACGGAGATCTTTGTAGGAGCCATGGCAGCGAAGGACGACCTGGGGCTGAAACTGAAGAGAGACCGAGATTTCTAGGAAGCCAGCAGCGGTGGAGGCCAGGTCAGGAGGCCTCATTTTCAGCACCAGCAGTCGCAGAGGCAGAAAATCAACAACAGTTCCAGTCGTAGCAGTTCCAACAGCAGGGCCGTGCACCCTTCCAACAGGTGCAGCATCAGCAGCCGAGGGTGCAGCATCAGGCACGAGACAGCAGTCCACCAGCTGTGCTTACTGCAAGAAGTCGGGGCACGGGTGGAGCGAGTGCAGAAAGAGATTGGGCAGGTGCCTACTTTGTAGAGCAGCTGATCATCAGTTGAGGGAGTGCTCTCAGTTCACAGGCAGAGCAGTACAGGGAGCGAGAGCCAAGGCTCCGGCAGGGCAACAGAAGGGACCACTGCAGACTCAGCAGCAGAGTTTCATCTAGCATCAGCAGTAGGCCCGTGGAGGTCAGCAGGGGCGAGCTTTCGCCATGGCAGCCGAGGATACAGAGGCCATTGGGGAGTTGATCGCAGGTTTGGTTCTTCTCGACTCTATTCTAGCTTTCGCCCAATTTGATTTCGGAGCTTCCCACAGTTTTGTGTCTGTATCATTTTCTATTAGACACTGTCTTGTATCTGAATCATTGCCTAGGACCTGCAAGATCACGATCGAGGGTGGTATTATCCTCGTGAGTGATGTTTGCAGAGGACGGAGTGTTATTTTGGGAGGCCGAGAGTTGGAGGTGAGTCTGCTCGTAATGCCACTACCGAACTACGATATCATATTAACTATGGATTGGTTGAGCAGACATCACACTAGCATAGATTACCGTGGGGGTAGAGTTCTGTTCGGAGTGCCAGGAGAGCCAGAGTTCGAGTTCACCCAACGGCAGGTGAAACAGAGCAGCGAACTTTTCTGCAGGGTTTCAGTCGAGGAGCAGGCAAATCTACGTCCTTTGATTACGGAGTTTATGGACATCTTTTCGGAGGAGTTGCCAGGACTTCCACCGGACAAAGACGTTGAGTTCTCGATAGACTTGGTTCCCGGTGTGGAACCGATATCTCAGCATGTCTATCGAGTGAACAACAGTGAGTTGGTGGAATTGAAGAAACAGGTGGATGAGCTGCAGGACAAGGGCTTCATCCGATCGAGTTTTTCACCTTGGGATGCACCGGTACTCTTTGTATCCAAGACGGACGGGTTGGTACGGATGTGCATCGACTACAGGGCACTCAACAACCTGACGATCAAGAACAGATACCCACTATCGTGGATCGATGATCTCTTTGATTAGTTGAGCGAAGCTCGGGTTTTCTTGAAGATTGATCCGAGGTCTGGTTATCATCAGGTAAAGGTAAAGAGGAAGGATATTCCGAAGACCGCATTCAGGATGCGGTATGGACAGTTTGAGTTCTTGGTTATGCCATTTGGGCTGACCAACGCCCCGACGGTATTTATGAACTTGATAAACAAGGTGTTCCACCAGTACTTGGACAAGTTCGTAGTGGTGTTCATCGATGATATCCTGGTGTATTCAAAGACTGAGGAGGAGCATGAGAAGCATTTGAGAGTGGTTCTGGAGACACTCTGGAGGGAGAAGCTTTATGGCAAGCTCTCGAAGTGCGAGTTCTTTCTGGACAGAGTTGACTTCTTAGGTCATGTGGTGACTGGAGATGGGATCTCAGTAGACCCGAAGAAGATCACGACAGTTGAGGCTTGGTCGGCATCGAGTTCAGTAGCAGAGGTCAAGAGCTTCTTGGGACTGGCAGGCTATTACAGAAGGTTCGTACAGGATTTCTTCCAGATTGCAGAGCCATTGAGTAGGCTGACCCAGAAGGATGCAAAGTTTGTTTAGTCAGAGGAGTGTCAGGTCACTTTTGATGAGTCAAAAAAGTGGCTGACGACAGCTCCGATTCTGATATTGCCATCAGGATCAGGAGGGTTCACTATCTACAATGACGCCTCAAGGAAGGGTTTGGGTTGTGTCTTGCAGCAGCATGGAAAGGTGATTGCCTATGCTTCTAGGTAGTTACGTCCCCATGAGAAGAACTACCCTACCCACGACTTGGAGTTGGCAGCAGTGATATTTGCTTTGAAGTTGTGGAAACACTACTTATACGGAGAGAGGGTGGAGATCTTTACAGATCATAAGAGCTTGAAGTATGTGTTTACACAGAAGAAGCTCAACATGAGACATCACAGGTGGTTGGAGTTGATGAAGGACTTCGACATTTCACTACAGTATCACCCAGGGAAGGCCAACGTGGTTGCCGATGCCTTGAGTAGGTATCTGACAGCCATGTATTTGACTATGGACCGTCACTTGATAGCAGATTTAGAGAGCCTGGGGATTGAGGTGATTGTGCCAGGAGTTCAGATGCAGATGTGGGGCCTTCAGATTCAGTCAGACTTAATGGAGAGGATCAAGTCGATGCAGGTCGAGGATGTTGCTCTGCGGTGTATCCGAGAGCAGGTTCGAGCAGGACTGGTGGATGATGAGTTTACTCTTGCAGAGGATGGCGCTTTGAGGCACGGTTCTAGGCTGTGTGTGCCCAGTAGAGAACTCAGGGAGGAGGTCATGCAGGAGGCCCACCGATCTTAGTACTCTATATATCCTGGTGCCAACAAGATGTACAGGGATCTGGGGGAGCACATCTGGTGGTAAGGGATGAAGCGGGAGGTAGCTCGCTTCTTAGCCAGATGTTTGGTCTGTCAGTAGGTCAAGGCAGAGAGGTAGAGGCCAGGAGGTTTGTTGCAGCCATTGCCTATTCCAGAGTGGAAGTGGGAGGACATCATGATAGATTTTGTTTCTGGATTGCCGTGTACACAAGGAGAGAAAGACGCAATTTTGGTCATCGTAGACAGGTTGACCAAATCGGCCCACTTTTTGTAATTTAAAGTGGGTACGTCTATTGAGAGGCTTAAAAGATGTACATGCGGCAGATTGCCAGAATTCATGGAGTTCCGATCAGCATTGTCTCGGATCGGGATAGTCGCTTTACTTTCCATTTCTGGCAGAGTTTGCAGACTAGTTTGGGCACTCAGCTCAAGTTTAGTACTGCATACCACCCTCAGACGGACGGACAGTCAGAGAGGACTATTCAGACGCTCAAAGACATGCTGCGGACATGCGTCAAGGATTTTGGAAGATCCTGGGAGGATCACCTGCACTTGGTGGAGTTTGCTTACAATAGCAGTTTTCAGGCCAATATTGAGATGTCACCCTTCGAGGCTCTGTACGGGCGTGGATGTCGTACACCCTTGTCTTAGGATGATGTCGGGGAGCGAGCTTTATTGGGACCTGGGATGGTTGTTGACATAGCCGAGAAGGTGAAGCTCATCAGGGACAGACTTCGCGTGGCACAGGACAGACATCGGCATTGGGCCGATAGCCACTGGAGGCCTTTGGAGTTTGAGGTACAGATTAGAGATAGGATTAGAAGTAGGTTATTTGTTTGTTTTTGTTTGATCATGTTTAATTATTTTGTAACTTAAGACCTTATTTGTGTTAGTTCGGAGACATGGTTTTTTTTGAGGATATCTCCGACTCGTGGTACCATACGTTTTGGTGGAGGTGGGAAGCTTAGCCCGCGCTTCATCGGACCATTCGTGATCAGCGGGAGAGTCGGTGACATGGCATACAGGCTAGACTTGCCACTTGTACTAGTGGGTGTCCACAACGTATTCCATGTATCACAGTTGAAATGGTATGTGGCTGATCCTAGCCATGTACTTGACCATTCGGAGATTATGGGGGGACCTACTCTCAGTTATCCAGAGCAGCTAGTGGAGATTCTGGATCGTCGAGAGAAGGTACTGAGAAACCAGGTGATACCCTTGGTTCGAGTCGCATGGATTCATTATTCTCCAGAAGAGTCTACCTAGGAGCGGGAGGATGAGATGCGCGAGCGATACCCATATCTTTTGGGACCTTGAGGTATGATTGTCTATCCTACTCATCAGTGTAGTTTTATTTTTTAATTTCGAGGACGAAATTCTTTTAAGGAGGGTAGATTTGTCACTACCACATTTTAGCTTGAGGGTATTTTAGTTATTTTGTGAATTTTGAATTTAATTTGAATTATTTAAGTGATGATTGTTATTTTTGACTTTTGCTAGTTGAGACTTTGGAGACTAACCTAGATGTTGACTCTAGATATGGTGACTTAATTAGCATGGTGGGACCCTAGTCTAACTTTAGTCAACCCAAGGTAAGTCATTTAAAATCAAGTTTCAAATAGGAGAAGAAATGATTAGGTTCAATGGCGTTTGACTTAAGGAGTGATTTCCCTTACCATTGAAACTTGGCCCAAAGCCCACTAGTCTAACCCTAACCCTAATTCCTTCCTCTAGTGGCCGGCCACATTGGGATCCCCCCTATAAAGTCTCTCTTTTATTGTTCTTGCATCTTTTGTAACATTTCAACTTTTGGAAAGAAAAGGTATTGTCTATCTTCCCAAATTCATAACTAATTCATTTTAATTCCTTTTTGACTTTAGTTTCTTGCATTAGAGTCTAATCCTACTCTATTTTCTGTTCATGGAGAGAAATCTCAGTTTTGGAACAATTTGGAGATTTTGGCTAGCTAGGGGAATTATTCTTTTTGGCGTTTTTCTTTGTCATTGACACACTATAGGTAAACCCTCTAAATTGTGTTTAATTTCTGATTTCTTTGCATGGTAGCCTAGATCTAGGTGTCTCCTAGCTGTGGTGTACGATTTGTGTAAATTTGCATTGATTTTGTGTCCGTATCGGACACGTATCATAACCTAGTTCTAGGTGTTTGTGAAAATGCCTCAATAGATTTTAGTTTGCTATTTTTAAAAAGTAATTAAATAGAAATGTTGATTTATATGTATGTTTTGATTTTCCATTAGACTGAGGTGATTTTGAGCCGTGTCCGTGTCCAACAGGCCACGAACATGCCCAATGCACACGTACGGGCAGTGTCCTACAGCCCGATTGTGAGTTCTCTTCGCACAGGACACGAGGACAAGGGAAATTTGGGGAGAATGTTGGGGCATTGACTGACACCATCCTCCCAAAATTTGGGATCATATGGTGCACTACACGATGAGGAATCGTGCCTGCACTGGACACGCGCTGTACGCACGCAGTTACAATACACGTACTGATACGGGCTTTCCGTGTCGACACGACGACACGTGGACTCGTATCAGGGTCTTAGACGTGTAGCCCTACCCTAGGCAAACACGTGGACATGTGCATGTGTACTGTAGTGCACTGTGTCGTGTCCTAGATCGACTGACACGTGTACACGAGATTGTGCTGTGTTGTATGTGTTCGTGTGTGTTCAAATCTGATTGGACACGTTGTGTCCCACTTTAGGGACACGACACACATTATAATGCATGTTCACTCATACACGAATGATTACCAACCAACTATTTTGACTATTAGTTGTATTTTGTTTTGAATTTGTAATTTCCCCAATATTCCTGATACTAGGCTGTTAGTTGAATTTTTCTGAGATTAATATTTTGTTTAAACTGTTTCTTTGATGATTAAAATGCAATGAATGGTTCACATTTATATGTAAGAGTTAATGTACATGATAGGGTTCATGCTAGCATGGGATTATGGGTTTTCGATTTTGCTTGGACTGTCAACCTAAAACAAAATTGTCATGTGTGAACTGATATTCCTATGTACACATAACCTGAGAACTGATTCCTGATATCTACAAACATTCACACATGTAAATCTTAGAACACATGATATCATCTACACACATTACTCTACTAAAACCTGAGAACATTTGACACTCACACATGAGCACAAACCCTGAGAACACTCATACACACACATTGAGATACCCCTATAGCCTATGTTGTGTGCACACACACAGACACTACTGCTACACACTGAAAGCTGAGAACACATGATATCACACACCCACACATTGATTTCCCTATACACACACACACCCTTACACAAAATCTGAGAACAACCTACCTATGTACTGTCACCCACACACTCATACACACACAGGAATCTATACACACACACACACTCACTGTTAGGTACACACATATGACACACACACATATATATATACATCTGTCATTCTATTCCTCTCCCTCTCTATGTGTGTATATATATATATATATATAAACTATCTATATTCCTGTACGTTAAAAATATAATATGTAATATATATGCATATTGCCTATATAATTTTAGTGTATATATATGTGGTAAATAAATATGTGTGCATGCCAATATAGATTATATGTGGCATATAGCCTATGTGTATATGGCATGTATACACATGAGATTGGGTTGATAGCTTGTATGACATTGTGATGGTGTGTGAATGCTAAATAGGTATGGGTAGGCTTAGTGAGACTTGTTTGGGTTAGGTTTGACCTAGTTTGACAATTGTAGTTGACTAAAGGTTGACTTTAGCCTAGATTGACCCAAACATCATGTAGAATACATCGTAATGTTTCATATTACCATTTTGGATATGTTGTGACTTGTACTGTTCTATTAGGAGCCAGACACCACTCCTCAGGCAGTATTTTATTTCAGATACTTAGGATATCATGCGAGTACATTCTCTGATCATCTCATAATTTGCTTAGAATTATATTCGTGCTCTAGATTACTTTACTTGATGCTGTCACATTGGTAACACGGATTGGTACTATATGGATCCCTTCATGAGATGTTATCCCTCTCAGGAGTATCGGATACTCATGTCTTGTGTGTTTCACTTACATCATGTATTTCATGCTTCTACTATCATGAATCTGCTTGTGTGACTCATGTACTCTCATGAATCACAGAGCCTCCACGAATCTATTCTTGAATCACTCATTATGAGTCAGTAGCATAGTCATGAATCTTAACGTATCTTGACTGGATCCTTGTGTATTGATTGGGGAAAATGGGGAGTAGAACTAAACATGTGAATGATTCCAAAGTAGTGTAGTCATGAATCAACTCTTTAGTATAGTCATAAATCACCTCCAGCTGTTCACATGTTTATCTTATACTCTGATTCACTAGTCACTGATAGTTCTCTATTTATAGTAGCTATTTACTTATAGTTCTCGCTTTTATACCATGTTGTTCTTTCAGTTTTATGTATCTTACTCTCTAGCATGTTTATATTTTCTAACCTATTATGATTTGCGTGTGATGTATTGTGCTCGCTCCTGTCCTGACTGGACCTATTGAAAATATTACAGAGGATGAGGATGATGCTCTCTGTACTACATATTTTGGGACAGCCCTAGAGGATAGCTATGACTTGGATCCCCAACAGGATCCATTAGCAGTGGATGACACACCTTTAGTCTAGAGTTGTCTTTTTTGTTGTACTTATTTCTTTGGATTATTGTATTTGAGCTTTGGATGTTTCTGGATTGCTGTGATATCTTAGACACTTAGATTCTCTATCTATTATATCTTTTGTGGATTCGTTTCATATCTATCTACCTTATCGTATTTCTACCTTAGTTGTGATTGAGACTGTATTTCTGTATTGTCCTCCATTCGGAGTGTATATACTATACAGGTACCTTATATTGTTAGATGTTGTGACCTAGGACAGCGTTCTACCGCTGATACTGCGGTGTAGGCTGGGCGTATTCACTTCTCGTGCCCTTACTCTAGGGTGCGGGTCGTGACATAGGCTTTCACTCGGCCATAGCTAGTAGACACGATATTTGGATCCTCTGCTCCAAGGCCGTTCAAATCGGAACCATCTACGATTCCAAACAAGCCCTCTCTTGCTAGATGAAACACCGTTTAATCCCCAACCGCGCCATCCTTTATGCGGTTCACGACAGTTGTGATATCGCGGACCGCGGACACCTCTGGAACGACCTCCTGAATTTCAACAATCACAACCATGACCTCCCATGGCTTTGCATTGGGGACTTCAATGCCATCACCTGCAGAGATAAGAAAATTGGAGGACGCCCTCCACCACTACCCGCCATACAAGAATTCAACGACTTCATCTTCAACTCTCACGTCACATCCCTCCCGTTCACTGGCAACGCATTCACCTGGTGCAACATGCAGGAAGGCAACCGTCGGCAATTCTTCTGACTCGATAGGGCTTTAGCGAATGCTCACTGGCTAGGGATGGGGACTACCCCTAAGCTATCTCACCTTAATGCCACCGAATCTGACCAAGTCCCACTGCTAGTTGAAATCACTAGCACATCCAACCAGTCCAGGAAAAGCTTTCGATTCCTAGACTTCTGGAGCGAGCACCCCCAATTTTTAGGAGTCGTCACGGAAGCTTGGAACAACACAAACACACTCGAACCTCTCAACCGAGTAGCTAACAAACTCCAGGCCACGAGGAAAGCTCTGGCAGCTTGGAGCAAGCAAGCTTATGGAGATATCTTACAAGCCATTCGCGAGGCTGAGGAAGATGTTACTCGAGCCAAAGCCGGGTAGATGACCGACTGTTCGCCCAATACCAGGAAGGCTCTGAATCTCACCAAAGCCATCCTCAAATTTAGGCTGAAAATTGAGACCAATTTTTTGAAGCAGAAAGCCAGGATCAAATGGGACAGCGAGGGGGACAACAACTCGAAATTCTTCCACGCCTGCGTCTTTGGGCGTAGACAAAAACTCACCCTCCACCAGATTGTCGTAGACGACGGTACCAGCATCAGCGATCCTAAGGGTATCCAAGTGGAGGCAGCTAAGATCTATTCTAGACTTTTCTCCAATAAAACGGTCCTCAGAGACAACACCTTCGTGGACGAGGTTCTCCAGCTCATTAGCGACATAGACAATACCCGCCTCGAACAACCCCCTTCAGAGGACGAATTGAAAGAAGCCGTCTGGGCCCTCGACGAAGACAGTACGCCAGGGCCTGACGGATTCTCGAGGATCTTTTTCTGTACATGCTAGAATATTATCCAGGTTGACATTCACAACGCGATCACCGCCTTCCTCCAAGGAGCTACTTAACCCAGAGCCATCTCGAGCACCAACCTTATCCTCATCCCGAAGAAAGACAACCCAGAGACATTTTATGACTTTCGCCCAATCAGTCTCTGCACCTTCACCAGCAAGATCACCTCCAAGGTCATCGCATCCCGCATGGCAGGCCTCCTCCCCAAGATCATCTCGAAGGAGCAGAGTGGCTTTGTTCGGGGGAGAAATATACAAGATAACATCCTGTTGGACCAAGAGTTAGTCATCTACATGAAGCTCCCAGCAAGAGGGGGTAACATAGCCATCAAATTGGACATGGAGAAAGCCTACGACAGACTAGATTGGCAATTCATGATCTGGGTCTTCAGAGCCTTCAGATTTTCTAAAACGTGGACCAACATCGTATGGAGATTGATCAGCAACTCGTGGTTCTCCACGGTTATTAACAGCCACGCGGACGGCTTCTTCAAATCTAGTCGTGGGGTTAGGCAAAAAGATCCTCTATCTTCTACCATCTTCATTATTATGGCAGATGCACTGAGCAGAAACCTTAATAAGATGGTGTACTCCCCTAACTTTCAGCACTACCACACAGCCAACGGCTGCCCGATCATCACCCACCTGGCCTTTGCCGACGATATCCTCATATTCTCTTCCGGGGACGTCGGATCGGTGGACGTCGTCCACAATACTCTCCAGAGTTACGAAAGGTGCTCTGGGCAGAAGATCAACCCGGATAAAAGTGTTATCTACACCCACCACAAAATCAAGAGAGAGCAAGTGGCTAGCATCTCGACCACCACCTCATTTCCCGTCCAGCACCCTCTATTCCACTACCTGGGGTGCCCCCTCGTATATGGCAGATATAACGCCAGAATCTTCGAAAACTTGATCACCCGTATCAGGAATAAGCTCGAGGGATTGCACAATGCCACTCTTTCCCCCGAAGGCAAAATTATCCTCATCAATCACGTCCACACTTCCATTCCCATCAACACCCTGGCAGCCGGCTCCCCTCCCAAGAAAGTCCTATCCTACATCGATATCATCTTCAGCAACTTCCTCTGGGGACACAGTGGCGGCCACGACAAACATCACTGGAACAGCTGGGATACCATGGCTCGCACAACCTGGGAGGAGGGCCTGGGCTTCACTAAACTTTCCCACATCGTTAATGACTTCTCAATGAAATTGTGGTTGAAGCTTCATATGAATAAAAATTTATGGTCCAGGTTCATGAAGGCTAGATACTTCGAGCATATCAACCCGTCTACGGCCATCGCGAACAGCAATTCCTCAGCGGCCTGGCGTCGCATCCTCACCGGGCGATCACTCGCTGAACCAGCGATCCGTCTTAAGGTGGGCAATGATGGAACTGGGGATTCCCAGGACCCTTTCTTTGGTGTGCGTATTGATCGATAGAAAGTTAAACAGATCTAATACGTGTTCTAATCCTTTATAGGCGAAAACTAGGGTTCACGAATTATACCTGCGGCGGAAAGGAGACAAGTAATTCCTGGCAATCTCGAGTGGACGACCCCAAGATCTTCTGCACGTATTCCTTCCTCGAGTTGGACGTCGTGTGGGCGACGATCTTCCAACCTTTTCTTCTCCTTGGCAGCACTCTCTTTCTCTCCTTACATGAATCACGAATTTTAGAGAAAATTTCAGATTTCTGATCAGTAATCTGGCGGCCAGAGAATTGAGGATATATATAGGCTACGGCAGGGACCATGAGGAGAAATTAGGGTTAGGCCTCCTAACGGATCTGTATATCCCGTGTTCAGTCCGAACACACAATCCAGGCCCATTAACAATAGCTCGGTCCACTAATGAGCTATTGTTGCACTACCTTCCTAATCCTAAATTATGTTTGTGGGCTCCTTTTATTATATGCTCGTTTGTCTCCCCATGTTAAAATATCGTATGTCCGTCGATCAAATTAAGTTACTGACAACTATATTGATTCGACATCTTTTATCCTTAAGTAGTACCGCTCAACTTTATTTGTCATGTCGGATATAATCCACCTGCAGGGTTTACATAACAATCCTTATGAGCTCCTTAAGAGGACATCATCAACCCGATGTATCGGGACATGGATTCTATTTATAATCAACAGCCCATCATACATACAATGTTATTATCCAATTCATAGAGGTTGTTGATCCATAATGAATCTCACTCTTTTATGAGTCAAAGTAATGCACACTGCATATACATGTCCGTTATTATATCCGGATTAAGAGTACAAGCATCCATAATAATAGAGGTGTTTGTTCTCTTATGTAGTCAGTACAAAGAGAACAACCTCAAGTGGTCCTGTTCAATACACACAAAGTGTACTAGTGTAAACCTATAGTCAAGATAGACTAATACCAGATCACACTACAACCTTTCCAATAGATTGTCCAAGTCCATCTAGGTTGTGAACTATTTATATACTCCATAGGAAACTGATAATATGATCTTCTGTGTGACACCACACACCATATTATCTACAATATAGAATATCAGACATTTGTATTAACACTTGCAACAAATACAATATGCAAACATTTGCCCATATGATTCTCATTCAAAATTTAAGGAAATAAGGTTACTACAAAAGTGATGCTTTTAGTATATAACCCTAACAGACAGCAGCAAAGCTTCGCCATTTCTGGAGCGCTGGGCCGGCGATATCCTACTCCCTAATATTTCTGCTGCTTCCCGGAATAGCACTATCAAGGACCTGTGGGACCCTCCTAATAACACCTAGAATTGGAATAAAATTCGGGTTTGGGCTGGTTCCGAGGCAGTAAATTATATTCGTCATACCAGAGTTAAGATCGGACCGAACACAGATAAGCTCGAGTGGTCGCCCGATGTTAACGGAGCATTCTCGGTTAAGTCGGCCAAAAGAGTGATCCTAGGCAATGCGGCTCCATCACCCACTATTGCATCCTTCTGGCAGACCTGCATCCCCAAGATGTGGTCTTTCCTCATCTAGAGAGCCCTACGCAACATCCTCCACACTGATGACACTCTGAACACCATCGGTTTTAGCCTTGCTTCAGCTTGCACATGCTGCTTCGATCGACATTTAGAAACGGTCAACCACATCCTCAGTCAAGGGGAACAACAGATCAAGCTCTGGAGAGCTCCTTTCCAGCGTTACAGATTTTCTCACGGGGGCGACAACTTTCCCCACATCATAGCTACCTGGGCTTCAGCGTCCCATGGACACCAGATCGTCGCCGCGGCCGCCACGTGGGTGCTCTGGAAGAATCGGAACAAGGCTAGATATAAAGGTCGCTAGTACAACGCAGACCAACTAATATGGGAGACCATTCGTCAGTACCGCAAAAGGAGATCCGTCTGCAAACATGGCCAGACGGTATTCTGGAACTCTCTTCTATCCTCTGATTAGCCGGGGTGACTCTCGTTTTCTCTTCTTTTGTCAGTATACGTGTACAGGCTTCGACATTTTGCGTCTTGTGGTATACTTGTAAAGGTTCGGCCTTTTGGCCTTCATGAATAAAAGGGGTAGATCAAAATATATATGTATATATATATATATATATATATATATAAAACTAAATAGAAAGAGAGATATATATATATATACACATGAATAATTTGGGAAATCACTCTCATGCCTACCTATAACTGGTGTAAGCATACAACAACCACCCCCTTATGTAGTTCACAGGAAGTCCTCATAACCACTTCATATGAGTCTAAAAACAGATCATAACATTAGAGTCCAAAATTGGACTTCTCTTAATCTTAGGCAAACCCCTATCTTATAACTAAAACCCTACATGATTTATCTCTCCTTGTCACAGGTACCTTAGTGAAGTATTAAGTGTCTACCACTAATTCTCACACATGGTCACACACATATATTTCTCCATATTCTGTGGACACCAATACCCAAACCCCTTGGCCCCTTGCTCCTCTCTCTAAGTTCATTTTCTTAACTGAACTTCAAAACTACCCTCTCTAATTGAATAATGCTCTGCTCCCAATACCTCCTCTTCCTACTCAAAGTTCAATAACTGATACAAGTATCAGTTAATGGTCGAATACTCTTAAGTCAGTCCTTAAAAACTGAACATAGAGCTCTAAATCATCCCTCTCTTCATGACCTGCTTCCTGGGCTATCTCTTACCCGATTTCCTTGCTATCCTCTAACTGAGACTTCAAATGCAGTTTTATAACTGCTGCTAAGGATTAGTTGAGAGATTAAAACTTTTCATAACAGTATTCACTTAACACAAGCCCCCAATAGATACTCCTCACTTGTTCAGTTTGAAAAACTAGTACAAGATATCCTTCAAACTCAGGCACTCCTAATCTCTCCTTCTAAGATGAGTTAATCCCAGAGCATCCTTATTGACTACTGCTCAACTCACTGTAATGTGGATGCCCTGCTTCACTAATCAACTGATGCTTCATATATGCCACACATCCATGTATCATTATCTATATACATACCCTATCCCCATATCATATCGGCTAACTGACTGTCCAAGCTTGGTTCAGTCCAATGACTGAACCTCTATGCTGCCCGACCAAGGAAGAAACTCCTTGCACAGGTCAAACCCCATGGCCACAGTAACGTGGGAGCCCCACTGCCTTCCATTTGAGCCCCCAATTCTATCTGTTTGTATTCAGAACCAAAGCCCCATAGTGTATACAATATACTGCCTATATGCAGGGCAGACCACTCATGAATGATCCACTTCCCGACCCTCTTTACTGCACAGATCAAGCCCTGCTCCCTATATCATCTAATACTTATTGTATCATTCACACATACCTTTTACTCTACAATATAATTCATGAAAGTAGACATGTACCATACATATAGGTCATAATCATATGATTTAGGTTATTACCATCCTCATAGCTTATACCTAGTATTACTTATATAGTGTACCCCCATATCATGTCTCGTTGCAAGGATACCTTCATCACTCTTCTTACTAATAATGCCTAGATGGGATACATGTTTAATCCTAGGCTTAAACCCTTTCCCCTTAATATCTGAACACAGTGCCCCCACATCATCCTTTCCTGGGTTAACTGAACTGAAACCCCTAACTGGTAAGTCCTTACATTCACTCCTCTATCCAAATTGCTATCCCCCTCTCTTTATTCACCCATTCATGTATCAGAAGACACATCACAACCTGCAGGTTAGATCAGTACAGACATTCCCTAAATCAGTTTAACCATTGATATATTCCCAAATCACTCCTATTTCATAATCCCCTGTAGTAGGGAACAAACCCCATATATAACAGTTGATGCACTGGTGCAAGTATCAGTTAAGATGCATCTACACTCTACAATTAAGATCAATCCAAATGGACTGATTCACTGTATCCCTATAGTACCAAAATGACCCACATCCACATATAGCCACAATACTTATATATATACCACTTATGATACATAATATATATTCACATATATATACCTATATAAGTATAGATCTTAACTCATATAAAATATCTATATAAGACAATAGTCTACATGGAAAATGTGGATACACAAAGTAGTGAGCAAGGCTAGTGTCACATGCCATGGTGGCGTGTGCACTAGTGTATCAAGGTCCATAAACCCCAAATTGTCCCCGTGTCCTAATATATCAAGATACAACCTTATGGTATCCTATTATGGACACAAAACTAGCCTCAAACACTACCCACAAGTCTCTTTTAGCCGATGTGACATTTCAACAAACATTTGGTGTGTCACCCTCGGATTTCTTCCAAGAGTGGCACAAAACCTATCCAAACTTTCAAATGAGGACTCAATAGAGCCTCAAAACTATTCATAAGGGTTGTCCTTATACATGGGTGAGTTCCTATGGGTCCAATACCAAAATTTGAATCAAAATGACAAGGTGAGAGAGTGATATACCTATTGGGAGTGGGTTCCCAATGAATAATCCAATGGATACGAACCCGGCATGAAATTCCTTAGCAAATGGACTCTCCTCCTTGCTCCTAGCTCCACATTCTTTGTAGGCACCTTCTTCTTGAGAGAATATGAGGAATGGTGGAGGAAAGAGTGAGATTGAGATAGAAATCAATGGTGGAAGCTCTTCTTTTGGAAAGAACTCAAAATTAGGAAGATGGAGGCTAGAGTGAATGAAGTGAGAATGAAGAGGAGTCCCTCTTTTATTCGGCCAAGTATGCTAGGTCAGGACAAAATCAAAATGTCTAATAAGCCCCTTAAGTTGTCATTTGGCTAATCAAATGCAATATGAAGGGTTGGGGTTATTTTGGACAAAAACCGAATCTCTAAATGAACCAATTTGTCATGAATGGTTAGTCTAATTGTACTAACCTAATGAGTGGTTTATGGGCCATGCTTTGCTAATTATTGGGCTCTGGATTAGTGTCTAAACTAACCGGGCCACTAACACAAGTCCAAATTTAGACTAGTCTTTATCCCGACCAACTAATCCCAAATAAATTAAATATATACATACAATATTCTTAATTAATATTCATAATATACAACATTTTATAAAATGACAAATTTACCCTCATTTTGGTAAACTGGTAGTTATATGATTCTTCATGGAACTTCGAATCGATAAATGATATGATGCTTGATAAAGTTGATAATACTACTTGTCTTGACTTCAGCTAGGGGAATTGCTTCTGCCCATTTGAGAAGTAATTGGTTATAGCTAGGATAAACCGATGTCCTCAAGATAATGGCAGATTAATAGGACCGATGACATCCATGCCTGATACTTCAAAGGGCCAGGATGCTGTAGTAGGATACAAAAATTTGGACGGTTGGTGGATAAAATCTGCATGGATCTGACATGCTCTGCATTTCTTTGTATATTCAATTGTATCTGCCACAATAGAGGGTCAATAGTATCCCATGTGTCTGATGCGATCTTGTAGCTTAGGACCGGGCTGATGTCCACCGCAGACACCGTCGAGAGCTTCACGTAATATCTGTTTTGCTTCATCTCCCACAAGATAGCTAGGAGCATACCATCAAAGGATCATCGGTAGAGTGTCTTGGACAAGTGATTGTAATAGAATCAGAGTGACCGACGACGGATTGTCGTAGCTTCTTTATGGTCTTCCGGTAAGATGTCATGCAACACGAAGTCGATGAAAGGAGTTCTCCAGTCTTCGCTAGTAGTGCCAATCTCTACTGCATTACTAAATTCAATATTTAAATTATTCTCAAAACAGAATAATTCTCGATTAGTGATAACGATTAACTGTTGCCTTTTCACAGGGACAACTAACACGGCTGCTAAATTTGTGAGTACATCGGCTTCGATATTATACGCTCGGCGTACATGTTCATTAAAGAAGCCTTTGAATGACATAGCTAGTTTAACTATTGCTTCTTGATAGGGGATGAGATCTTGGTGTCGATCCTCATACATACCTCTAACCTGGTTGACAATCAGTTTAGAGTCTCCGTATACTTCAAGATAGTCGATATCCAGCTGTTTAGCTAACTGGAGACCGATGAGCAAGGCATTGTATTCAGCAACATTGTTAGTGCATGGCTCGTCCAGAGAATAGCCTCTTTGAATAGTTAGCCCTTTCGAAAATACCAGGACAATTCCTACTCCAGCGACAATAATACCGTTGGGTCCAATTCTAGATGCACCATCAAAGAATAGACGCTAAACGAGCATTCCTTCTGAAGTCATGTTGGACTCTAGAGTTTCATCAGGAATTTTGTTGTAGTGTTTTGAAGTTTCAGGAACTGGATGAGCAGCCAAGAAGTCAGCTAGGGTTTGACCTTTAACAGACTTTTACGGGACATAGACCATATCATACTGTGCTAGCAATATCGCCCATGTTGCGAGTTTGGTGTTGAGTGTACTAGGCTTCTTGATCATTAACCGCAGAGGATTGACTCTGGAGATGACATGGATGGTGTCGCCAGTGATATAATGATGCATCTTTTGGACAACGAACATCAGTGCTAAACATTATTTTCTACCGGACTGTATCGATGTTCAGCACCGATCATTGTGCGGCTGAGATAATAAATTGTTTGCTCATGGCCTTCATTATTCTTCTGAACTAGGACGACACCAAGAGAATGATCCATTGCTCGAACATACATCAGGAAGAATATTCTGGTGATCAGAGGAACTAGGACTGGAGGGTTCGTTAAGTACCACTTAATGTCTTCAAATGCTTGCTGGCATTCCTCGGTCCAAAAAAAAGACACCTTTCTTCATCAGTTGAGTGAATGGTCTGCAGCGTCCAGAGTGATTTGGGATGAATCTCCGGATATACGTAAGGCATCCCTGGAATCCTCGTAGCTCTTTTAGGTTGCGTGGAGGACGTATCTCTTGGGTGGCTTTGACTTTTTTGGGGTCAACGTATATACCCTTAGAGGTAATAACGAATCTGAGAAATTTTCCACTTGAGACTCCCAGAAATGACTTGGCAGGGTTCATTTTGAGTTGATGTTGACGCATTAGATCGAAGATAGTTCTTAAGTCTTGGATGTGATCTTCTATTAGACAAATCTTGACAGCAATATCGTCAACATAGCATTCGACTATTTTTCATAAATGCTCACAGAAAATAATACTCATAGCCCGCTGGTAGGTAGCACCAATATTCTTAAGACCAAATGACATGACTGTGTAGTAGTACACTCCTAGAGAAGTGCAAAAAGATGTATAGTTTTCATCTTCGGGATTCATCCTAATATGATTATAACCAGAGAACCCATCTATGAAAGGCATTCGCTCGAACCCGTAGGTATTATCGATCATGACATCAGTGATTGGAAGAGAAAACTCATCCTTAGGATAAGCTACATTGAGATCTATAAAGTCAATGCAGACTCAGACCTTCCCAGTTTTTTTCATGACCGGGACGACATTAGCTACCCAGTCGGGGTGTTGTTCCTCCCTAACAAAGCCGCAGGTGATGAGCTTCTTGACTTCAGCTTCTTTGGCATCCATCATATTATGACAGAACCGTCACTGCTATTGTTTGACCGATCTAGCATTTGGCAAAATATTGAGCTTGTGAGTAGGGATCTGAGGATCTAGTCTCGGCATTTCTTCATAGGTCCAGGCAAATACGTTAATGTATTCTCTAATAAACTGGATCAATTCTTGTTTGTCTGCTTCAGGAAGACTTTTGTTGATAAAGATTGGCCTTGGAGAAGCTTCATCTCCGACGTCAATTTAGATTAGTTTGTCCTCAGTGGGTGGTTCACGTTGTTCGAAGCGAAGCTTCCATTGAGTATCCATCCTTTTTGCCCAAGGCTCTTCTTCGTAAGCTTCGATAAAGTCATTATTATCCTCGTCTTCTGTGAATTCAGTTGTCACCATATTGACATATAGAGTCAGTTGACGAACTTTCCCTATGCTGGTGTCTGAGTCCTATGATACGGAATAGGAAGAATGAGATCGAATCTCTTCATCCGATTCAAATCTATCTGGAGTTGTGTTCGGCATAATGTAGCCTAACCCATGTATGGTCTTGTTGTAGTATTGTGATGACTTTCCTTTAGAAGTAGGTATTCAGATGGGGGTGCATCTACCTTTGCCTCCATTCAGTCCAGTTCCAAAATTGTAACCCATTTTTCGGATGATGTTCTTGGACTGCTGACTATAACTACACAGTTGTATTCTTCCACGATCATCATTTTTAGAATCACTGTCGAGAATAGTTCTTTGCTTACGTTCTCTGCTGAAGACAATCTGATGCTCATCCTTGTTCCGTAGAGGAACTACAAAGAATGAACTTTGCACCGGTTCGTACACGATCTCATCTTAGAAATATTGAATTGCTCCTAAGGTGCGAGGTTCGAATTTGTTCAAAATTTCTAAATAATGTTGTGCATAATAATCAATATACTGTGAAGGATACACTATTTTATTGATATTTTCAGTCTCAACAGTTACAACAGCATTTGTGACCTTAGTTGGAGATGTTGCCAGGCCGATAACAAGAGGAGGAGAAAGAGTAGTAGGCTTGTTATGACGAAGGTCGACAACAAGAGGCTCAGAAGAGGTGAGCTCCATTTGATCCACTTTTTCAGTAGGAGAAGCAAGGGTGACGGTTAGCATTTGTGATGAGGAAGGACGACAGGTGCGTCCTTTGACTGAAATTACCAAAATATCATCTGGATCGTCTTTTTGGTTGTCATAAGTGTCCATAGCCAATACGACCTTCATGTACACATCTTTGTACATTCTGGAGTCCATATAGTAAGCTTCGATACCTTGAAAAGGATTGAGATCAGCAATTTCCTTGTAGCACTTCCGGAAGCAGCTATTGGCCCGTCGGAAGCTCAGGCCACAGCACAGCAGTAAGGTCCTTTTTCAAAAGGGCATCAGCTTTCGAGGCTCTTCTAGCCTAACAAAAGCACGCCGCCGCCAATGAGCAGGGCAGAGCCCAACATTTGTGTAAAACCCAAAACAAATTTTAATATTTCCTTTCAATTAACAGTTATTTTTTTTCTTGGACTCTCAAAAAAAAAAAACAAAGCATATATATATATGCATATTAATTTTTTTTTATGTAAAAGAAATTATTTTAACTTGAATATATATATATATATTTTAAATTTTTTTTTACTAATAATTAAGAAATAAAAGAAAATCATTTCTTTAAATTGATTTTATTGGTTTATGGGTAAAATAAGAATTTATATAAAAAAAAAATATAGATGTTAATCCTAAGGTTTGAACCTCAACCTTCCCAACCAAGTCCTAAGACACCACCACTACACCACAAGTGTTGGTTGTCATATAGGAGTAGGTTTGATTGTTTTAGTATTAAGGAATGAAACCCTTCACATTTGGAACGGATGACCATCCATCTTCCTCTTCGGTTCTTTTCCGAAAGGAGAACTGTAGGAGTTATTTCTTCTCCTTCAATGGAGACTTTAGGGCTTCCATAACCCCCAATTTTCTTCCTATAAATTCTCTCCCTCTCCATCTTATTCCTCCACCACTCTTCTAAAAACCCTTTTTCCTAAAACCTAGACTTCCTTTTCCGGCGATCGCTGAGCTCTCGGCGACCCCGTCCTCCCTGCGCCCAACTCTGCCCGTCACACCCCTCCGGCGCGCCCCAACCCGTGACCCACGGATCCCGCCGCCACCTCCTCTGTCCGCGCGGCTCCGCCAGGCCGATCCCGGCAGCCCCCGACCCGCGCGGCTTCCTGGCGCACCTCCGGCCGACCCCTCCCACGCGCCTCTAGCCCCGGCCTTCCGTCGGCACATTTTCCGGCTCTTCGCGGCTGATTCCTGTCTCCGATTTGTTGTTCCGTGTTTCTGTGCGTGTGGCGTTGTTCCGAGGAGCTGTACCCCGTGAGTTTCTAACGTGGTTTTAGTTCTGTTCCGCGGTTTCGAGTCCGAGGCATCACTTCGGATTCCTTCGTGTTTTCGGTAACCTCTGGATAGCCCCATAGTTCTCTATTTTTGTCTATGATGAAATCTGGTCCCCGGTTCCTTCGGGAATCCGGATTGTTGGTTACGTTTCGATTACGTTACCGTTTCTGAAGTTTCTTCGGAATCGGTTCTGTGGATTTCTGTCTTTGCGATCATTTGATTTCGGATTTTTTCGACTCCTTCGAAAATAGTTCTGTGGGTTTCAGTTCTGTGGATTAATGGTTTTGGACTATGAATCATGATTCTGTTAGTTGGTTTAATTTTCAGAGAAACAAGTTCTGTTGAGGATTATTTCCAGGATGGTTTTTTTGAATATGTTTGTATGCTTTTCGGATCTTCCAAATAAGTTCGGAAATGATTCTGTGAAAATATTTTGGGGATTGGGATTATTTACAGGAAAGATCGGCACGTTTCCCAGTTTTGGGTTAACCCAAAAATAGAGGGAATGCTGCCGGAATTTCTATAAAAATTTGATTATATGATTTTAAAATGATTTTCGGAAATGATAATATTTTTGGGCGACGACCTTAACGGTCAATGGGCCCTAGTGAAATGCAAACGCACCGGTTCGACCGGACGTTGAGGCAGAGTAGCTGCAAGATGAAGATTGGACCAGTTCTGAGACTTCTGTTAATTTACAATTTAAATTAAAATTTTTTATTATTGTTATTATTTAATTTTGTAGGTGATTTACGGGACTAACCTTTTTTCTCTTATTTTAATTCATGTAATAATCTGTAAGGGCATAAGTCCAATTTTTTATTTATTAATTGTGGTATGTAATAAGTAGTGTAGAATTTTATCTTTATTTCTGGTGGTTGGTTGTGTAACGTAAAATGATAGAATAGTAATTTTATGTATACTCTCATAAATAATTAGGAATTAATTGTTAACCCATGTTTTTTTTCACTTAAAGAATAAATAATTATTTTATACAAGGTTTTATCAAATAAAATGATAATTGCAAGTTTTCCAAAAGAAATATTAAATTGATTTCATAAATAGTAACTCATTCTGATACCTGTGTTTTAATTAGATTAATAAAAGATAAAATTGACTAGGAGAATAATAGAGATTGTAACTAGCACACTTAGTTGGGTTGAATGCAGTTTGATAAGTGTAGATTCTCAAAATTGTAGGATTTCGAAGGAGATACTAGCACCTATTCGGAACCAACGTCAACTTCCAGTCTAAATCAAGGCAAGTACGGTTGTGTTAAAAGCGCAGTTTAATTAATGTTAGAAATTTTGCATGTTAAATTCAGATGTTACACGTACTCTCTCCTAGAGTAAATATTGAATCTATTGCATCGGGAAAATGGGGAGTAGTGTAGTAGTCTATGACCAAAGACCAATAGATAATGAATGTGCGAGCTTACCCCTCTTCACATGGGGATAGGCCGGACCGTATCAATAGGATACAAGTGAATCATCCCAAACCGGTCATAGATACTGCATACTCAAAATCATATTGTTTATTTCATGGTTGAAAATCATTGTTTCAAAATTGTTTAATATTACAAATTCTTAATCATTATGCAAACTGTTAATTTTCATAATTGTACTTTGCTCCTTTCCTGACTGGATCCCCCACACCCAATAGGTTCTATTGATGACTCAGAGCTACTGATTAGTAGTTACTACGACCCGGAGCTGTACCCTGCTGTGCTCCCAGACGAGGTCCATGGAGATGATGATGACACTTCTGCTTAGTTGGAGTTTTAGTTTATCTTTTAAATAAAACATATGTTATGTTAAAGTTGTGGACAAGCTTTGTAATGGACAAGTTTATATTATCGTTTAATTAAATGTTGTGGCAATTATAGTTTCAAATGTTGTTGATTGTACCTGCATATGGGATACAGCTTATTGCCGCCGTCTCAACAACGGTGCAGGCTGGGCATGATCCGAGTCGACCCAAGAAATTGGGATCGGGTCGTGACATGTTTTTAGTGGTGGCCCATGCAGGTCTTTGTATCAACAACTTAGGAAAACCTAGGAAACATTTAGAACATTAGAACATTAATTTGCCACAACCTAGGACCGAAATATATTATAATTAAATATTTTTGTTTGATTATAGATAGGCTACCTTGCTTATGTTTTTATCCTAAACCTTCCAGAGAATGGCCACTGACAATACCAACCCTGCTGGCGATGGGATGTCAATGCCTGATCAAACCCCACCGACTCAACTAAGTCCGGGTTTTACACCATTGAATGCACCTCGTGGGTTGTTTGCCGCTTCAACGGTGGATCCATCATCTTCCCAGACGGAGATGCAACCCCCTGTGGTTATGCCCACTCCAGCTGCCCCACCAGTGCCTGTGGACCCCACAGACCTCATAGGTCTGCTAAGAGGAGTGCTAGAAGCCCAGAGAACTCAAGCTGAAGCTCATCGCGAGCAGACGGCCATTATGAGAGAAGGCATGGAGAATGCCCATAGCGTGGCAATGGCTGCACTGGAAAGAGGAGAAGCAGCTCAACAGGAACCAAGGCCTGCCAAGGTAAACATAAATTTAAGGATCAATTTATGTAATAATAAGGCCATTTAATTAATGGAAATCATATTGCCAATGTGGGCGATATTGAGAGCTTTAAGAAGCAGAACCCTCGACCTTTCAAGGGAACCGAGGGAATCGTCTATGCTGACGAATGGCTCGACAATATGGAGCGTCTCCTGAGCGTCGCTCGACTTCCAGAAGACCTCAAGGCTGAAGCAGTAGGACTCCAACTGCAGAATGTAGCCAGCACCTGGTATCGGAATGAACCCCGACTCCAGGATAGGCAAGTTGACTGGGATACCTTCAAGAGGTTGTTCAAGAGGAAGTTCTTCCCAACTTCAGAGTTGCGGGAAATGGAGCGACAATTCCAGAACCTGAAGCAGGGCAACATGACTGTGGAAGAGTATACTGCTAAATTCGGCCAGCTCAGCCGATTTGCCAAGAACCTGGTGGCTGACCCTGACGATCGTGCTGAAAGGTTCAAATTTGGACTAAGAGAAGAAATCCGCACCTATGTGATCTCAGGAGGTGCTAAGACTTATGAGAAGATCCTGGAACGAGCACAAGACATACAGAAGAGCCAACCTGCCCGCTCGAAGAGAGATTATCCTGGAACTAGCAACTTCCAGGATAATCAGAAGAAGCCCAACAACAACAACAACAACAACAGGCCTCAGCATCACCAGCAAGCAAGGAATAATGATGTAGCACCCCAGAAGCAAATCCCTGTCTGTAGCTATTGCAAAAGGCCGGGTCATCAGGTGAACATCTGTCGGAAGAGGCTTGGACAATGTCTGATCTGTGGGTCTACCACCCACCAAGTGAAGGATTGCCCCTCAGCAGCCAACAGAGCTGGAGGAAATCAACAGAAAGGACCTCTGCCCACTCAGCAGCAGCAATTTGGGCAGCATCAATAAAAGACGGGACGAGCTTTTGCCCTAACTGCAGAGGAACCAGAGCCGGAGCAGGAACCTAATGTGGATGTCATATCAGGTTACATCTATGTACATTCTCATCCTGCATTAGCTTTATTCGACTCTGGTGCAACACACAGTTTCATAGCAACAAAGTTTATCTCTGCACACCATATAGTTACTGGCTTTAGCAAGAAGATCTGTAGGGTTATGACTGAAGGAGGACCCTTACCTATTACTGAGACCTGTGAATGCCCCATCACCATAGCTGGCCACCAATTTATAGCACCTTTGCTTGTCATGCCCTTACCCAACTATGATGTCGTCCTAGGGATGGACTGGTTGAGCAAGAAGCATGCGCTGATAGATTGTCACAAAGGATGTGTAATCTTCAGTCCACCTGGAGGGCCAGAGTTTGAAGTCTCTAGAGCTCCGGAGGTTATGGAGAGTATTGTCTACTCTATTACTGAAGAACCTGGACCACCCCATCCTATCATAGCGGAATTCCTGGATGTTTTCCCTGATAGTCTTCCTGGGCTACCCCCAGAACGGGACATAGAATTCACTATTGATTTAGTCCATGGCTCTTCCCCGATTTCTAAGGGATGTTATAGAGTCAACCCGAAGGAGGCTAAAGAGATGAAGGAGCAGATCAACGAACTGAAGTCTCTGGGATTCATTCGAGATGGAGCTTCACCCTGGGGAGCACCTGTCTTGTTTGTGCCCAAGAAGGACAGAACGGTACGGATGTGCATCGACTACCGGGCGCTGAACAATGTCACAATCAAGAACAAGTACCCTCTGCCCCGGATCGATGACTTATTTGACCAGTTGAGTGGAGCCAAGGTGTTTTCCAAGATTGATCTCAGGTCTGGCTATCATCAGATCAAGGTCAGGAAGGAAGACATTCCCAAAACGGCATTCAACACCAAGTATGGGCAGTTTGAATTCTTGGTTATGCCGTTTGGTCTGACAAATGCTCCTGCGGTGTTCATGAACCTTATGAACAAGGTTTTCCATGAATACTTAGACCAGTTTGTCGTCGTCTTCATTGATGACATATTGATATATTTAAAGACGAAGGAGGAGCACGAAGAGCACCTCAGAAAAGTTCTGGAAACTTTGAGGAAAGAGAAGTTATATGGTAAGCTATCCAAATGTGAATTCTTTCTAGACAAGGTGGATTTTCTTGGCCATGTTGTCACAGGAGAAGGAATTTCGGTGGATCCTAACAAGATAGCTGCTGTGGAGAAGTGGCCTACCCCAAGCTCAGTTGCAGACATCAGAAGTTTCTTGGGCTTGGCGGGCTACTATCGAAAGTTCGTGAAGGATTTTGCTAGAATTGCTGAACCAATGACGAAGCTGACTCGGAAGAATGAAGAGTTCATCTGGACGGAAGATTGCCAAGCAGCATTCGAGGAGTTGAAGAAGAGGCTCACTACTGTACCAATCCTTGCGCTACCCGCAGGATCCGGTGGTTTCACAATCTATAGTGATGCCTCGGGCAAAGGACTGGATTGCGTTCTTCAACAACATGGGAAAGTGATTGCTTATGCATCTAGGCAATTACGGACTCATGAGAAGAACTATCCCACTCATGATCTGGAGCTTGCTGCAGTGATCTTTGTATTGAAGCTTTGGAAGCATTATCTCTATGGAGAGAGGGTGGAAATATACACAGATCACAAAAGTCTGAAGTATGTCTTCACCCAGAAGGAGTTGAACATGAGGCAAAGGCGATGGCTGGAGTTAATGAAGGACTTCGACATCGACTTACAATACCACCCGGGTAAGGCTAATGTGGTCACTGATGCACTTAGTCGATACCCAGTGGCGATGTTCTTAACCAAGGAGAGGCACCTGCTGGAGGACATCGAGAAGCTTGAACTGGAGATTGTACTGCCTGGACGGAAGGAACTGGATTCTGATTCTGTGTTGATGAAGTTGCAAGTGAGCTCGAACTTGATGGACAAGATCAAGGAGACGCAGTTTCAAGACGAGGCACTTTGCAAGCTAAAAGATCAAGTGTTAGCAGGAATACTAGAGGGTTTCTCAATCGCCAATGATGGAGCTCTGAAGAATGGTACGAGGCTTTGTGTACCGTTTGGCGAACTGAGGACCGAGTTGATGAATGAAGCGCATCAGTCTCAATATTCCATACATCCTGGAGCCAATAAGATGTATCGGGATATGCGCACTATTGTCTGGTGGAGTGGTATGAAGAAAGATGTCACCAGGTATGTTGCTAGATGCTTGATCTGTTAACAAGTGAAGTCTAGTAGACAAAGACCTGTAGGACTTCTACAACCACTGGATATTCCAGAGTGGAAGTGGGAGCACATCACAATGGATTTCGTGTCAGGTTTGCCTCGTTCCCAAGGAGGGAAGGATGCCATTTGGGTTATAGTGGACCGACTAACCAAGTCAGCTCACTTTATCCCCTTCAAGGTTGGTTTATCCACTGAGAAGTTGGCGGCTTTATACATGCGACACATCTACCGGATTCATGGAGTACCGGTAAGCATTGTTTCTGACCGAGACACTCGTTTTACTTCACATTTTTGGAAGAGTTTGCATGACAGCTTGGGAACCCAGTTAAAGTTCAGCACAGCTTATCATCCCCAGACTGATGGGCAATCTGAGAGGACTATTCAGACACTTGAAGATATGTTGAGAGCTTGTGTTTTGGAGTTTGGAGGATCGTGGGATGACCATCTGCACTTGATAGAGTTTTCTTACAATAACAGCTACCAAGCCAGTATTGGTAGGACCCCATTCGAAGCTCTTTATGGACGTCGTTGCCGTACACCATTGGCATGGGACGACGTTGGTGAAAGAGTACTGCTGGGTCCAGAGATGGTGACTGACGCAGCAGAGAAGGTGAAGATAATCAGAGACAAGCTCAGGATTGCTCAAGACAGACAGAAGTACTGGGCAGACAGCGGTCGTTGACCATTGGCGTTTGAAGAAGGAGATAAGGTCTTCGTTAAGATTTCTCCTACTAGAGGGACAATCAGATTTGGCAGAGCTGGGAAGCTGAGTCCCAGGTACATTGGTCCGTTCGAAGTACTGAGCCGGATTGGAGAAATGGCGTATAGGTTAGCTCTACCAGCTAATCTAGAGGGCGTGCACAACGTCTTCCATGTCTCACAGCTTAGAGGCTACGTTCCTGATGAGAATCACATCTTAGACCACTCAGAGCTGGAGATTGGATCGAGCCTCACTATGCCTGAGAAGCCAGTGGCAATTTTAGACCGAGGCGAGAAGAAGACCAGGACCTCGGTGACTCCCATTGTCCGAGTGATGTGGAGGCATGATTCCCCAGGCGAGTCTACCTGGGAGCGAGAGGATGAGATGCGGGAGAAGTACCCGTATTTGTTTGAGACCTGAGGTTTTTTTCTAACCCAACTTATTTTAAATTTCGAGGACGAAATTTTCTAAGGAGGGAAGCTTGTAAAACCCAAAACAAATTTTAATATTTCCTTTCAATTAACAGTTATTTTTTTTCTTGGACTCTCAAAAAAAAAAAAACAAAGCATATATATATATGCATATTAATTTTTTTTATGTAAAAGAAATTATTTTAACTTGAATATATATATATATATATTTTAAAATTTTTTTTTACTAATAATTAAGAAATAAAAGAAAATTATTTCTTTAAATTGATTTTATTGGTTTATGGGTAAAATAAGAATTTATATAAAAAAAATATAGATGTTAATCCTAAGGTTTGAACCTCAACCTTCCCAACCAAGTCCTAAGACACCACCACTACACCACAAGTGTTGGTTGTCATATAGGAGTAGGTTTGATTGTTTTAGTATTAAGGAATGAAACCCTTCACATTTGGAACGGATGACCATCCATCTTCCTCTTCGGTTCCTTTCCGAAAGGAGAACTGTAGGAGTTATTTCTTCTCCTTCAATGGAGACTTTAGGGTTTCCATAACCCCCAATTTTCTCCCTATAAATTCTATCCCTCTCCATCTTATTCCTCCACCACTCTCCTAAAAACCCTTTTTCCTAAAACCTAGACTTCCATTTCCGGCGATCGCTGAGCTCTCGGCGACCCCGTCCTTCCTGCGCCCAACTCCGCCCGTCACACCCCTCCGGCGCGCCCCAACCCGCGACCTGCGGATCCCGTCGCCGCCTCCTCTGTCCGTGCGGCTCCGCCAGGCCGATCCCGGCAGCCCCCGACCTGCGCGGCTTCCCGGCGCACCTCCGGCCGACCCCTCCCACGCGCCTCTAGCCCCGGCCTTCCGCTGGCGCATTTTTCGGCTTTTGCGGCTGATTCCTGTCTCCGATTTGTTGTTCCGTGTTTCTGTGCGTGTGGCGTTGTTCCGAGGAGCTGTACCCCGTGAGTTTCTGACATGGTTTCAGTTCTGTTCCGCGGTTTCGAGTCCGAGGCATCACTTCGGATTCCTTCGTGTTTTCGGTAACCTCTGGATAGCCCCGTAGTTCTCTATTTTTGTCTATGATGAAATCTGGTCCCCGGTTCCTTCGGGAATCCGGATTGTTGGTTAAGTTTCGATTACGTTACCGTTTCTGAAGTTTCTTCGGAATCGGTTCTGTGGATTTCTGTCTTTGCGATCATTTGATTTCGGATTTTTCCGACTCCTTCGGAAATAGTTCTGTGGGTTTCAGTTCTGTGGATTAATGGTTTTGGACTATGAATCATGATTCTGTTAGCTAGTTGGTTTAATTTTCAGAGAAACAAGTTCTGTTGAGGATTATTTCTAGGATGGTTTTTTGAATATGTTTGTATGCTTTTCGGATCTTCCAAATAAGTTCGAAAATGATTCTGTGAAAATATTTTGGGGATTGGGATTATTTACAGGAAAGATCGGCACGTTTCCCAGTTTTGGGTTAACCCGAAAATAGAGGGAATGCTGCCGGAATTTCTATAAAAATTTGATTATATGATTTTAAAATGATTTTCGAAAATGATAATATTTTTGGGCGACGACCTTAACGGTCAATGGGCCCCAGTGAAATGCAAACGCACCGGTTCGACCGGACGTTGAGGCAGAGTAGCTGCAAGATGAAGATTGGACCAGTTCTGAGACTTCTGTTAATTTACAATTTAAATTAAAAATTTTTATTATTGTTATTATTTAATTTTGTAGGTGATTTACGGGACTAACCCTTTTTCTCTTATTTTAATTCATGTAATAATCTGTAAGGGCATAAGCCCAATTTTTTATTTATTAATTGTGGTATGTAATAAGTAGTATAGAATTTTATCTTTATTTCTGGTGGTTGGTTGTGTAACGTAAAATGATAGAATAGTAATTTTATGTATACTCTCATAAATAATTAGGAATTAATTGTTAACCCATGTTTTTTTTCACTTAAAGAATAAATAATTATTTTATACAAGGTTTTATCAAATAAAATGATAATTGCAAGTTTTCCAAAAGAAATATTAAATTGATTTCATAAATAGTAACTCATTCTGATACCTGTGTTTTAATTAGATTAATAAAAGATAAAATTGACTAGGAGAATAATAGAGATTGTAACTAGCACACTTAGTTGGGTTGAATGCAGTTTGATAAGTGTAGATTCTCAAAATTATAGGATTTCGAAGGAGATACTAGCACCTATTCGGAACCAACGTCAACTTCCAGTCTAAATCAAGGCAAGTACGGTTGTGTTAAAAGCGCAGTTTAATTAATGTTAGAAATTTTGCATGTTAAATTCACGATGTTACACGTACTCTCTCCTAGAGTAAATATTGAATCTATTGCATCGAGAAAATGGGGAGTAGTGTAGTAGCCTATGACCAAAGACCAATAGATAATGAATGTGCGAGCTTACCCCTCTTCACATGGGGATAGGCCGGACCGTATCAATAGGATACAAGTGAATCATCCCAAACCGGTCATAGATACTGCATACTCAAAATCACATTGTTTATTTCATGGTTGAAAATCATTGTTTCAAAATTGTTTAATATTGCAAATTCTTAATCATTATGCAAACTGTTAATTTTCATAATTGTACTTTGCTCCTTTCCTGACTGGATCCCCCACACCCAATAGGTTCTATTGATGACTCATAGCTACTGATTAGTAGTTACTACGACCCGGAGCTGTACCCTACTGTGCTCCCAGACGAGGTCCATGGAGATGATGATAACACTTCTGCTTAGTTGGTGTTTTAGTTTATCTTTTAAATAAAACATATGTTATGTTAAAGTTGTGGACAAGCTTTGTAATGGACAAGTTTATATTATCGTTTAATTAAATGTTGTGGCAATTATAGTTTCAAATGTTGTTGATTGTACCTGCATATGAGATACAACTTACTGCCGTCGTCTCAACAACGGTGCAGGCTAGGCATGATCCGAGTCGACCCAAGAAATTGGGATCGGGTCGTGACACTGTGGCTCTCCGGGTTGGCCATCCACCCACAAGCTAGGCCTTCAGGACCTCCAAGACCTCTACGGCGTCGTCTAGATTTGAACATCTCATGAAAAGCGTTCCAACATATTCTGAGGCTCATCTACAGTTCTTCTACGAAGGTACAACTCCTTTGAACGAAGGAATCCTCAACCAAAATTCGACTTAGGCAAGGCCAACCGCCGCTCGATGCTAAGTCTGGATACAGCATGGTGTTGAAGGACAACAAAAAGAAGAAGACGTGACTCTTCAGAAGAAATTCCCCCTTTATATAGGACGAGAGTGGTCCAAAATGCAGGCCACATGGCCGACGGACAAAATTCCTACATTAATGGGATGAAACTAGGACTCAGTACGATGAACCTCATTAAATAAAGTTCATTCGACTAAGTCCTAGACTATCGTAGGACCCCTTAAAAATTTTCAAGTAATGGTGGCAATTAAGAGGGAGTCGGCCATTAAGGAGCGGTCATTCATTGCTCTTTAAAAGAAGACTTCAAAGCCAATGCCTTCAATCCAGAGGCGTAGCTACATTCCAGCGCCAACCTCAGGTGCAGGCTGGTGATGTTTTCACAACACCTCAACTCCAACGGCGCAACACTCTGCTCCGACCCAGAAGCTCAACTACCTTTCGTCAGATACTTGGGAGATACCGTTGCATCCAACACAAGTCCGCCTGCCGCTCCAAAAGCACAGTAACCTCGTCAACCTGAAGCACAAGCCTACTTGTCATCCTAAAGCACAGTGACTTTGTCGCTCAAAGCACAGCCTTCTCGTCACTCATATGCACAGAGGCTCCATCGTCTTCGAAGCATAGTCCACTCGTCGCCTGAAAACACAAAAGCTCCGTTGTTTCCAGAAGAACGGTCTACTCGTCGCCCTAGAAGTGCAACAGTACTCAGACCTTGCCAGAGGCACAGGAAGCATGGTCCCAACCAGTCGGTTTGCTTAAACCGACTCTCTTAAAGATAGGCTTAGGGATAATCAAGATTGATATATTATCAAATTGATTTAAATCTTAGACGAGGATCAATCAGAATCCAAATCTGAGATAAAATCCTAAGATTTAATCGGTTGCATCCGAACAAGCAAATCGTTACACGCCACGTGTCTCTTCCTTCGGTTATTTTGATCACCACCAGAGATATCGATTTAGGAGAATCTCAATGTCCGCCATGTGTCAGCGCCGCAGAAGCCCGTACCGTATAATGACGGCAGATTCCTTCATATCTCAAAACCCTAAAGTACATCGCATATGTGCTCTCTTCTCCTATAAATAGAAGGAGTTTTCCTTCAATAAAAAGAGAGAAGACCACCGAACGTCAAATCTCCAGCTCCAAGCATCCTCTTGATCAACAACCTTAGAGTTCCATCAAAGGCATCATAAAGTCAGAGCAAGTTCAACCAGTCGCAGATCGTCAACGGAGTAAAGGAGCCACTGCAGTGCTCGATCTCCATCGTCACACTTTTCCAGAAACTCTTTCCCTTGTACTTAGAATATCATGTTTAGGTCTTCCTTCTCGGTACACAGGTCTTTTTACGTTCAATAAACAAAAAATTCGTTCATCCTTTTGTGATGTCGAACAAAATGGCGATTCTGCTGGGGACTACCTTCTCCTCCAACGAGAAGGCACTGACACAATCTGATGACAACTTGCTGGGATCTTCCTAGAAGATGCTGGTTGTACGCTTCGACCAGCAAGCTTTTGAACATCTCCTTTCCGATGAGAAGTCGAATCCTTCGAAGCGGTTTGTAAAACCGAAGAAGACTCTACGTTCTAGAGGCCCAAGGCGGCTGCGACGAGCAGCACAATTGAGGGAACTACGATCCAGAACCCCCTCAATGTCGAAGCCCCGGAGAAGATTTTGGCTGCTACAACCATATCTTCTCGCTCGATTCCCATCCTGGGAAAGTATAGTGAAGAAGACGGTGTCTATATGGCGGGCCTGACGAAGGCACAATGCCGAAGGAAGCGCGTGCCGGTTCAACCCTCAAGAAAGGAGCATTGCCGACGAGAAGATCCGTCTTCGACAAAATTGCCTTCCCAACAGGCGAGCCTTTATTGGATTCTAAATACTATGCACCCGCTAGGGGTAGTAGGAAGAAATCTAAGGCAGTTGACAGTCACACACATTGACAGTCACACGCGTTGGCAGTCACATGCATTGTCGATGGAAAGTTATACAATACTAGTCCCCGTGCTCCGATAACTCGACCAGTTGAACCCCTCTTTCGCTTGAGCACTCCTATGCGTGATACAAGCCAGGGGTACATCACATAGAGAGAGACTCATGCGAGCAGCGTTCCTGCAAGCATGATAGGAGTCTGTCTCGCCAGACCCTCTCTGATCGTACCCACGTGCAGCTTCCCTGTGCGTACAATGGGGGTACCACAACGGAAGACCTGGTGTTGTCCCAAGTAGAAGAAGAATCGACGGCACAAAGCATGCCTAAATTAAGATATCCTAGTACCCAGTTACCATAAACTATTGTTGTCAACAGGCGACTACACTACCACCGAGGAGGCGCTTCATCTTTCAAAGGCTTCAACCTATGTCAACTGTACGTCAGAGACTCAACAGGGGGTCAACGAGCAAGAGAGAAGATGAACTCCGTGTCGCCACGTGAAATGCGACGTAGGGTTCTAAAACTCTCAGGAAGTCATCCAAGAATCCTTCCGTATCAGCCACCATGTCCAAGAAGCGGCCCAAAAGTAGCAAGGCAAAGGTACCCAGCACAGGTGTATTCAAGGCACATGTTCCAAATCTCCTTTGGGTGCCACATCAGATGCTGGGGGTAGCCAACCTCCCACTATTCATGACAACACCGCGTTCCAATCCGAGGAGGAGCCATACAATACGGATGCCTCCACAGGCGCAGCTAGCCACCAGACTTAGGGTAGCAACCACAATGAGTCTGAGGAAGACCGCAACCTCCCAGTCTATCCTCAGGACGATGAGGCTCAGACATCTGAGCCAGAGAGCGAACGATCTACTGTCCCTTCCACCCATGCACACACAAGGTCCGTATTTATGGCCGAGGGTGATGAGGCAGAAAATAGCGAAGCACCTGACCAGCTAAAACGCATCGAAGCTCTCGAGACGAGCCTAGATACGTTAAATTCCACAATAAAAACTCTGTCTTATCTCATGCTGGAGATCAAGGAAAATTTGGTACCCACTGTCTCCACACCTACACCTGGTCCAGCAGACAATGATGGATCTAGCAAACTGCCCGCCGTCCATCAGGCTGGACCATCATCGTCTACTCCATCGACTACAGGCCCGACAATGTCAACCGAGATACAACAGGCCATCAAGGAACTATATGCTCGCTACGATGCCAAAGGGAAGCAAGCAGCACTCTGGAAGATAAGGATTCGACAGCCATATCCTCTCGAGTGGGACAATGTAGTTTATCCTTCCAAGTATAATCTGCAGACGCTCACGCCCTACGAAGGAAAGGAGTCTCCCCGACGATACTTGAGGTACTTTACCTCAGTAACAGGGCACTTATCGAAGGACGATGCCCTTCTTACCAACATCTTCATAGGAGCTCTGTAGGGGGTAGCTTATGAATGGTTCTACAGCCTTTCGGAAGACTGTATTTCATCGTTCGAGGACCTGAAGAATCTATTCGTAGATCGATTCCATGCACGAAGGATGGACCTGACAATGTCAACTCTTATGGAGGTCGTCCAGAGAGAGAAGGAGCCTGTCCGAGCATATATTGAGTGCTTCCGTCAGACAGCCTTAAGGCTACCGCCTAGTATGCCCGAGCCCATGCTTATGGACTTATGCCGCAAGAACATGCTATCTGTGATAAAATTATGGCTCAGTACTCCTTGTACTGAGTGGACGCCTTTCATTACCGAGGCAGATGTGGCACAAAGGAAAGCCCAGGACGCACAGCTCCTGGGACTGAACTTTCCTTCTTTCGAAGACAAGGAGAGACATTGTCTAGCAGCAATCCAAAGGATGAAAAAGGTAAGCAAGCCATGACCGTCAACATCTCCAAAGGTTCGGTAACCATGAACCCCATGTCTACAGAAGTGCAGAAGCCGAGGGAGACTTACTCCTTCAACAATGAGGATACGCTGGAACTCTTTAATATGCTGACGAAGAGTGGCAAGCTGTCTCTCCCAACACCAAAGTGCCCCGACGAAGTGGAGAAGGTGGACAACCCTAAATACTGCCATTATCATCAGTATGTCTACTATTCGACACGAGATTTCTACGTATTGAAAAGACAGATTCAGCGCCTAATCGACGCCAAAGTCATATTACTTGACTATAAAAAAACACTGTCACGACCAATATGGTTACTCTCCAGTTTGGAAGTTTCCTAACGACGGAGGAATAAGACGGGGTCGTCCCCATCCCGAGGGCGACAATGGAAGTAGTCAATCTTCCACCAGTGCGTGACAACGCTCAAGGGCTCATCCCGTTCTCCACACCACGAGGCGAGGTCATATGAGTCCACCCCGACATTACTCCCAACATGATGGCACCTACAACCCCTTCTGTTAAAGAAAAGAAGGTCAGGACATCGCATGGTTACGGCTTTGACTGTTGACACCTTGGTGACCACTCGCTCGGCGCAGCGGCAAGAGGAGAACCAGGCTCCAGAGGAGGCAGCAACTCCACCAACTACTGCCCCTGTTCCAGATGTATCAGAGACAGGCCCGTCTCAGACTCCTGCCACAGATAGGCAAAAGCAAAAGGTAGTTCACTTTGACAAAGCCTCTCAGAAAAGACTCGGCAGTAGGGTCTATCAAACCCTACAACTACGACATACTAGCGCAGCTAGCCAACACCCCGTCTAGATTGTCACTTTTTGAGATCCTTCGTCTCTCCAAAGAGACCTGGGATACGCTCAACGAAGCCTTGCAGAACGTCGAGTCCTTCCTCACTCAGGTACGACCACCAAAGGAAGACCCTATGGCCTGCCTACATTGTCATAGCGTGGTCGATGTGATCCCCAGTATCACCTTCACCCAACAAGACATGCTGCTAAAGAACAATCGACATAACAGGCCTCTGTACTATACAGGGTATGTCCATGCCGTTAAAGTCGATCGTATCCACATCGACCCAGGCCCCTCTCTAAGCGTCATCCTAAGGAGTCTGCTCCAAACTCTAGGGATTTCGATGCAACGGCTGACTACATCAAACACAACAATCAGCAACTTCAACGCAGAAAAGAGCGAGCCTCTGGGAAAAATTCACTTGAAGTGCCAAATCGACAATCTCCATACCGAAGTGACTTGCTATGTCATCGACGCTGACATAAATTACAACATGCTGTTGGGACGACCTTGGATCCAAGAGTACATGATCATTCATTCCACCCTCCATCAGTGCATAAAGTACGTGGCCAGCGAGGGGACTATCAAGATCGAGTTCGCTGACATCGACCCGTTCCAGGGACTTGAAGCCTGTTGTACAGATGTTGATCTATACAAGTCTGTCCCTTGGGACGATGAGGGCAATGATGCTGATGACGAGGCGGAGACGGCCTCAGGAAGCGCAGCGGTTGTCGAAGAACCTCTAAAGGTTCCACTAAAGGGAAGACCCCCAAGGTATCTATACCTTTCGTCGTCAAGCTCCGAGGCAGAGCACCACCTTTGCCTTCAGTAATGTCAGATGATGGCCAGGAGCCTATGTGAAAAAGGATACCTCAGAGGTCCCCAAGGCTGACCATGAAGGCGCAGGAGCCACCGACCGCGACCCCTTTGGTGATCAAACAAAAAAGGAAGACTCCTCCCCCTTCTCCCTCGATAGCCCTAGTCCTCACCGGTGAGGAGCTAGGAGACTATATCTGCGCCAATACGGAAGTGCACTCTTTTGATGATGTAATCCTCCATGATAAAATCTCTTATTTTATTAATAGAAAGTTGTCTTTGAATTACTCTTGTGCATATTGGAACACTAGATATTTCCTAGACAACTTTCTATGTAAGCTGCAAACGCAAGTGACAACCGCCAACCATGTGAGCCAAGGTGTCCCCTCCCGAGGTGCCTACTTCTTCGTTCCAGCAAGGAAAAAAGAAGAGGAATCCATCATCTTTGGTCGAGTGGAGCATCCTCAGGGACTAGCTCCCGAAGATCCAGAATCCGACAGCGGCAAGATGCAGCTCTACCGCTACGCTACTCAGGCCAAACACATCATACAGAAGATGGGTTATGACCTGAACAACAAAAAAGGGCTCAACTATGGTAAAGGCTAGCGCCTTCCCTTACGTATTTGAGCTCCAAACGGAAAGGCCCAAAACTATTACTAGCGTACACGCCGGGGTTGGGTTATATTACGTCCACTTCCACTTCAGAAGGCTCGGAGACAGAAGTCATGATGCACTCACACTTTTCTGATTCCTCAACCTGGGACTCTGATACCAGTACCGATCAAGTTTTTAAAAGGATGCTGTCAGCTAACATGGCCTCTGCAAGCCCTCCAGTCGAAGACGAAGACCAGGCGGTTGAGTACTTTGAAGCTGATCCTTGGGTTCAATGCCTGGGTCTCAATAGGAATGGCATTTCGAGCAGCGTGAACCTTCCACAGAAGATGAAGTTATCCAGGTCAAATTGGGAAATTAGGCCTCCTCTAAGCCCATCTTTATCAGCAAGAGTTTGACAGAAGAAGACAAGCAATCTCTGATATAGCATATCTGAGAATACATCGACGTCTTCGCCTGGAGCTACGAGGATATGCCAGGTTTAGACCCGCAGGTTGCCATGCATCGCCTCAACATCTTGTTCGATGTCAAAACTGTTAAGTAACAACAACATCGATTTTGCCCGAACATCATGGATGCTATTGAGGAAGAAATCGACAAACTCATCGAGAGTAGCTTCATCCGTGAAGAACAACAACCAGATTGGGTGGAAAATGTCGTCCCGGTCACAAAGAATAATAAGAAGATACAAATTTGCATAGACTTTAGGGATCTCAATTCAGTTTGTCCTAAGGATGAATTTTCCCTCCCGATCACTAATGTGATGATTGACAACACTTGTGGCTTCGAGCGTATGTCCTTCATGAATAGTTTCTTCGGCTACAACTAGATCAAGATGCTCCCCGAAGATGAGAAGCATATAGCGTTCCAGACTCCAAAAGGGGTGTACTGTTACACGGTAATGCCCTTTGGATTGAAGAACGTAGGAGCAACATACTAGAGGGTTATGAGCACGATATTATGTAAGCATCTTCGAAAGACGGTGGAGTGTTATGTCGATGACATTGCCGTTAAGAGCAAGGACAAGTCCAACCACTTGGACGACCTACTGAGGGTGTTCGATCTAATATGAACGCATCAACTGAAGATGAATCCGGCCAAGTCCTTCCTAAGCATTTCCAGCGATAAGTTCTTGGGCTTCATCATTACAGCAGAGGGGATTCACATAAATCTAGAGAAGACTAAGGCAATTCTGGACATGGCTCCTCCAAGAAATCTTTCAGAGCTTCGAGGATTGCAACGGCACTTGGCGTATATCATAAGATTCATAGCGAATCTTTCTGGTAAATTCAACCATTCACCAAGTTAATGAAGAAAGGAATATCCTTTGTATGGACCAAAGAATGCCAATGTGTGTTCAACGACATCAAAAAGTACCTTACGGCCAGTCCTTCCGTACTAGTAGCACCAGTCGTGGGAAAGCCCTTTCTGCTATATGTCCGAGTTATGGACCATTCTCTTGGTGCCTTACTAGCCCAAAAGAATGGGGAAGGCCACGAGCAGGCGATATACTATCTCAGTCGAACAATTATTGGAGCTGAACATCAGTATAATCCTGTTGAGAAATAGTGCCTCGCCCTTCTCTTTGCCATCCAGAAGACACAATACTATGCGACTAGACAGACAATCCATGTCTTGTCTAAGATCAATTCCATCAGAGTCCTCATAACCAAGCCAGGGACATTAAACTCACGATTAGCCACGTGGGCAATCCTTCTAACTTCTTATGATATGGTGTTCGTCTCGTAAAAGATAGTCAAAGGCCAAGCACTAGCAGATTTCTTGGCAGCACATCCTGTGCCAAAGACATCAAGACTCTATGAAGAGATCCCCGACGAAGTTCTGGAGTCCAATACTGTCTCAGACAACTCAGTTTAGTGCATGTTCTTCGACGGAGCCTCAAGAATGGGACCAAAGGGCGATATCGTCGCAGGGGTCGGGATCGTCCTCATCACACCCGACGGTCTTGTTATCAATCACGCATATTCCCTCATGGAGTCATGTACCAACAATGCTGTAGAGTATAATGCTCTCATCATTGGCTCCAACTCGCTAAACAGCTGGGGGTTGACTATATCGAGGCCTATGGAGACTCAAAATTAATTATCAACAAAGTTCGAGGGCAGTACGAGGTTCGATATGAAGACCTGATCCCCTACCACCAGGCGGCGATCGACATCAACTCCACCTTCATAGGGTTCTTTATAGAATATGTGCCATACCTGCAAAACTTGGAGGCTGATACATTAGCTGGTCTCGCTACTTCGTTGGCTGCCCCCATTGGGTCCCAATATATCGTTATGGTGATAGGGCGGGAGCTACTTTGTCCAAAGAATGCTCTACGTATATGTCAAAGCTACTCGCTACAAGTAGATACTAACACTCGAGATTGGCGATTCCCATTTATAGACTACGCAGTCTACGGGATCCTGCCTGAAGACCCAAAGGAAGCAGCTTCCGTCAGAAGACGCTCACTCCGATTCTTCTATGACACAGCCACAAAAATGTTGTATCGTCGTTCATACGACAGACTCCTCCTACGGTATTTATCTCAGATAAAGGTGCAAGAGGCACTCCGAGAGGTGCATGATGGGACCTGCGGAGCCCATCGGCCTGGTCCCAAGCTACATGACTGACTGCATCGCATGGGCTATTATTGGCCCACTATGAAGGTAGACGCCGTAGAATATACAAAGAAGTGTCGGGCGTGTCAGTTTCACGCTGACTTCATCCACCAACCTTCAGAATATCTATACCCCAACCGAGACTTTTTCGGTCAAAGAAATCTTTCTAATTCCAACCGAGACTTCCTCGGTCAAATGAATCTTCTTAATCCAACTGAGACTTCCTCGGTCAAAAGAATCTTCCCGATTCCAACCCGGAGGTAGCAGTCTGCTAGACTTTGATGCTGACAGCGAAGATTCTGATCAGACCATCCTATCTACAAGTTCATCTTCTATATCCACAGAAGTGTCTGCCTACGTGACAAACGAAGAGCAAGACACTTTCTATTCTGCTAGCCAGGAGTAAAGGATCGCCTCCATGGAAACTAATCTGAAGGCTATGGCTGACATGGTAACGAGCATGCACACGGTGATCATGACACAACAAGCTATTTCACCGGTTGTGGACCTAGTTCCAACTCAAGAACATAGAGTAGGTTTTGTGCATGTCCACACTGGCCCTGGAGCGCAATCTTCTCTAAATACCACCATCCCGGAAGTCATACACCTACAAACGCGGGTTACTCCAAGTGACTCCGGTTCTGGGTGTGGTACTTACCATGTAGTTCCACATCCAAATCCTACAAATTGATCTACTGCTCCTCAAACATTAGGGGACCCTCTTGAAGCTGTCAAGCTTATATGAAATCAGTTTAAAGCTTTCAAACAAAAAGAGGTATTACAGAAGCTGGGAATTAAACAACCTTACCCTGTAGAGTGGAAGGAAGTCCCATTCCTACCTAAATATAAGCTACCGACCATAACGCTATTCGACAGAGCCACATCTCCGAGCCAATATATCAATTACTTCGAAATGATGACTAATCATCTCCAGCAAAATGATTCTTTACTTACTAGAGGATTCGTCGGATGCTTATCAAGTGTTGCCTATGAGTGGTATCTAAGCCTACCGGATTGTTATATAACATCCTTTACAGCCTTGAAATAGATGTTCATGGAACGATTCTATGAAGGGACATACGACATGACCATGTCTTCCCTTATCAAAATTAAACAGAAGCCTAATAAAATAGCCGAATGTTTCATAAAATGCTTTCGACGAGAGACACTGAAAATGCCTCTAGGTAGCCCTGATGCATTGACGATAAATACTTTCAAATCAAACTTGTTACCTATAGTCAGCATGTGAATGGGACCAACATAATTCCAAGATTGGGGTTCCTTCATAGTGAGTGCCAGAGTAGATGAAAATAGTGCTAAAAAATTCAAACAACTAGGCATTCCAATGCCTGACCTTGACAAAGATAAGCATCCCGCTACCAGTATCGATAGCCACCAAAATAATAGCAAAGGCAAAGAAGCCTTTGCCATTAACATAGGTTAGTCAGCATCTACTACAACGCCACCTCCACAGAGGACAGCACTACGACCTAAGGAGGAGTACTCTTTCGACGACGATGATGTCATGAGCATCGTTGACTGCTTGATCAAAAGCAATAAACTTTAACTGCCGAAAATCAAACGACCAGATGAATTAAGTAAGACTGATAATCCTATGTATTATGTGTATCACAAGTTTCTTGGGCATCGAACCAGGGCATGCTATGTGCTCAAAGGAAAGATCCAGAAGCTAATCAATGCCAAAGCGATCACCCTTCGAAAGGATGAAAAGACGGTAATAGCTAATGTCATCTCTTTACAATTTGGAGACTTTGCTTCTCAGTTAGTTCCCAATGGTGTTATCCTGATTCTGAAGGCAACTATGGAGATTGTTAACCTTCCGCCAGCATGAAATGATGGTTTGATTCCACTGTTAATAGCCAAAGGCAAGATCATGTGGGTCCATCCAGACCTCGTCGACGAATTCAAGCAGAAGACATCTGTTTCTTCTAACAAATCGAAGAAATCAACCAAGTACAAATCATGCAACATGGTTTCAAGTGAGCACTCCTTCCTTGACGACCGTGTTTGTTCTTTAATGACTACTTTTATTCCGGCAGGATCTAAACCTTCTTCTTTGGAGACTGCTCCATCAATATCAGAGGTCAACTACTGGCCTAAATTCTATTGATACAGTCAGCAATCTCGTGAGCTAATGATAAAGATGGGATATGACTTTAAGAAAGCCCTAGGTTTGAACAATGGAAAGGGGTCTCCGATCCCCCTATCTTTACAACTTTAAGACAATAGATCTCGTATTGGACTGGGATTCAAAATAGATCACACAATTCTCCATCAAAGGAAAAAGTCCTCCAAAAGCAAAGTACGAATGAAGACCTGTAATATGGTTTCTCTTTCGCCCGCTTCCGAAAAAGAAGTCTTGACCGGTACTAGATCTGGTAGAATCTACTTTAGAGACGACCCAGATGGTCAAGAGAATGAAGTTGTCACTTCTCCTCCTACTTTTGATACTCTTCCAACATTAGCTCCACCAGGTGACTCGGGTCCTTCTAAGCTGACAGCAGCTGACAAAGGCAAGCAACATGTTTGTTTTGACAAGAACTTGAAGAAGACCCCGCTATAAGGTCTTCAAAAGCCATATAACTTTGACATGTTGGCTCAACTAGCCAATACCCTAGCAAGGTTATCAATCTTCGCGCTCGTTCGTCTCTTGAAGGAAACTCGAGAAACATTAAGCGAAGTTTTGATGCAAGATGATGCATGTCTTGCACATCTCAAGAAGTCAAATGAAGAACCTGTGGCATGCCTGTGTACACACAAAAAATAAGAAGAAAACACTAACTATTTTTTATTGGTGCAAGGTACCACAAATCGAATACGCCTGAGAGATCCTACGCTGAGGATCCCCGAGTACAAAAAAGAATTCTGGGGAATGGGACGATAGAGATCGAGCGACAGTTGCTCCTTTACTCCGTTGACACTCCGATTACAAAAGTGGGAGAAAACCTAAGAAAATTGCTAACTCTCGGCTCACTGGCAAGAAGTGCAGCAATTTGGCTCTTGAAAATGCTCTTCGTTCTATGTTTTGAAGAGGAATGAGGCCCCCCTTTTATAGTTATTCTTGAGCTGGAATGATGTTATGCGCCCACATGAGAAAACATGCTGGTTTTTATGTGGGTGCATAGTCCTGTCTTGGGCGCATAGAGTGTAGGCGCATGCTGGCTGCGAGATCGTGGACTGGACGTGGTGTTGACGTAGCCGCATGCTTCGGTGCATAACTGCTCGTGGAGACTGACGTGGCCGTGTGCTTCGGTGCACATTTTGATCATGGCTTTGACTGAGTCAGGCTTGGGCGCATAGCCATGTCTCAGGCTATGCGCCCTCCTTTTGGGGAAGCTAGTCTTGGGCGCATAGAGCTTCCCTGGCTGGGCGCATGGAGCTTCACTGGCTGGGCGCATGGAGCTTCTCTGGATGGGCGCATAGAGCTTCACTGGCTGGGCGCATAGAGCTTCATTGGCTGGGCGCATAGAGCTTCACTGGCTTGGGCGCATGGGGCTTCATCGCTGAAAAATTTTCATGCTTCTACAAGACCCCCTTCAAAGTTTTCGACACTTGAACGAGTTCAAAATACATTAAAAGAAGCATGGATTATCTTCTCGTGATGCTATAGGCGCATAGCACGGCTCTCTCTTCGGGCGCATAGTGTTTGGCCATCCTGTCAGAGCGATATGACTGTTGAGATCTTCTTCGAAATCTGGACTGACTGATTCATCGGGGTAGAATTTGAAGCGGTCCATTCTTTATACGTTGTCCACGTCAGCAAGTTGCAATCGCATAGTGTACAAGGGACTGGTTCTTCATGTGGGCGCATAGGCTATTGTGGGCGCATAAGAAGCGGCCTGTGCCTGTAAATAGGCCCTGAAGGAGAGAGAAAGCTCATTATTCTCTTCGCTTATAATTTTTCAGAAACTCTTCATCTTCTTTCATTGAGAACCATGTCTTCCAAGGTCGCCAAGAGATCCGCGAAGGGCAAGGGGGCTGCGCCGAGTGGCTCTCCTCCTGCGGCAGCATCCTCGGTAGTCTAGAACCCAATTCTGGGTGAGGGCATGCTTCAAAAATGAAGTCTCGAGTGTTAATTTACGACGCTCAGACTTTTCTTTCGCCGGGGCACTTGCGCCTAAGGCAATATACTTCTCTGAGCATTATTATGCGCCTACAGAAGTCATACGCCAACACTGTGGTGTGCAATATGCCTACGTGTTGCTATGTTATGCACCCTCTAACTGTGGCATGTTGTGCGCCCACGTACTGTTTGTGTGTCATGTGCCCATATATTTGTTTTAGGCACAAATCCCTTTGGGCGTATAGCTTCATGGGCGCATAAAGCCTTTCAAAACTTAGTTTTTCCTACAAATTTTTGAGTCTGACTTTCTTTCTGTCCTTGCAGAAGTATGTTTGTCCCGGAGCTTGGCGGTATCCCTTTCGGTTCTGTTTGCCACGTTCTCGGCACGAGCCTTATAAGTAATTTGGTCAGCGATGTTCAGGCAAAGATCAGTCATGACCAACCTATGGAACGGGCGATCGCCATAATTGAACATGAGAAAACCTTTCTGAAGCAGATGATAAATGACGAAAAGCTCGGAGGGTCGCGCTAGTGGAAGAAGCCATACTTTCTATTTGGTAACAGCGTAGGATTTGAGGATGACGCGACGATATGCCTGGAAGATTCTTTGGTAGTTATGTTGAATGACCAAAGAATAGGGCTGCCATCGATGAAGTGCCGATACCCTCTGTCGGCGTTTGCTGATCTAGCTGTGCAGAGGCAAATGAAATGGGACCTGACTCCTGAACTGCCTGGGGTTGTTTTTGGCAGGATCCAGTTCAACTCTGGGGACCAGAAGAAGGACACATTCAAGTGTGTCAAGGGTTCCACATCCTACTCCGCGAGGGGGATACAACCGGGTGTTATACTTAACGATGTCCCGACTGATAATCATCCCTATGCTGCTGAGAGTCTTTCCAACTTGATGTTGTCGAAGAAGGAGTCATATCTGGAAGGAAAGATGCGGATGAAAGGCTGGAGATATCCCGTTTCATTTTGGAGTGACCTTACTGGATGGGTGCTCTCGACTTATGATGCCACCCCAAAGGCTGTCGGTCTTCTTTATGCCGTTAAGGCCACTCAGTATGGTATCAAGGTTAACTGGCCAATGTTCATCTCTTTGGTAGAACTGTACAACTATCATACGTGCACCTTCTTCACTCCGGGCAAGGAGATGGGCTTGGCTCTTCATGAGATGCAGGCGGTATCCAAACTTCCCTGGGGGCAGAGACGTATGTAAAATACATCCCCAGTGATGCAGAGATTTTGGATTTTGAGAAGGAGAGCTCTGATTTGATGAATGTGTACAAAGAGTTACTTTGTCACTTTTTTATTTGTCACCAGACTACGAAGAAGGATAAGACCGAGGGGTCCATCCCGCATACGAGGTCTTAGACCAACTATGTTTACACTAGAGAAGGGAGAATGACCCAGTCTCCTTCTCGTCGCCTAAGCCCTTGACAATCTCTGAGATAGATCGGCTGATGACAGATCACGGAGCTGTGGATACCGAAGATAGGGATGAACCTGAGGGAAATTCCCTAATTTATTATTTCTTCAGAAAAGCCGAGTTCAAGATGTCAGCAAAGGCGGTGCTTGCCGCTTTCCTGATGATATGGCTTCGTGACTGCGTAGTCCCTGGCGGTACAGTATCTGTTGATAGAATCAGCCAGGGATGATACTTTAGGCCGTAAGGCTGGCCTTTGGACACCGTCTTGTATTGCTTCCTGCGATGGTCTGTGCCATCCAACGGAGTTTGCGTCATTTTGTTGTGCACGTGATAACATCCAGAGGCAGGAAGGACTTTGTAGGACTGAGTTACCCTCCCACTATCTGATGGGGTGGCAGATACTGCACTGTCCCAGATTGATAAACGCCGGGCTGATGGCAGATTCTTTGGCCGGAGATGCCTTCATTCTGAGGTTCAGAGACACAGATTGGACCGTTACAGGGCTGCCTCCTTGCAGAAGGGCTTTTAGTTTTCTGTAGAATTACGAATTCTTCAGAGTATCGCCTCCATCTGGTAGTGGTCGCACGTGAGACACCCTAGTAGATGAGGGAGCACTCACTACTAGCCTTCTATTGGAGCATTTCGTTGGCTCTAATCCATTAGGCCTTTCCTTCTAGTACTCAGGAATAGAAACGATATTTTCCTGGAACCCTACTTGCCAAGCCACTTTGTACGACAATTTGGCTACAGTCAGCTTCTTTTGGGCAATCCTAGTCCTAATCTTTAGTCGATAGGGAGTCTGATCGACGGGGCACATGTATGGGGGTACTACAATGCTGGATGTACAGGGGCAGTTTTTACCTTGCCCGAAGATAGATCCGACACCCTCATGCTCTTTGCTGCTGCTAAGTTATATATTCAGGTCAATACCCTTCCTTCTCGATATGACCATGAGCATAGTTTTATATCGCGGACCAAGCTTGCTCCTACCCTTGCTGATATAGGACGAGCACGTACAATGGAGAGTAGCAGAAAGGAAGGCACCGCACCCACAGTTGAACCAGCTGCAGTACCACAACAGAGAGTTATTGTTGAAGAGCCTATCATTGCAACGCCTCGAAGAGAGGGCCCAGAAGAACCTCTTCCTATCATTCCTCATAAGAGAAAGGCTCCCACCGAGCTAGTGCCACGGCCAAAAAGGAAGAAGGTGGTTGTTTCCCAGGGGAGGAAGAAGGTTGCGAACGTCGGTGCCGGCTCACCTCCTCCAAGAAGGTCTTATCGGCATACGGTATTGCAGGTCGTTGCCACTCGGGAGGTAGATCCCTTCCTAGACTCCGTAGCTATTTGGTCAAGCCTTTAGAAGCTTTCTCACCCTTACGTTTGTCCTTTGCACAGGACCCCGAAGTTGCAGCTGAGGCAGGTACCTCCTCGTCTGAGGAGGTGGAGGTGACGACAGTGTTCCCTGCTCGCCCTCGACAGATGGATGAGGGTAGATTTCTTCAGCTGTAAATCATCAGCAACAGGAAGATCGGGGCGAAGGCCCGGATCATGACGGTGATCAAAAGATTAGTCCCTCCTACGATATATCTGTGGGGGATTTGTCTGCCATAGGAACTGCGATGAAAGGGTTGGATGAGAATCATGTCCAGTCGGCTCATCCTCCTGCGGGTATGTCATCTTTGCGCCACTCTTCGAATGAGAATTTTCGACTTCGATTTTGCGTGCTCCTTGTGAGGCTGACCACGACTGTATATTCCCTTGCAGACAAGGGGAAAGAACCCCTCGCGAAGATAGTCCCCGCCATTGGAGAAGGGACAAAAGTTGTTCCCGGCTCCTCCAATTTTGTTGGTGTTGGAGGAGCTGTTAGTGAGCCGATATCGGCTACAGAAAGAGAAGTTGAGCAGCCTGCTGAGGGGGCTGCTGCTGAATCCATCCCTGTTTCGGCTGAAGTTGTGGAAGATATCAGGCCTGATGTCACTCAGGGCCTTGATATTGTTCTTCTTGAACGGTCTAAGCCTGCTCTTGGTTTCCCTGAAGCCAAGGTTGATGGCGTAGCCTAGACTGAAGTTGAGGAAGCCGAAGGTACAAAATTACAACTCTTTCGTATTTCTTTCATCTTTTCCGGTTATTGATGTATATATTGTTTTCTCTGTCAGGTTCGGCTTCTTGTCAGGTGTTCCTTCCTGAGGTAGAGGAAACTTTTCAAGCCTCTTCTCCGACGACCTCCACCGAAGATGAGGAGATGACCCAGGAAGTCGTCAAAGCTTTCTACTGTGTGCTGAAAGTGAAGCTTCCTGGAGACTTGAATCGGAATGCTGCCTTCGGTCCTGTCACTACAACAAAAAGACCTATTAATGACGCTCGACAAGGAGTTTTAATGATGGCTGATACATAAGCGTTATCAAAGTTGAGAAATAACTTTTTTCTATGACGGTTTGGGCTAATTCTAGGCTTTTTATAACGTTTATAAAACAAAACGTCATTAATATTTTAGAGCGGTGGCAAACTTGTAATTCCTTCACTGTATAAAAGCTCAGTGGGAGAGAAAAAATTCATTTCTCATCCATTTTCTAACCGGGCAGCATCTCTCCTCCTCAAACCTCTTTTCCCCTAATTTTCAACCGTAACCTTAATTACTCCGGCAATAGGCTCGACTATGCAACAACCCTTCGGCGACTGAGCTATCGGTACAGAGCTACCACTTCGGCAGCGTGTTTCAGCGACGTGCGCCTCATCTCGACGATCGATCTCATCTCCGAGCTATTGGTGCAGAGCCTCCTGGACGTGCAGGTCAACGCGGTGTTCGTCACGGCGGGGCGGCTCAGGTTCGACGACGTGAGGGTGGTGGTCTCGGAGACCGGGTGGCCGTCGAGGGACGACGACGGTCGGGAGGTCGGGGCCGGACTGGAGAACGCGGAGGCCTACAACGGCAACCTTATACGCAGGGTCCTGTCGGGGAATGCCGGCACCCCGATGAAGTCGCGGGCGGACATTGACGTGTGCCTGTTCGTACTGTTCAACGATAACCAGAAGCTCGGGCCCACGTCCGAGAGGAACTACGAACTTTTCTACCCCAACCAGGAGAAGGTGTACGATGTGGAGTTCACGCTGAAGAGCGGCGGAGGAGGGGGGAGTGGTGGGCTGAAGTCGCAGGAAGCGAGGGGGAGGAGGAGAGACTAGAGGGGCTCCAACAGCAATGACAGCTGCGGGAGTGGGAGGGTGAGTATCGATCCCGAATTTGAGTTCAAATCTGAGAACTCTTTGGACTATTTTGATTCTTGAATTTTTCTTTGGATTTTCTTAAGAGCCGCTGTCATCCTCTATTGAACTCTCTCTTTTCTCTGCATGGCAACTGTTCGATGATTTGTGCCAACAGAGCATTCGAGTTAACTTGTGCAGCCGTGTCTAGATTGTGTTACGATTTTGAACCAGTTTTTCCCAAAAACTCAGGTAATTGTTACTCGTCCTTGACGAATTTATTGCTCGTAGCTAGAGTAGTGGTAAGTATTGGATTGAATCAGGGATTAAGAGGAGCTCTAGAGGCAATATAGATCCATATTGTCATGTTGAAGTTTTACAATGTCAATATGCCAGTAATAGTTGTAAGCTCAAGCATTTTTTGCGACAATTCACTTACGCACTACATATTAATACAAATTACGTTCCTAGCTCCCGTATGGATAGTGATTTGAATAACATAACCAAGTTTCTCTTGGTTGTTAGTTGTGCTCCCATTTACCAAATTGGTTTTATGAAACTGCTTTATGCATGGAAATTATACTTCACAAACCATACGTGCAAGAACCTTTCCTTGCACAGAAATACAACTGAAGAATCGATTCATCGTCCAACATTTTTTTCCATCTTCTCATATATTTTCAAGGCATTAGTTAGAAAGATTCATCTTCTATCTTTTCTTCTTAGATTTTCGTATTTATTCAAGGTAGAGGAAGTCCAGGGAGGCGCTGGTGATGGCGAGTGGCGACGTTGGAGAAGTATGTGAGGATCATGGATGGAGGAGCACTACATCCTATTTCCAGGGCCTCAAGGTTTTTTCTTTCTTTCTTTTCAATCTGTCGTTCTTATGTTTGATGACATGTGTCATAGAGTCATAGAGATTGAGTTCATAAAGATTATGTTTTATACGAATAAATGTTATAACTTCTTACATTTCAAAAGCCCAACAAGGGAACTAGTTGATTATTTCTTTCCATTGAAGTTTCCATTTGCCATGCACACCCACAGTTTATCCTTTTATGTGATACTCCATTGTAGCTTTTGATTGTCAGCTCATCTTTAACTAGTGTACTGATAAATTATTGATATGGACCCTATTTAGAAACCTAAGTTGTACATCATATTATCTTTGGGTTTTAGCTTAAACTATTAATATACAATAATTTTGCTGGATCGAAGAAAACTGTGGAGAATCTGTTAGGTATAATAGTAAGGGACGGAGCTGCAATATGGCCTGATGGTGATCCCCCTCCCCCATCACCCGCAACCCACAACCAAGGGGAATTTGCGATAGTTACAAGGCCAGCCATGCTTTACGGATCATTGTCGGACAATTTGTTCTAAGTTAGAGGAGGCACGAATTGAGGATAACATGAGAGAAATAATCTCTTGTAGGCTGTCAGGGGTCCTGGATGTTTGCAACTTTGATCAATAAGGAATTGTGAGATAGTGTTGGAGGAGCTGCCAACACTGGGTTAGGCCTATACATACATGGACTTAGGCTTTAACACATATATGGGTTTTCGTAATCAATGTTAAGAAGGACATGAACCCTTAACCTAGCTTGGTGTAACAGAAAGTTATCAAATAGCCGACCCCATGGGATATAGGCTTTATTGCTGGTGAATATTCTCTTCATGCAGGCGGTGTTATTTACTTGTATTTCCGTTTCTGTAGATATGGTCTAATTTATGACTAGCCTACTCCCGTTTTGGTGAATAACATCATCAATAATTTGCCCATCTGTCATAAAAATCTTGTTAGCATTAACCTCAAGGTTTTATGTACTGGATTTTCTTTAGTATTTGAATGTTTTTTCAATCTTACCTACTAGTTGACGATAGATTCTGAAGTTATCTGCCATGGAATAATTGTGTATCAAGAGAAAAGGCCCTTATGTCTTTCAAGATTCAAGTGAACAATAGATGCATGTTTAGAACTCCCGTCGGTTTGTATCGTGTGGAAGTTGGTTATAATTATTCTCCTCTTTTTATCATGTAGTGCACATTTTAAGATGATTATATATTCAGAATAGCCCAACAGTTGATTTTACATAACCCGTGAGAGAAGCATATTAAGATCAGGGTTTTGGCTTCTGCTGCTGTTCTTAGTTTATGGGGAAATGATTTGTCATTGTTTTGGTGTTGCATACGGTTTCCTATCTTACAGAGATATGCTACTTTGTGGCACTTATAGTGAGCTACTTGGCTGATCGAAGCTCATGGTCATAATTTGTGATTCTGAGGGGCAAAGTCAACCGTTAAAGGGCATACTTGCTACACTGGTTTTTAGATGTTAAAACTTGTGATTCTGAGGGGCAAAGTCAACCGTTAAAGGGCATACGTCCAGCTTTCCATCAGCATTTTCCCTGCAGGATACGACATATCCCCCGTCATCATCAAATGGCAAAGCATGTCAGCGGCATAAAGATGGAGGTTAGTCGGAATGTCGTTCACTACGGCACCAGGTTGTAATCATCTCGTAGAAAAAGATGCAGAGCCCCAGACACACTTGAAAGTGTCCTTCTTCCGGTCGCCTGAGTCAAACTGTATTCTTCCAAAGATAACCCCGGGGAGCTCAGGAGTTCGCTTCCACTTCATCTATCGCCGCACGGCCAAGACAGTAAAAGTAGACAAGGGATATTGACGCTCTATCGACGACAGCCATATCCTCGGATTGTTCGAACAGATCACCATTGGGTTTCTCAAACGTATGGTCTCGCCATCTTCAAACCCCACACTATTACCAAACAGAAAATACGGCTTCTAGAAATGACGTGCCCCTCCACGCATGAACTTCTCATCGTTAATCATCTGCCCCAAGAAGGTCTTATCATGTTCAAGTATGGCGAGGGTCCGCTCCGTAGGCCAGTTTTGACTGATCGTGGCTTGAACCTTGCTGATCATATTTGTTATGAGACTAGTACCGAGGACTTGATAGGCAGAGCCGAAAGGGATTCCCTCAAGCTCTCGGACAAACATGTTTACTGCAAGGATAGAAGAGAAAACTAAAAAATCTGTAGGAAAAACTAAGTGCTAAAGGGCTCTTTTGTGCCCAAAGGGCTATACGCCCAAAAAGATATGTGCCCAAAACAAACATGTGGGCACATAACATACCAACAGTACGTGGGCGCATAACATGCAAGTGGCATGTGGGCGCATAACATGGCAACATGTAGGCGTATAGCACACTACAGTGTTGGCGCATGACTTCTGTGGGCGCATAATGATGCTCACAGAAGTATATTGTCTTAGGCGCATGCACCCAGGTAGAAGAAAAGTCTGAGCGTCACAAATAAACGCTCGAGACTTTGTTTTTGAAGCGTGTCCTCACCCAGAATCGGGTCCTGGACTGGTGAAGACACTGTCGCAGGAGGAGAGCCCCTTGGCGTAGCCCCCTTGCCCTTCGCGGATCTCTTGGCGACCTTGGGAGACATGGTCCTCAAAGAAAGAAGGTGAAGAGTTTTTGAAAAATTCTATGAAAGGAGAATAATGAGCTTTCTCTCTCCTTCAGAGCCTATTTATAGGCAAATGCCACTTCCTATGTGCCCACTATCTTTATGCGCCTATGTGCCCATTGCACAGTATACACCTACAATGGCCTATAGGCCCACCTGAAGAACCAGCCTCTTGCATACTATGCGACTGCCACTTGCTGACGTGGCCGACGTATGAAGGATGGACCTCTTCAAATTCTCCCCTAATGAATCTGTCAGTTCAGATTTTGAGAAAGATCTCAACGGTCATATCTTTCTGACAGGCTGGCCCAACACTATGCGCCCGAAGAGAGAGTCGTGCTATACGCCCATTGCATCACGAAAAGACGATCGATGATTCTTTCAAAGTATTTCGAACTGGTTCAAGTATCGAAAACTTTGAAGGAGGTCTTGTAGAAGCATGAAAATTTCAGCAAATAAAGCCTTATGCGCCCAAGCCAAAAGAGGACATATGCATCCAAGTGAAGCTTCTATGTGCTCGAGTCACCCTGTGAAGCTCCTATAAGCCTATCATCCTGTGAAGCTCTATACGCCCAAGCCTGTGAAGCTCTATGCACCCAAGCCTGTGAAGCTCTATGCACCCAAGCCACCCTTATGAAGGAGGGCACATAGCCCGAAATAGGGCTATGCGCCCAAGCTTGACTCGGCTAATGCCAAGATCAAAACGTGTACCGAAGCACACAGCCACGTCAGTCTCCACGAGCAGTCGTGCACCGAAACATGCGGCCACGTCAACACCATGACCAAACCATGATCTCGAAGCCTGCATGCGCCTATACCCTATGCGCCCAAGGCAGGACTATGCGCACACATGAAAACCAGTATATTTTCCTCATGTCGGTGCATAACATCATTCCAGCTCAAGAATGACTATAAAAAGGGGCCACATCCCTCTTCAAAACACAGAACGGAGAGCATTATCAAGAGCCAAATTGCTGCACTTCTTTCCAGTGAGCCGAGAGTTAGCAATTTTCTTAGGTTTTCTACCACTTTTGTAATCGAAGTTTCAACGGAGTAAAGGAAAAACTGTCGTTCGATCTCCATCGTCCCATTCCTGAGAATTATTTTTTGTACTCGGGGATCCCCAGCGCAAGATCTCTCAGGCATACTCGATTTGTGGTACCTTACGCCAATAAAGAAAAGATATCATTTTCTTCTTCTTTTGTGTGTGTCCACATTAGCTATTTAGCATTGCCCATATATTGATTTGTTTTATAGAGGCTGTAGGAGAGGTTTTGCTTAAGCATAATCGATAAAAAGTTAGTAGCGTGGGATTCAATTCATCGCATAACATTGGCTACAAGGGATATTCAATTAAAGGATTTATAGAGGAGGGTTAGTAGATCATTGGATGGGGACTACATAATTGGGGTAGGGATTTTTTCCATAAAGTTTGGTTTTATAATCCAAATATGGCGATATGCATGGGTGAGTTTAACTAGGTCTGAATGGTTCCCTAATTGGACATCAACCTTTGGTTCAATGAATATTGAGTTCTAATCTATACTGGCTGGACAAGATCCAATAAATTCAATCTAAACTATTTCTATTAGGTTAGGGTTACCTAGAATAGGTTCAAACTCGAGTGGTTGGGGTATTTGCTAGTCGAGTTGGTTAAATAGGTTCTTTAAGCCCAGAAATGTGCCTTCTATGACTTTTGTGTTTATGTAGCACAAGAAGACTCTATTGAGTGGCACACTAGTGACTTGTGTGTAGTGGGCTCCGAGTTGACCACAACCATATATTGGGTCGAAAGAATTTAGTCGAGATTGGAGCTCTAATTGAAGTCAGAAAATACATCAGTATTACGGTAAGGGTTATAGCTAGTCCTTTTTGACCTGAAAGTCGTATCATAAAAATATAGTACAAAGGGACGTGTTTTAGTGGGACATGATATAAATACACGAAGGTGGACTCGTCAAGATATTGTATGTGCAATTTGTTGGAAGGTAACAATGGGTTTCGTGCTCCGAATATCAATGTCATGGTAGGGAATACCAAATGATCTAAATAGAATGTGGGAGTTCATGAGTCACTAATTTAGCATCCTAGTGAGAACCAATTTACTCTAATCAATCGGTAACACCATAAATCCTAAAGTTAAGAATGGTTTACAATCTATTCAAACGAAGATACGATTTAGGGTTAGTGAGGTTGGAAAATTTCAAAGTCGTGATATTGTACCCTTAACCATTGATAATAAAGAATAAGGCACGGTGTAATGTGATACGGTAAATATGAATCAAATTCAAGGATCATTCCTCGATTTCTAAATAATAAAAAACAATTACGTTTAATGACACACGAGTTTGATAATTATAGTAATCCACTCGTCTATAGTATACAAGAGTTATCGGTAGGGGTAACGAACTCTACTGCACGTCATATGAATGACCTCTAACTACTAAGTCGCAAACATCTATTTGTGTTAACCCTGACAGTCTATAGTCATGGGGCTTCTAATAGTGTTGAACATGGTGTTCATGCATTACTTGTTTATATCTAGTAAATCAATATGATGGAGTGTTATGCTACATATATTGGCTAAGCTGGTCGAGGTGTTGTTCTAATGCTAAGTCACCCCTTTTAATAATACAATTGTAAACCTAGAATAACACATATTGGATCCTTATTCTCTGGATGTGTGTCTATCATTGTCATGGTAAATGCTTGTTCTAGTTTCTATCAATTCCTTCTCATGTCTAAACTGTGGGCTTGGTCGAGTAAGGTTTGGGATAATGCATAAGGGTTGCTGGTTAAAGCAAGAATCAAGAAAATATAATTAGAGACTCACAATAATTGGTTCCTTGAGAGTAGATAGTCTCCTAGGTTGGTGTTTTGACCAAGGATAAGATCCTAATCATTCTCAAATTAAAATGACTAGAAGGTTACGATATTAGTTTCAGGGTCGAGGGGAGGACAAGTAACTCAAGGTAAGGTTGTAGTCATATGGCTTGGCACATGATTGCTACACTTGTGTATATATAGCTTTTCATGGCCATAGGTGGTATGGTGAACCAAGGAAACATTATTTATCTTTTTTCCCTCAAACACGAGCATTTATTTTCTACAATAAGTAATGACGAAAAATAATAAGGAGTTCAAGGAAGAGGAAATCAAATCTGAATACGGGTTTCCAAGGGCAATTAAGTAATTCAGAGAGAGTTGTCAAGGTAGTGCGGATGAGATTTGAAAGACATCTATATCTCAATCCACGTGGAATAATCATACGAAGAGCGAACCAAGTGCACCAAGGTTGATTAGACAATAATACACTGATTCTAATTAGACAATATTTTAGTGGGCGTCCCAAGTATACATATGTCCTAAACAAGCTCGATAAAGGATAAGCTTGCAAAACTAGGCTATAAATAGCAACATTATTTATGATATTAGAAAGTAATAGTACGGAAGATAAAGTTGAAAGCAGTAATAAATAGTTCAAGTTTCACAAGGATCTAAGTCTTGTCCGGTGTTCCTGCTTATACAGTTGTCCTACTGGCTCTTGTATCAGATCGTGGTTGACCAATGGAGTATGGGCTACTATAACTCTATATTCAAGGCAAAAATATCTTCCTACACTAGCATATATTCATTGTCACTCAGTTACACCTCAGTAATAGGTTACAAGGACATGGGGTGATAGGCCGTGAGGCATACTATCCAACTTATAAAAGTCAACTAATAGGGTTACTGAACAATATAACAAGTATATCTAGTATGAGTCATATTCCTACCCTCTCAATCAAGCATGAAGGGAAAAGATAAGGTTCATGGTAGAAATGGGTCAAACAAGCGGCATAACAAGGCTGTCAAACGAGAGTATGGAAATGGAGTTCAAGAAAGAAAATTCAAGTGTGTGGATGAGATTCTAGACTTTAATCCGATTTGCAGGCTCACTTTGGTACAGTAACGTAACTGAAGTGATAAACTAGACCTGCATGGGCCACCACAAAAATATGTAACACCCCAGTCCCAAAATACTTAGGACTAAGTACGTGGACATGCCAGCTGCATACATACGAAGTATACTCCAATATATGGAAACCTCGTATGAATACATAAACTGTGAAATACAGTAAACCATGATAACTAAATCTCATCCACCAAATAAAAGAAGAAGAATATAAATCATCTATGAACTTTATCATCTATACATGTAGTTGGGCGGAGATAAATCCACTACCAACCCATTAAATGAGAAAAAGAATACAAGGGAGAAAATGCGAAGGAAAGGTAGCAAGTCGACCCAAGGGCAATCCTCTCCGAAGGAATGGAGAAGACCACGGCCTTGGCTAGAACACCTGCAAATACCACAAAAGCACACACCTGGAGAGATCATCAGGTCCTCAGAGGGATGTAATAAGATACATGAAGAACATGCCACATAACTGAATATATATATAATATGTTATAAATTACAAGTAAAGTAAAGTAGTCACAATTGTAACAAGATCCAATATCTCATCATCGAAACAGTGGACTACCCTACAACCAAACAAGGACAAGGGGTACCAAACTATTTCGCGATGTGACATTATCCCATGCTTCTAATGGAACGGGGTGACATGACATTAATAAGGTAACCTAACCGTACTAAAGTGAACATGTAGTTGAGAAACAGTCCTTCGATGCATGGGCCCTGGCTGTAAATAGGATCGACATGGTTCCCGTATAGAGCACCAGGGGCCTATATCCGTAACGTCCGAAGATCGTCAGAGGGCATCATGTACAAGGGGGTACGTCCATAACGCTCTGGGAAACGTTAGAGGGCACCTGGAGCCTGCGTCTCCGGAGGAGCACACAGGTAATCAGAAAAGTGCAAAGAAGCCCATACATCAGGTATTATTCTCCCCACCTAATATACCTATCTAAGTCGTATCTACGACCATCTAACTCTACTAACTTCTAAGTCTCCTAAAATGCCTTTATTAGCAGTTAGACCTAACGCATGCACACTGGTGATCATCCAACACGCAAGGACCTCTACATGCTACTCATCTCACACATAGGTCATGATACCATCGTGTCAAGTTTATGAATATACACTAACAATCGGTAGTCCCTTAACTTCTAGGTCCATATGCAAAGATAAAAGGGAAATAAGACTAACACTTGCAATGGGTACATGGAAAGCAAGTAAGTAAACCACGAATAACAGTCAAAGGTAATCTAGAAATAAATAGGAAATAAATATGCAATATCTAAGAATAAAATACAGACTAATTATAAACAGTAAATAAGGCAAGGTATCTTGCCTGAGGTTGTGTGCAAAAGGGCGACGTCCAATAGCTCGAACCGTCAGAATAGTGAAGCGATGAAAGCCAAATCCCGTATATGTCCTTGGATGCTAAAATAAACACCACAAACGTGTTTTGGAATAAAAGATATGTCTAGGAAATGCATGTCCAAAAGTCCAATTCTGGAACAGAGGCAAAATCGTAATTTTGGATCAAAAAGATGTCCGCTATTGAACCCGTTTTATACCGAAACATGTGCCAATATATATTATCTCTAAAGTCATCAAACTACATGTCTACGGATTCGGTTTGAGAAGACGAACCCAACAGTATGTCAAATTTTGCCAGTTAGAGCTGGTCGCGGGCCGCCAAATAGGCGTTTCGGTCGACCTTCTCAGAATCGGACCAAACTTGGCACATAGGACTAGAATTTTGATATGGTCCTATTGGCGTAAGTTTTATCTCGATATAATGAACGTACACGAAGTTATGGCCAAGTTTGCAAAAGGTCAATACGGGAGTATCTTGACGGATACGCACTGATTTTGTCGCCCACACACAACGAAATCGAGTTCCGCCAGTTCCCACACGTCGGCAACATCCATACGCGCCTTTCGATGCATATAGTTTGTGGCCACGTCGCCCGGTTTGTCGGGATGTATGCCGTATCAGGATGTTTTTCAAAATTTTTCTAGTTTTCTAAACTAGTTTTTTCTTTATTTTCAGTAACAATTAACTTTCTGTATAATAGATAAAATATAATTTTACGAGAATGGTTTTTACCCTAATATATGTTACCTACAACTGCCCTCAATTAGTTTTTAAATTACTGTTACCAGTCGTCCATGGTTGGCCTTCCAAGTTGCGGGTTGGGACAGCCCTATTACTCAGTTTACGAACAGATTTTCCTTGACTTTGGGTTCAAATTTCTTCGCGTATAACATGAACAAATTAAATCTACCTGAAGGATAATGAAGGGCGTTAGGTGTATAACGAACCTGAGAAATTGGTTTATGAAACGAGCGATTGGGGAGGATGCACCGGCGTCGTGAAGTTGGGCCCTTAGCAGTCGTCGTTGTTGCTATTGTTACTATTGCCTGTGGCCCGCACGGGTGCACCGGCGGTTGGCCGACGGTCCAGGGAGCCACACCGGTGTACAGCTGGTGATGCTTTGTCGTGGGATGGCCGTCGGCGGTCACGACAACTTTGGGGAGTGAGGTTTTTTGTCGATATGCTCCCTCTCTAACCCGCTATATATATAATAGAGGCTTCTCTGTTATCTACGAAGCCTGGGTCGGGTTTAAAGTAAATTTTCATCTCGCAAAATATTGTCGTCAATATCTCACGAGTTGAAATATATATATATATATATATATATATATATATATATATATATATATATATATATATATATATTTATATATATATATATATATATATATATATATATATATATATATATATATATATTTATATAATATATATAATTTATTTTACTATACATAAATGTTTATACACACAAAAATCAACCTAAATTTTAATAAAAACTTGCAAAATTCTTAAAAAATATTTCTACATCTTTTAATAAATAATATGGATAGTATAACCTACTAGCTTTATGTAATTTGGCAATTAACTGCCACTATTAATATTAGTAAAAATCATTTATTAATTATATATCGTTTTAGTAATCAATTAAAACCTGTAAAATAAAAAAAATATAGTAAAAATTCCTATTTTTTTTCAAATAACATAAATATTTTCTTGACTACTTTATAGAGAAATTATTAAATGTTTATCTATCTGGACATAGATTGTAGCATTAAACTTGCTACCAGGATAGATGAAAGAACTATAAATTTTTTCTAAAATATATAAATAATTAACTCTAAAATTTAGGGGGTTTATAGAAGATGCGCCATGTAGCTTATGCGTTAGACATCCCCATGAACTGCACGACTGATGCACCACACCAAAGCTCTCCTCCCGTCAAAGCATTTAATACTAAAATAACCAAAATGACAGTAGCACACGGCTCGAAGTCTGAGCGGTCAGCTTTTGCAGAAGACGAAGAGACGCAATCATCACTCGTTTGTCGGTTGCGGCTATGTTCTGCCATGTGGCCGACTGATCACTCGCATGCGCCTCAGCAGCCATGTGCTCAAACTCTGTATGTGCCTCAAAAGGCATGCGCCCAGACTTGCTATTGACCCCTAAAAGTCAGGTAAACAAGTCTCTTCATGCGCCAGATCCTAGGCACATTCAAGCAGATCAACCTCCAACAGATCCAATATCTTTGAGCAATAGACACATGCCACGTGTCATTGACTCAGTTCTACCTACGAACGGGTTCCAACCGCCCAAAATCTTAACAACAATCAAATCTCAACAACTGCCACATGTCAGCTCCTCCGCAACTCAACAGTACAGTTCAAACAGATTTAGCTCCAGTTCCCCAGTCCATCATCCATACGCCCAATAAAGTTAGACACGTGGCGTCCCTACATGCAGAATCTCCATACGCGCATCGCATATGTGCGCATAAATGGATTATTCTGTTGCATATAAATAGAAGGATCATTCCTTCATTCAACGGCTTCGGATCTTCAATTTTTCAACCACTTTTGCATCCAAAGCAGTTGCAAGAGCTTTAATCATCTTCAAGTCACTGCCCATTCTAGAGTAACTCAAACCTTCAGAGAGTCCGAAATCGTTGTCAGATCGTCAACGGAGTAAAGAATCACCTCTCCATCACCATGGTTCTAAGATAAAAAAGTGTACTAAACTAGGATTCTAAAAGATCCTACATTCTACTCTATTCTGTTTGTGATTATATATAAAGTTCATTCCAAACTTTTTAATGGCAAACAATATACAAAACATGCTGTTTGCAAAAAACAAAAGTGTTCTTTTTATTTCATAAACTTTGTAAGAAGATTACAATTGAATTCTGGAAAAGTACAACTATAGGAATCCGATCTGAAGACGATCGCTTTATTCCTTGGACGGTGTGAACTTTGAAGACGGTAGCCTCTGAAGAAAGCAGCAGCACTTGGGCAAGAACTCCTGATCTCTCTGATGATAATAATGATCTGATATATTCTGATCTTCATTATGAAGGACTTGAAACTCTATTTATAGAGTTCTGGAAAATAACTAATTAGTAATTATTTCTGGATTGTGCAGGATGGATTGCACAGGTATTGGACTGCGCAAGCAGCGAACTGCGCTGGCAGTTACTCGATCGTGGGCCAACTGTATGAGACACGTGGCATTGTTTGATTGATATGCACATGGTCGTGTACAGACGGTTGCCACGTGGTGAGCAATTGATGGCATGTATGTCACGTACAAAATGTTAGTTATCTTGATGGATTGTGCCACTTGAACTGTGCTAGCATCAGACTGTGCTTCTAATGGGTTGCGCTAAGACTCGGATTGTGCTGCGATTGAGCTGTCAGACTGCGCTGGTTGTACAGCTGTCATCGAGTGCGGCGCGGCTCGAAAAACGAACAGACTCCTCGCTTTTCGTGCTGTCAGTTGTCAAAAGATCTGATTTTCTGTCAGATAATGATGACGTTGCCACGTCAGCTAGCGCGCTCGGATGGGTGCACAGTTTAGCTTGCGCAGTTGAGTTGTTGCACAGTCTATCTCCAGTGCAGTTCATTTGTAGGGTACGAAATTTGATTTTTATTGCTTTTTTGATGGGTACAACTTGATTTTTAGGACCTACAAGACCCCCTTCAAAGTTTTCGAAATTTGAAAATATTCAAAGTTTTCGAAATACTTTGAATTTTGAATTTAAAATCAAGTTGCGCAAGTGGCGCTTTGACTGCGCGTTTGGAGGAATCAGCTCCTAATTTCTCGGCACAATCTGAGGTGACTGTTACTTTTGAACAACTATAAATAGTTTCCATTCTTCTTTCTTTCATTCTTTACTTGTTTTCGACTGTTCTCAAGAGACAAGAGCTCATCTTCTCCGACTACTTCTCCTTCCTCTCGCCGTCGACGTCAATGGCCCCTAAACGAACTGCCACCAAGAAGGGCAAGGCTGTGTCCGAACCCTCGACTCGTTTTATGCCACGAGTTTTGCGCCATGAGATTGGCCACCCAGCGCTGCAAGGTAGATGATGAACCCGATCAAAACCCTTTTTAGGGTTCTTGACATTTTCGAACCTTCCTACCTCTCTCTTTTTAGAGATTTGATAGTATTATGCCGCCCTGTTTAGGGTTTTGGTTACACACACACAATAGTTTTTATTTTTATGAAAACTATATACTTGCACAATCGGTTGGAAAGCACTGGCAGATGTTCGACGTAATCTATCGATTTGCGCAAGTCTGTTGAGCCAGCGCAAACTGATGCCTTGCGCAAGTGGGTTAGCGCAACCTGATGTCTTGCGCAAGTGGATGTGTTTGGCACAACTAGATATTTTGCGCATGTAGGCTGCAATAGCGCAATCTGATGCTTTGCACATAGTGTAATTTGATACTTGCGCAATTTGCTGATCTTTTGAACAGACTCTTTGATTTTGTATGTACTAAATTTTGTCTCTTTGCTTGATGCAGTTAACCTCAGGAAAGACCCCAATTATGATGTCTTTGCAGGGACTTTGGCTGAACCTGAGTTCAAGGAGGATCTTTCCAATGTGACTTTTCCTCAGTATGTCCTGCCGTCGTCTCGACAAGCCATCTTGACTACACAGGATAATAAAACTCTGCTGTGTTTGATAAACGGGCAGCCACTCCAAACTGCAAACACAGTCACTCACAAGAAGCCGTTGTTCCTGTTCGGTGAGGCCCTTGACAAGAACTCTCAGCCCAGACCTCGAGTTGAACAGAGACTTTTTCAAAGAGGCGAGAAAATGATACTTCTACCGGAGATTTCCAGATGCCTTCCCCTATCTCGCTATGCTTTTGCGGGCAATCCCAGAAGGATGGAATGGGATATAACTCCTCTTCAGTAAGCCCGAACGGGGAATATTTGTGTGAAGAAGGGGCCAAACAACAAGGACATGTTCTACAGTTCCTCTGAGCGTCACAGCTCCCTACTCAGAGGATTGAAATTCGGCTGCATTCCACCGGAAAACTCCTCCCTGCTGCTACCAGTCAGAACGTCGATATTCGCAAATGAGTTTGCGAAGGTTGAGGGAAGATATCCAGACCAAGATATCCGATTGACAGGTCTTGTGAATCTGGATAACAAGAGATGGAACTGTATAGCCAATTAGATATTGGCTCAATTTGAAGAGAAGCTCAAGGAGATTGAGCTGTACCAACCGGTGTACTCTACCATTTACGGCTTCCACCCCAATCCTCATCTATTCCTTGCGTTGGCGGAGAGGTACAACTACAGAACAGGGACTTTTATGACGCCCTGCGGAGAGATCGGATTGGCTCTTCACGAGATGAAGTACATCTCCAGCTTGCCAATGGGGGATATCCCCTAGGAAGAATTTGTTCCGACCAATGATGAGTTGGATAAATTACGACGAGAGAATGCGGACATGGTAGCTGTCTTTGAAGAGCTGCTGTGCCACTACAAGATCTATTCCTTGTACTACAAAAGTGGTTCATCAGGCACCTGCTACTCGACAAAATGGTTGCCATATCTCTTCCTCAACCATATCAATGAGAAGAAAACCAAGGAGCACGATAACTGCAAACCCACCTTCTTCAAACCACTTAGCGACAGCGAAGTGATAAGGTTGATGGAGGAGAACAATGATATGGATATCAAGATGAAGGATGATCTCCAATGTCCTCCTTTCAAGGAAGGAGACATTATTGAGAGCTACGTGAGAATGGGCTACAGGCCCATATCAAAGGAAGCCCAATTGGCGGGTTTCCTCACCTACTGGCTTCGACGATTCGTCGTCCCTGGAGCCAGCATCGTTGATCGCTTTCATCGAGGCGTACTATTTGCTGTCGTCCGCTTAGTCTTCGGCTACCGGATGGATCTATTGTCAGCGATGACTTGCAGAATGAATGCTGGCCTCCGCCTTTTTGTCGATTCGATGCTTAAAGGAAAGGACGAGAAAGAAAGCTTTCCTCGGCTGGAGCTACCATACACATATCTGTTCGGATGGCTGCTTCTGTACTATCCTACCCTGATAAACCCCAATATGGGAGCAGTAAGCGACAACTTCTTGAGGAGATTCTCCAAAAGCAAGTGCATATACACCAGTTTAAGAGATTACAGACGCGCTCTGAATCTCAGAAAGGGATGAAACTTCCATTGTGTTCCCCCTCCAGCGGGCTACGAGCATATGTCCACCAACCTTGTTGATTCTGGGAGAGCACAGCTTCTGGGCCACACTGCTTTCGAATGGTTGAAGATGATCCGACCATCTCACATAGTGTACCGGTTTGAAGATGAATGCTATCTGGAGCCTTATCTCCTTAGCCGTTTTACAATGCCATCACGTGCTTACAGGGAAAGAATAATCTTATCGATGGAGCCCGGTCTTGGGCTTACTATAATGCTTGAGACACAAGAATAATATTCTCGATGCCGATGAGGAGCGATCATAGTCCTCGTATGCTGTATACATATTCACTCTTCTACACATCAGCGAATACTTTTGCTGAGAACTTCAGTTTAGCAGATAGCTTTACGACAGCAACACAATTAAAGAAGGGAGCATCTGTTGTGTCGGCTCCTGGTAATGATGAAGAGGATGAGCCAGTTGATGTACCGCTGGAAGCTTCGAGGGAAGCCAACTTCCTTGAAGAAGTCAACGAGCCGCTGTGCGTCTCCTTGAAGGTTGTCAGATCTCCAGCTAAGGAGAAGAAGGGAAGGATAGAAGAACCTTCTTCTCCAGTTGCTAAGAAGAAGCTTATTTTTGAATCATCGGAAAGGGTCACTACCCGGTCGCAATCTCGGCAGTAAGCTGAGTCGACTCAGAGAGAAGAGGCGACGACTCCGACCTCTCTTCAAAGACAAGTAGATGTTGTAGATGTAGAGAGTCCGGAGAGACCTCTACACAGAAAGAAAATGGTCTTCAGAAGAAAGAAAGTAGTCACTCCTCCAAGACCTATCCTGTCATCGGTCGTGACCAGTGCTATCGCCGGAGTCATGATGTCGTCTCCTATACCTGCCCTTGAACCCAGGCAGGAAGCTTTCAGTCCAGAGAAGAGGGACGAGGTTGTAGAGACCAGGAAGGACATCGCGGAGAAAGAAGATGAAGTATTGCGATCTCCTACACTTACAGCGAAAACTATCCATCTTCCAGCTACACCGAGAATACTTCGTGATGAAGAAGATCGATTAATGATCGATGCTCTGAATGACTGCAACTTCGGCCTCCAAAATGATGTAGATCCGGTCGCCGCAACTGATAGTGAAGAAGCACGAGAGGAAAGTGCAAGTGATGAAGATACATCAACAGAGGCCATTGATGACACTCTGATTCCAGAAGAGGATGCTGATGTACATATATCCCCAAAGAAGAATGTGGTTAAAGAAGTAGCACCTGAGGAAGTTACTGTTGCTGATCCCAAAGGTATTGAATAATATTATCAATCTTCTTTTCATAGATTAAATGGCTGACATCTAAATTTTTATCCATGCAGAAATTGAATCTTCTCCAATTCCTCCCATATGCACTGATATAGTGCCACTAAAGGCGATAGCCAGCAGTAGCCGACATTTTTTGGGCGGCTCCGAAGCGGGTAGTAGCCAGGCAGTAATATCTGAAGCTACTTCTACGAGGTTGCAACCCATGTCAGCAGATGACAAACTTGTCACTGGACCCAGCAATGGTAAGATTGCTCTTACTTTTGATCTTTCTCGATAGTTGCTAATGACATCCAATTGATGGTGTTTGTTTGATTTTGCAGAAGAACATCTGGGCGGGGCGACTAGCTCTACCATGGCTCATTTGTCCAGAGAGACCTCCACTCACGTACAAGAAGCTGAACGTCCATCTGTACAGGCACGTGCTACTTCGACGTCCATGGGAGTAGCAGCTACACCTGGTGCTATAGCTACTAACAGATTCATAATTGGTTCCTTCACCAACCTCTTCTTCAATTCACTAGGACCCTTAGTAGAAAGGGTAATGGGGAATGAAGATGTTGGTTTCATCACCGTTAGAGGTCCAACCTCTTATCTGATCAGTGCCATCCGAAATAAAGGTGATGAAGCTCAAGCTATTTATCTTAAACACATACTGGATGAGCTGGAGGAATCAGTTAAGATCTAGAAAGATCTGGATCGGGGAGAGGTGGAGCCCTTGGTACATGCTGAGTTTGAGAGGATGTCTCAAGAGGCTGCAGTTGCGAAAGTTGATTTCCAGATTTTCTTGGACACTTTCACTACCAAGTCTTCAGTGTATAACTCACAAATAGAGATAATAGCATCTGCTGCTTGGGAGAAGGAAAAGAAAGTTGCTGAGCTAAAAGCAGAATCTGTCTATCTTCAAGAAGAGTTGAGACTTGTTCAGCTTGCTCTGGAAGATGAGGCCATACAACATCAAGCTGCAGTTCAGCAACTGGAAGCTCTGACCCAGGAAAGAAATGAGTATGTCACAACTCATCAAGCTAAAATCTCCCGCAAACTAGTAACCTTGCCGACTTCTGATGATAAGTCTGGAATGGAGGAAGCTAGGAGGCGAGTGATGGATTCTCGTGAGGAGCGACTTCAAACTTTAAAGCAGCAGATGGCTAGTTTGATGACCCCACCAGCTGAATAGGAAGACTTTTTGTATCTTTTGTTTTGTGACATGTCTTTTTGTAATGCCTTTTAATTTTGATCAATAAAAAACATTTTCTTTGTGGCTCTATTATTTATTGCATATCTCATTCAGATATAAATAATAGCGATAGAAAATATATTCAAAGGTCCGGGACATGATATATTTCTTGATTTAGAAAATAATTATATTTATTATATCTGCTCAGAGGTAATGTGGACATGGCAGAATATAATTTGTTGAATATCATTATTTCAGTAGACAACTTAATCAAAGGTAATAAATACATGACAAGTTTTTGGTGTGAATGAACGGATGAATCGTCAAAATGTGTGAACAAAATGAATTGTCTGGATGAACGGATGGACCGTCAAATAATTGGAATGAACGGGTGAACCGTCAGATGAATAGAATAAAAGGGTGAACCGTCGGATGAATGTAATGAACGGGCGAATCGTCGAATGAATGTAATGAACGGGCAAACCGTCGGATGAAAGTAATGAACGGGCGAACCGTCGAATGAATGTAATGAACGGGTGAACCGTCAAATGGATGGAATGAACGGGTGAGCCGTCAGATGGTTGTAATGAACGGGTGACCGTCGGATGAATGTAATGAACGGGCGAACCGTCAAAGGGATGTAATAAACGGGTGAACCGTCGGATAAATGTAATGAACGGGCGAACTGTCAAAGGGATGTAATGAACGGGTGAACCGTCGAATAAATGTAATGAACGGGTGAACCATCAAATGAATGTAATGAACGGGCTAACCGTCAAAAGGATGTAATGAACGGGTGAACCGTCAAATTGATAGAATAAACGGGTGAGCCGCCAGATCGATGGAATGAACGGATGAACCGTCAAATGAATGTAATAAACGGGCGAACCGTCGGATGAATGTAATGAATGTTTGTGAAAGTTACGTTGCTTCAATTCGCATAACCAACTGTCTCAAGAATCTCTGTCTATAAATAGAACAGAAACTTAGAGGGAATGATCACTTTTCACTTCTTAAGACAAAATATCGTCTGAAGATGCATCCAAGAAGGCTGAGATCGCCCCGAAGGTTGAAGTGGGCACTGAGGAACGTCTAATCGTGTCGACCCAGCCAAAACAGACAGAGGCGGGCGAAGGTTCGTCTGTACCCAAGCTACCGCCAAGGGATATCTTGGATTTTTTACGTAAACCAGGGAAGACTGAAGAAGAAGAGGCCATGAGGATGGCTGCTTGCAAGTTCCTGGTGGGTTCGAGCAAGGATGTTCTCGGCTCTTTTGCGGATTATGTTTTTGAAAAGGACGACAGTGGTCCTCGTCCTGTCTATAAAAAGGACGATAGTGATTCTCGTCCTTGATATTATGTAACGTCATTCTTGATGAAATAAAATCAAACTTTATTTATGCACTGTCTTGTTGCATTTATATGAAATCCTTGTTACATTCATACGTAGTATTTCTTAAGGAATTTTCTATTGATAGGCATCATAGCAACTCGACTGTCCAGCTCTGAGAGTTGATAGGCTCCATTTAAAAAGACTTTGCTCACAATGTAAGGCCCTTTCCATTTTGCATCAAACTTACCTTTGCTCATATGAGTCATAGACATGGGACATCTGATCGTTAGAACGAGCTCTCCTTTCTGAAAGGCTCTGACTTTAACTTTGCAGTTGAAAGTCTTCGAGATGCGGGCTTGGAATAACTCAATATGCTGTTGAGCCAATAGCCGCTTCTCATCAAGCGCCTCCAATTCCTGAAGTTGAAGAAGATCGTTATTCTCTATTGTCAGCTCATTAGCAATGGTGATCCTTAAGGACGAAATTTGAAGTTCTAGGGGTAGAACTGCTTCACAGCCGTACACCAAAGAGAAGGGTGTACAGCCTGTGGGGTTGCTGACCATAGTACAATAGGCCCATAAACATTCTCCAAGCTTGTCACTCCAATTTCGTTTGTTAGTAGACACAAACTTCTTAAGGAGCTTGATGATAGTCTTGTTGAAGGCTTCAGCCAAGCCATTAGCACAGGGTTGTAAGCTGTAGAGGCGACATTGTCAATCCGGTGATCATCGTAGAATCTTGTAAACTTCTGGCTGATAAATTGAGATCCATTGTCGTGAATGATTCGTCGAGGTACCCCAAATCTGTAAATGACATGGTGTTTGATGAAGTTGATGACGCTACTGGTCTTGACTTCAACCAAAGGTATAGCTTCAGCCCATTTGGGGAAGTAGTCGGTTATGGCTAGTATGAACCGATGTCCCTTAGAGGAAGGAGGATTGATGGGACCTATAATATTCATGCCCTAAACTTCGAAAGGCCAGGAGGTAGCAGTTGGATGAAGGAATTCCGACGGTTGATGGATGAAATTTGTATGGATTTGACAGGCTCAATATTTCCTTGCATATTCAATGGCATCAGATACCATAGAGGGCCAGTAGTAACCCATTCGTCGGATGCGATCCTGTAGCTTAGGACCGGGTTGATGTGCTCCGCAGACGCCATCATGAGCTTCGCACAATACCTGCTTTGCTTCATCACCAGCAAGACAGCATAAGAGAAGACCATCATAAGTCCGTCGATAGAGAGTCTTGGTAGTCTGGTTATAATAGAATCGCAGAGATTGTCGACGAATACTCGTAGCCTCCTTAGGATCTTCAGGAAGTATTTCATAAACTACAAAATCAACGAAAGGAACTCTCCAATCTTCATCGATAACATTGGCTTCAGAGAGATTACTGAACTCAATATTACGATTGTTCTTGATGCAAAACAATTCCCGATTAGAGACAACCACCACCTGCTGTCTTTTGATAGGGATGGCTAAGACTGCTGCAAGATTGGCCAAAGCATCTGCTTCAGTATTGCAAGCTCGACGGACATATTCGATGAAGAAGGCTTTAAATGATGTAGCCATGTTGATTGCCGCTTCATGATAAGGCACAAGATCTTGATGACGAACTTCATAGGCTCCTCTAACCTGGTTAACAACCAACTTAGAGTCGCCGTAAACTTCAAGATATTCACGTTTAGTTGCTTAGCTAACTGAAGGCCAATGAGTAGAGCATTGTACTCTGCTACGTTATTGGAGCAAGGTTCATCTAGGGAGTAGGCTCTTTGGATAGTTGACCCATCTGGAGAAACAAGAACAACCCCAACTCCTGCGACAATGGCACCATTTGGTCCAATCCTGGATGCTCCGTCGAAGAATAGACGCCAGGTAAGAAATTCTTCAGATATAATATTTGATTCCAGTGTCTCATCTGGAATTTCATTTGGAGGGTGCGTAATTTGATTTTCATTGCTTTTTTGATGGGTGCAACTTGATTTTTAGGACCTACACATGCATGATGACACTGTTATCAACTCCTGGAATCACAACTGATACTCTACTCTCCCTTCTACCATTGGTACTAATACTAACTATACTGACACCTACCATATAACTATTGCTACAATGGTACTGTACTATGAGCTATCTCTAGATTGATGCCTATAGCTCACATGCCCAACTAGTAATCACTCACAGACTCACAAGCTACACTCCCAACAATCAACACTGATACTCAATGACACAAACCTATCTATAAGCTACCAAACTATTACACTATCCAAGGAACCTCACAAATAGGAATGGTGAGCTTTATAAGAACTAAACGAGATGAACTAGGGGTATCTATATTATGAGATAATAAGGTGATGGAATAGAACTCAGTGATAATAGGGTTGAATGATAAAGATGATATATTAAGAATCAATTTAAAATACAATCTGAAAATTATATGTCTACTCGTAATCATGTTATCCAGAATCCTCGCCACGTTAGTAAGCATAACTGCTGTAAACCCCCTAAATTTTCACTACAATTTTTTTAAAAATTTATTTTTGTATTGAGTTTTATTTTTCGTATTTGTACATCGAGTGTGAAGCATATATTTTTTTATCAAAAGTTTATTACAAGATTTTCTCCACAAAGAAAGTAAGTATATTTTAAATAGTATAAAGTAAATATTTGATTTATTGCGTCGCATCATGATTGACAAACTTTATTTATTTATTTATACTAAGAATATGCTATTTTATTTATGGTAAAAGTATAAGTAGCAATTTAGAAAAATAATATTTTATTTGCATATGAGGTACATAAAATTTAATTCATGTATATTTCAATTTTTGAAAACTAGTTATAAATATTTTATTTATTTGCAAAAAGATATTTCAAATATTTAAACATTTATTGTGATTTTTGAAATTAATTATTATTATATTTTTATTATTTATAAAAGGATAATTTGGAATTTTTTTGATTTAAATGTTTAATTGTCATGGTAATTTAAATTGATATTTGATTTTATGGATTATGAATTTAAATAGTATAATTTAAAGATAAAGTTTTAAATTGTTTTAAATTTAGATTTGGATTTGCTGAGTTACTTTTAATTTGATTTAAATTTAATAGTAAAATTATCTATTTGGGTTTAAATAAGTCACAATCTTTATCTACCAAGAATTCTTCAACCCTATATATAGCGGAGCTTTTCCCATTGATTTCTCCACAATTGTCTCCACAAAAATTTCTCTACCAAAGTATCGTGCACCGTGTCCAGGTTGCCTTTCTCTTCCACTATATTTTCTATTACAACTACATAATTCTCTCCTTGTCCGACAACCCCAGACACTTCCGTATAATCTCTGTGTCCGTGTCACGTACGACATGGACACACGACTCACCCCGACACAATCTAAATATCCTAACCCTAAAACGACCCCCTGTTCTGCCTTTTCGCCTCGGCCGCACCCGCCGGAGCACGTCCCTGCTCGCCTCTGCTACCAGCGCCACCACCGGCCGGCCTCAAACCCATCGCCAACCACCACCTGTTGAAACCTCCGTCACCATGCCTTAGCCTCGACTGCAACCGGCGCCACCCTGGCCGTCGCAGCCTACCACAATTTCTTCCGTCCCCAGCTACCGTCGAACAACCATCGATTTCATCGGACCTCCCTAATGCAGTAACATCACCCCCGCCATTAAACAACTCCAGCCAAACCCGACCATTACCACCACATCCTTCTCTCCTCACCACAAAAACCCCCTAACCCACCACGACGACCAGCGCCATCTCGGCCACCACTACCACCGCCAAAAAAATAATAAGAAAAAGAAATCTCAAACACCAAAAAGAAGAACAACACAACCCTAACCTGATCCTCCAGCCGTCGACCACGGGAATTACCGAGAGCCCACCGACCACCTACCACACCTGTGATCAAAGCCATCCCTGCCCGGATCTGACTTCTCCAGACCAGCAGATACCCGTCCCGGCGACCAGATCCCGACCGTTGAGACCTCGGCCCATGCCGACCTCATCGCGTTAGCGCCAACCGCGCCTACACTTCCCTCCACGCACCGACGAGCCCCCAAGCTTCCGCCTTCCGCCGGTAAACCTCGCCCCGATCTCTCTCACTACCACTCTCCAGCTCACTCTCGAACCCCTTCGACTTCACTCCCCGCTCCCTCTTCCTCCGTCCGCTCTCTCCCTCTCTCCATCATCCTCAAATTTCTTCAACCTACTCCTTTTTCTCTCTCTTTTTTGTTTCTATACTTGTTTTTGTATAAGCATCATCTCCTCAGAAAAGGAGAGCAGCACATGTGTTGCTGAGAAAATTTTGTGGATATTATTTTATCCGTATTATTTGGAATACAGTGTAACATATAGTATAAATTATACCATATTATTATTATATAATTGTTAAAAATGTTTATTGGTAAAAATATTATTATTTTTATGACCCTTATACTTAACATCACTGATAATAACAATATACACATAAACTATAAATATTTTGAGTAAATAAAAGTACCTTTGATATGTATCTATTATTATTATTATTATTATTATTATTATTATCATTATAGTAGTTTTAATTATTTATTCTTATCATTGTTATATTTTCTAATAAATATATTTGTTATGGTAAATATATAAATATTTTCTACAAGCTATATCATGGGGCCTACATCTATATTCGAATGCTAGTTTTAACCTTAGAATAAATTTTTCTCGATCTTAAATATTTATCCAAAAATATTTTTAAATTATAGAATAGTATTTTGAATAAGCTATCTAATTTATTTTTAACTGATAAAAATATAGTACCGAGAAAAAGCTATTTTTATAAAGTTAGAGTTCTTACCTAGAAACGATTTTTGACTTCAAGAGTATAATTATCTACTGTATTTTTGGGGTTAAAAAATATACTTTACGAGTAACATGCATATTTTAAAAATAATAATAATAATAATAAGTTACTGTCTGTAACCATCTCTGTGAATTTTCCTCGGTTACCCCCAATCCTGACTAAATCATGTTTTCCTATTTTCTTGCGAATTTTGACCCTTTCATATCGACCTCGGCTATTGGACAAAACAAGACTTGTCAGATCATCGCACCATACCAGACGACACACCAGGCAAGATATCTTGCCATATTTACTGTGTATAGTTAGTCTGTATCTTTATTTTAGTTATTGTATATTTACTGCATGTTTATTTCCAGTTCATCTAGTTGTGCCTTTGATTGTTGTTCTTGATTTACTTACTTGCTTCCCATTATACTTTATGCAAGTACTAGCCTTATTTTCTTTCTTGCCTTTAATTTATGTATATGGACTCAGAGTTAAGGGACTACCATTTATTAGAGTATTTTCATGAACTTTGACACGACTGTGCCACGAGATGTGTGTGAGATATGAGTAGCAAATAGAGGTACTTGTGTGTTGGATGATCACTCGTGCACATGATTTAATTCTAACTGATAATAGATGCATGTTAGGATACTTGGTAGCTAGTAGAGTTACAAGGTCATGGATACGACCAAATAGGCGAATAAAGTCGGGAGAACATTTCTTTAACGTATGGACCACTATCATACTTTTCTTTGTAATTTGGAGCTCCGCTGGAGATAGGAGTAAGCTTACCCTCTCAGGTTGGCCACTGACATTATTGGAACATTATGCGCTTAGTCACTGGTGCCCAAGTGGGGGCTATACCGGATCCTCACTACAAAAATTTGTCAGATTAGCGACGTTCCAAAACGTCGCTAATCTCGGCCAAAACGTCGCTAACTTAAATTAGCGACGTTTTCAGTGACATTTTGGAAACGACGGAAAAAGCATGTCGCTAATCAAGAAAACATCGCAAAACGTCGCTATGGCGACGTTAGTTAGCGATGCTAATAACGTCGTTATATAGCGACGTTATTTGCGACATTTTCTCGTGGTCGCCGATTAGAGACACATTAGCGACGTTATTACGACGATGCGGTGGCATCAGATTGTTTGCAACGTCAACAATTTAGCGACGTTTCTAGCGACCTTTATATACGTCGCTAACAATTAGCGACAAATATAAACGTCGCTAAAACGTCGCTAAATTGAAAAAATTAAAAAAAGAATCCAGAACGCAAATGTACAATCCAAAATACGGAATCCAATCCAATCCAAAATACAGAATCTAATCCCTGGATTCGTCGACCCCTTCGGTGGAACACTCAACACCTGCACGTACAATACAATCCAGAATAGACCAAAAATAATTGGTCGTCTCCTCAAGCCTCGCAGAACATCATAATATGCATCACACATCACACATCACACAAACCAATATACATCACAATATGCATCACACATCACACAAACCAATATACATCACACATCAAAAAACAAATATCCATTACAATATCCAAAGGAGATATATCCATCAAAACAAATATCCATCATAATATCCAGAGGAGATATATCCATCAAAATAAATATCCATGAAATATCGATTGTTAGAAATAAGTCTTCTGGAAACAAATCCAGTCAATATATGCATCTACTGTCGTCTATGCTGGGTAGATAGAACTCCCTCAGCCAGCGCGCATTTGTAGGATCCATGGCAGCCTGATCAATATCCAGAGGAGATGAATGACTGGAACTCCAGGTGGAACTGCCCTCTGGTTCTACCTCCTCTTTCACAGATCTCTCGGCTTTAGAAATTACTTCTGGGGCAGCTCTCTCGGTGGAACTGCTCTCTGGAGCAGCCATCTGTGCCTTCCTCAAGCGACATCCTCGGGTCTTAGGTGCCATCTGTGAGAACGGGTGCCATCTCATTTGAGTACATTTTCGAAAGCAGATAAAATACAGAATATTCAATTTTTTGCCAAGTGTGAGAACGGAAGGCTCAGAATACAACCCAAAATTCATTCTAGCATACATTAGTGTGAATCATCTATGTTCTGTACATATGGTGTTGTATATGTTCTTATCGAATCTAGTATGTGAAGGATATAACAGAATCAAGATGATGAGGGTCGAAGGACAGTCAATTTTATCTACGGCTACATAGTTTCTGCCTCGCCAGTTGAATGGCTACAGGGACTTTGTCCCCATCACTATGTCATACCGTAGATTAATACAAATGGAGTTGGAGCTGGAGCTAAAATACAAAATACAGAATCCAGAATGCAAATGGAGCTGGAGCAGGAGCTAGAGCTGGAGATACAATCCAGAGATTGACATAGTACTAATTCATATATGTAGTCCAATACAAATAGTCTAATACAAACATAACCCAATATAAATAGTCCAATACAAATAAGTACTAATAGCTAATGACAACCACACAGCTCACGCAAATGCTTAGTGATACGATCACGCAACTACTTCGAATAAGTGGGATCGACGGTGCCAAGAGAGATGCAGTCCACTGCAGGTGCTGGATGAATAGAACTCCCGGTCTTACTAGCTGTCGGTGCCACTTCCTCCTTAACAATAGGAGGAGCCACCTCAGCATTCAGTGTTTCCTTCAAACGACGTGCCGCTGTTCGGGTCATGGGTGCCATCTGGTAAGATCGATATTCACAAAGAATATAATTGTAACATAAGCAAGATAACTAAAGTAACCATCATCTCGTTTGAGTACATTTTCGAAAGCAGATAAAATACAGAATATTCGATTTTTTGCCAAGTGTGAGAACGGATGGCTCAGAACACAACCCAAAATTTATTCTAGTATACATTAGTGTGAATCATCGCTATTTTGTACATATGGTGTAGTATATGTTCTAATCGAATATAGTATCTGAAGGATATAACAGAATCAAGATGAACCCACATAATGTAATACTAAGACATCATCTACTACTAAAAAATATATTGATAGGTTGTCGTATCATCATTGCCGAGGGATGATGTTCGGAGGACAGTCAACTTCATCTACGGCTACATAGTTTCTGCCTCGCCAGTCGAATGGCTGCAGGGACTATTTCCTGATCACCATGTCGTACCATAGACAAATGCAAATGGAGCTGGAGTTAGAGCCAAAATACAGAATCTAAAATACAAAATACAGAATCCAATCCCCGGGTTCGCCGAAAATACAAAAACAAAGATTGACACACAGTACTAATTCATATCTGTTTTAAGTGTGAGAACGGATGGCTCAGAACACAACCCAAAATTCATTTTAGCATACATTAGTGTGAATCATCTACATTCTGTACGTATGGTGTAGTATATGTTCTTGTCGAATCTAGTAACTGAAGGATATAACAGAATCAAGATGAACCCACATAATGTAACTAAGATATCATCTACTATAATAACAGAATCAAGATAGATTGTCGTATCATCATTGCCAAGGGATGGAGGTTAATTGGAGGATGTTACTGTAGAAAGTGATGACCGGCATGAACTGACGCACGAAAATGAGGGGCTCTAAGCTGGAACAAGTAAAGTTGTTGTTTGGAAAAAGAACTCTTGTAAACTCTTTGTTCACAAAGCAAGCAATAATTAAAGAATACAGAATAAGTATCGAGTTCGTGACTCAAGTATAGAGCTTACAAGAGTTATAAACTCGATACTTGTTTTGTATTCATTATATCTTGCTTTATGAACAAAGAACATACAAGAGTAAAACATCCAAAACACAATTTTACTTGTTACAGCTTTGATCTCCTCCTTTTCGTGCGTCAGTTCATGTCAGTCTGCACTTTCTGCAGTAACGACCACAAGTTTTATGTTCTTCAACGATATATTTCACATGCTTAATTGCCAAGTGTGGGGACGAATGGCTCAGAATACAACCCAAATTCATTCTAGCATACATTAGTGTGAATCGTCTATGTTCTGTACATTTGGTGTAGTATATGTTCTTATATCGTATCTAGTATCTGAAGAATGTAACAGAATCAAGATGAACTAACATAATGTAATACTAAGACATCATCTACTACTATATAAGATATAGTGATAGGTTGTCATATAATCATTTTCGAGGGATGAGGGTCGAAGGACAGTCAACTTTATCTACGGCTACATAGTTTCTGCCTCGCCAGTCGAATGGCTGTAGGGACTATATCCTGATCACCATGTAGTATCGTAGATAAATGCAAATGGAGCTAGCTAGTGCCAAAATACAGAATCTAAAATACAAAATACAGAATCCAATCCCTGGTTTCGCCGAAAATACAAAAACTAAGATTGACACACAGTACTAATTCATATTTGTTTTAAGTGTGAGAACGGATGGCTCAGAACACAACCCAAAATTCATTCTAGCATACATTAGTGTGAATTATCGCTGTTCTGTACATATGGTGTAGTATATGTTCTTATCGAATATAGTATCTAAAGGATATAACAGAATCAAGATGAACCCATATAATATAATACTAAGACTTCATCTACTACTAAAAGATATAGTGATAGGTTGTCGTATCATCATTGCCGAGAGATGAGGGTCGGAGGACAGTCAACTTTATCTACGGCTACATAGTTTCTGCCTCGCCAGTCGAATGGCAGCAGGGACTATATGTCCTGGTCACCATGTTACTAATTAACCAACCAACAAAACTGCTTGTTACAGATATCGGCACTATCGGTGCTTTCGAATCGGAGTCACATTTTTCGGTGTCGGAAAACAAATAATTATTACTAAATTATCAAATTTTTTGGCACTATCGGTGCCCCTGACCAAGCCCCCCCACACCCCTCCCCCGTACACCACCCCAAACCCTATCCCTATCCCTAACCATACCCCCACCAGCCCCCCTCCCCTACCAGCCCCCTCCCCTCTCCACCGCCCATCCCTCACCAACCACCCCTAAACCTACCGTCCTCTCCCCACAGCCCCCCTCCTTACCCCCACCGCTAACCGGAACCCTAACCCTTTCCTCCCTCCCTGCTCCCCTCCCTCAGCCGCCTCCACCCCTGTTGCCGCCCCCACCCCTCCCGCCTCCACCCCCCTGTTCCCCTTCCCCACCCGTCCTCAACCCATTACCCCTCCCCCCAACACACCCATCCCTAACCCTAACTCTAGCTCCACTCCCTCCAGTCCCCCTCCTCACCCCCAGCCGCCCTCATCCCCTTGCCCCACCCCCCCAGCCACCCCCCACTAACCTCCCAACCACCCGTATCCCCCCTGCCCCTCCCCCCGAGCCACCCGCACCCTCCAACCACCAACAACCAAAATAGAGAGAGCGAGAGAGAGGGGGGAGAGTCACGTACCGAAGAGGGAGAAGAGTCTCCGGAGAGAGTGAGAGCGCCGGAGAGAGTGAGAGCGCCGGAGGGAGGAGGAGAGAGAGTGAGAGAGTAAAATAGGGGAAAATGAATCATTAGGGGGAATTTAATTAGAATTTAGCGACGTTCATGTTTGCCATTGATTGTAAAAGTACAGAACAATTTTATGGGAGGACTGAACTTAGACTCACAATACAAACTCGAAGCGGACGACCTTCGGAGAGCATTTCTTCGAACGCCTGTTGGTCGAAGCGGACGACCATCTTTTGCTGTGTGGAGCCAAGTTTGGCTGCATCTGATTGTGTCACCAACTCCACGGCCGTGGAGAAGTTTGTCCCCAGCAGAGTCGCCATCGTGTTTGCCATTGATTGTAAAAGTACAGAACAGTTTTATTGGAGGACTGAACTTAGACTCACAATACAAACTCGCTTGTAGAAAGAAAGCCTAGGGACGAAAGCCTAGGTACAGCAGACTAAGTACAATTGTTTATTTTAGATTCTGGGGGGTGACGATAGAGGCTCGGGAAGGCGACGGCAGCCCTGCCTTACTCCTTAGACGATCGGTGTGCAGCCTTGGCTCCAGAAGATTTGCTTAGCGTTGAAAAAATGCTCTCCTTGCTCTCTCTCTGCTCTTCTCTCCAAGTACTTTGGTGCTCTCTCTGGTCTCGAAAAAGTGCTCCTATGTGCGCCTCTCTCTATGTAAGTATCTATCTCCTCCCTTCGCAGGGAAATGGCACCCTGCTATTTATAGGAATAAGATGTGATCATTAGGGTTGCAAATGATTGCTTCTTGGGGATGGAGGCAGCCTGTGGATTGGTCAATCTAGGCCATTCATTTTGGTTGTAATGAATCTGGACCATCAAGTGTAGATTACACCAAATCTCATCAGCAATTAATACTGATTGAAACAAATCTTCCTCATAGTGATCTTCTGATGTCTGCGAATAAATTTGATTTATTCTCCTGCCACGTGTCCCAGATTATTAAGATTTGATCCAATCTCTGATTGCAATAAATTTGGGAGATTGATCGGCTTAGGACACGTGTCCTAGGAGCCACTAGGGGGATCTGAACCACATGAAGATTGAACCGCATAAGTGTTGGGCCGCATAAGGTTCGGGCCACGTGTCAGGGCTGCTCGGGTAGTGGCCTTCCTTCGAACTTTTGAACCGCATGAAGGTGATCATTGCGAGCCGTATAAGGATTCATCCGCTTGAGCCGCATAAAAATGGTCCGCTCCAGCCGCATGGGAAGGCCTCCGTTTGAGCTGCATGAGACTATCTCGGCCTGAGCCGCATGGCACGACTTCATTCTGAACCGCATGGGAAGTCTTCGCTCGAGCTGCATATGATCGTCCACGTGGCAAGGCCACATGTCATTTTATGGATCTCGGGGGATTGTGTCAGAGATCTCTTTCTCTTTCCTAGAAGTCTGTCATTATGACAGAGTCATAATTACCACTTTTGTTTCAGGGCTGTCACTTTTTTAGAGTTGTCAGCCGTCAAAGCAATTAATGTAGCATGGGTCGAAAGGGAACAATATTATGCCACGTGTCTTCAGAGCCGCATAGAATGTCTTGAGCCGCATAGCCCCCTCGTGCCACATGAATCTGTGAGCCACATAGGCTTCCTGAGACGCATGAGGTTTCCTGGCCGCATGGATCCTTCTTTAATATTTTCCATGCTTCTACAAGACCCCCTTCAAAGTTTTCAATTTGCAAAATTGAAATACTTTGAATAAGAAGCATGGTCATATTCTTCTGGCCGCATATGACGTCCTGGCCGCATGGATGTTTAAGCCGCATAGATAGTTCAGCCGTATAGATGGCTTAGCCGCAGGGGACTTTTCGGCCACGTCATCATTGCCACGTGTGCGGGCCTTTAATTGTGTCGAATTCGTTAACGCCGTCTTTAGGGGGAATCCTAAGGGTTGGCTTATTAAATCTTTTTAGATACTATGCCCTGGATGAATCTTGAGGACGAAATCCGAGGAGTCGGTTGCGCCTTCTACGAGGCGGTTACTAGTCCACGTGTTTTCCCCTTCTCTCCTTCCTATAAATAAGAGAGATTAGAGAGAGAGAACTTCTTTATTTTCTCTCTTACTGCAAACCTTTCCTGTCCCGATCTTCATCTCCCTCTTCGATTTTAGCAGATGGCTCCCAAGAAAACTATTGCAGCGAAGAAGGCAGCGTCTTCGTCGAAGGGCAAGGCTGCTTCTACTTCGACTGCGGCCGCTCTTCCGCCGGTCGTCGTCCCCAATGTTCATCCTGACGTTCACCCCCCATTGTCGGTAAGGAGATTGTATGAGTTGGGGATTTAACTGCTATGGCTACGTTGCATACTTTATGCACGACTCTGAAGTGGGGTCGCAGGAGAGTCCTTCTTGCCGTTTTGAGCAACAGAGGTTATTTCATCGAAGACTTGAGGAGGAGCAAATGATTTTGGCCTCCACTCTTTACGAGCCTTCGTGGTACGGGTGCGCTTCTGGATCGGCCAGCGCTGCCCTCAGAGAGCATCTCTTCGAACGCCTGTTGGTCGAAGCGGACGACCATCTTCTGTTGTGTGGAGCCAAGTTTGGCTGCATCCGATTGCGTCACCAACTCCTCAGCCGTGGAGAAGTTAGTCCCCAGCAGAGTCGCCATCGTGTTTGCCATTGATTGTAAAAGTACAAAACAGTTTTATGGGAGGACTGAACTTAGACTCACAATACAAACTCGCTTGTACAAAGAAAGTCTAGGGACAAAAACCTAGGTACAGGAGTCTAAGTACAATTGTTTATTTTAGATTCTGGGGGGTGACGATAGAGGCTCGAAAAAGCGACGGCCGCTCTGCCTTACTCCTTGTACGATCGGTATGCAGCCTTGGCTCGTAGAAGATCTGCTTGGCGTGGACGAAGAAATGCTCTTCTTGCTCTCTTCGTGTTGCTCTCCTGGCTTTTCTCTCTCTGTGGTTATCGAAAAAGGGGAGAACTCTCTCTGTATATCTGTCTCTTTCTTTTTTTATTCTTTTGTTGCCCGTAGTTTTTACAAGGGAATGATGCTGGCTATTTATAGGAGTGGGGTGTGATCATTAGGGTTTGCTAATGATCATTTGTTTAGAATTTTGGCGCTCCTTCAATCTATCTGAGCCCTTGATCCTGATTACAATAAATCTAGGCCATTAATGCGGATAGTACCGTATCTTGTGAGCAATTAATGCTAATTGCTTTAAATTTTCATAATTGATTACACCAATGTCTGATTGCTCGCCACGTGTCCCATTAGCTTGATAATAAATAATATGCCCTGATCTTAGTAATTATGACGATGATGTCAAATATTCTTGTTGGGATTCGGTTAAATCCTTGATTGATCCGATGCCACGTGTTTTGATTGTGGATACTGTCGGAGCCGCATAGGATGGGCAACACTTGAACCGCAGGGAGATACTCTTTGTGAGCCGCATAGGACAATGCTTCATCGAGCCGCAGGGAACGAACTCTCAATGAGCCGCATATGCAGTCTTTGCGAGCCGTATGAGCTAGCGTTGTATTGTGCCGCAGGGACTGTGCTCTCAGTGGGCCGTATATGGCTGATTTTTGCTAGTCATATAGAGTGACTTCTCAGTGAGCCGCATGGAGCTGTTCTCTATTTAAGCCGCATGAGATTTTTCCACGTGGCAACCTAGGATTTCTGACAGATCGGGTCAGAGATCTTCTTTTTTTCCCGAAGAGTCTGTCATTATGGCAGAGCCATTATGACACTTTATGCCAGAGCCGCCACAGTCGTCAAATCATGTCAGAGCATTAAATGAGGCCACTATTCAAAGGGCCAGCTGTAGGAAAGGATCACAAGGGGACACGTGGCATCAACCGAGCCGCATATTCCTGTTGAACCGCATACACTCTCGAGCCGCATGAGACTGAGAGTCTTCCTTTGAACCGTGTAAGACAGCTCCCATATGAGCCGTATGGGCTTCGTATCCGGAGCCGTATGGACCATTATTCTGATATTTTCCATGCTTCTACAGGACCCCCTTCAAAGTTTTCAATTTGCAAAATTAAAATACTTTGAATAAGAAGCATGGCCCCGTTTATGCCGCATAAGTGTCCCAGCCGCATAGATTCATCTGTCCGCATAGGCTCTTTGCCACGTGTCCTGACCACGTGTGCAAATCTTCATTAAGTGCCCTTGATTTGAATTAACGCCATCTTTTTGGGGGAGGATCCCAAGGGTCGGTTTTGCCTTGACCGAAGCATTTTGCCTTTATCTTTTGAGGCGGCGCGTAATCCGAGACGTCTGTTTGTTTTTATGGACCTCTTTCGCCTATAAATAGGAGTCTTTTAGTGTCTTGGGATTTCTTTACCTTCTCTCTTTGCTCGAATTCCCTGTTACCGACTGTGCTCTTCGTCTTCTTCCTTCAACGATCGACAATGGCTCCCAAGAAGGCTACTGCGTCGAAAGCCGCGAAGGGTAAGGCGGTTGCTTCTACGACGACCGCAGCGATGAACGTGGTCACTCCTCCGCCGGCTGCTGTGCGTTCTATCCATCCCGACGTTCACCCGCCTATCGCTGGTAAGGGTCGTCTGAAAACCCTAATTGTTGCCATGGCTCTGCTGCATACTTTATGCACAAGCCGCATGTACGGGGCTTATTGATGTAACCGCATAAGCCCTTCGCCCCATGGGGCCGCATGAGCTTGTTCACTTTTTGAACCGCATAAACTCGCTTGCTTGTATCCGCATCCGCTCGCATGAGTCTGGCTTCGTAGGCGTGCTTAACCTGAACCGCATGGGTCCATAAGCTCGTCTGAATTTGAGTCGTATGGACTCGGCTAACGCGGAGCCGCATGAGGATATGATGTACCGAACCGCATGGGTGTATCTAATGCTGAGCCGCATGAGGCTGTGACGACCCGAGCCGCATAGACTCAGATGATCTTTCCAATGCTTATTTTTTTTGACTATCTCCTAACTTCGTTTCTTTCGTCTTTCTTCAGTGAATCTGCCCGTAAATCCTGCTGGGGAGCTTATAGTGGGTTCGAATCAATTCGCCCTGGGCGTGCGTCTTGACGACTTAATTAAGCATGTGTTGAATCAATTCCCTACTGATGAGCCTTCGGAGAGGTTGAAGGCCATTGAGGATCAGACCCTCCATTACCTCCGTTCCATGATGAATACTGGAAAGCTGGATGGAAAATACCTGAAGCCTTGTTCCTTTTCGGTGATGCTTTAATCATCAAGAATCCTCGAGTTTTAGAGATTTCCGAGAACTGGGATTTTTCTTTGGATGGGGTGGCAATCCATATTCCTCTCATGGAACGTCATTATCCTTTGTCACGGTTCAATATGGTGTTGCTGGACCGGAAGATGGTGTGTAACTTAACTCCCACTCAATCAGGGATATTGATGGGCAACATCCATTATAATCCGAATATGCGGTCAGCGTATGCGGGTAAGGATTTCGTCCTTCGGTATATGATGGGTCTGGCCCCGGGCTCTTTCATAAATGTATACGATCCCAACTTCAGGCCCCGGGCTCTTTCATGAATGTATACGGTCCCAACTTCACACTTACTCAAGCTGATACTTTCCTGAATCGGCTTGTTCGCAAGAAGTCTTATCCTGTTGGTAGGCTGGCACTGCCGAACTGGATAAACCCCACCTCTACGTGGGCCCAGTTGACTACTTGGGTTTTGCAGACCTATGGAACATTCTTGCGGGAGGTGGGGCTTTACCATGCCATTCGGGACACTTGTCACGGGTTTCCCATTAATAAACCACTGTTCGTAGCACTCTTGGAAATGTATGGTCGGCGAACGGGGACGTTCTTTGCACCAGTAGGGGAGCTGGGGCTTGCTCTTCACGAGATGTATACTGTCTCTAAACTTCCATGGGGGAATGAGCCTTTCGAGGTGTATACCCCGTCGAATGAGGAGTTCGAGGCCTTGGACAGGCAACTCCCGGGTTCTGTTACGGTGTATCGGGAGTTGTTGTGCCACCATAGTGCTTGTCATCAGATGGCTATAAAAATGACGGATAGCTCCGAGGGGACCGCTCCCCATACCACATCCTGGATTAATTATCTTTTTAGAATTGATCCTTCTGGCGAAGTTACTCCCCGAGCCCCTCGAACGCATGCAGAGGTAAGGGATCTGATGTCAAGTGTCAAGAAGTCGCGATCTAAGAGCGATATATTCGGGAGTCAAGCTGATCTCTTAGTTATTTTTACTACGGGACCATACAGATGTCGGAGAAGACGCTTCTGGCTGGATTTTTAATGATATGGCTACGAAACTTCGTAGTCTCGGGAGAAGCGGGTTCTATCGAGAGGATTGGTCGTCATTTCATCCTCCCTGCCGTTAAACTAGTATTCGGAGTTAGGCTGGCCCTCCTTCCTGCTATGGTGTGCAGCATACAACGTGGTCTGCGAACATTCTCGTCCAAGGTCATTGCTCGCAAGAAGACTTTGGATTTTGAGCGCGTAGAACTGCCCTTTCACTACCTGATGGGGTGGTTGGCGATGCACTACAAGTCTTTGCTGGGACCTGGGGTAGCGGAAGATGCTACAGCCGAAGATGCTTTCCTCTTCAAATGCCATAACCGGTCTTGGGAATACAACACTATGCCAGCTTGTCGGAGGGCGCTGGCAAGAGTGGATGGGTGTGACCTCTTTGTGTCTGTTCCTCCTTTTTCTGATGAAGAAGTGAGGAAAGTATACCTTGATGGTACTGGACCTTCTCATTTTCTGTCTCCGGATATGCTTGCTTGGTTGCGCAATATCCGCCCCGCGCATCTGGTTTATCGCAACCGAGATAATGTGTACTTGGAACCTTACCTACCTAGCAGGTTTTCCCGCCAGTTTGGTTATAGCCAGTTGTTCCTTGATTGTCCCAACCCTTGTTTGGGTTTTGAAGGCAGTGTTCTTGACGGCGTCCGAGCGTGGAATTATTATGACGCTTATCATACTCGGGTCAGCTTCTCGGTTCCCGATGCTAAGGCGCCGAAGGAAATTTTGTACATGGCTGCTTTGTATCACGTTATGGCGAACAAGCCTCCTGTTAACTTTGATCCGAGTACCAGTTTCATCGTGGGTACCGGCTTAGAGGAGAAGCCCAAAGGGGCTAAGGCTAGAAAGCAACTGGCGCTCCAGGTCCCCCTCCCTGAATCAGAACCTTCCGAGTCGGCTGAGGATGAGGATGATAATGACAGTGAAGGCTCCCTCTCTGGTGGGGGTGAGGAAGTAGCGGATCAACCGCTTCCCACACCCGACGACCCGGCGGAAGATCTGTTGCTTACTACGCAAGAGGGAGTAGTGAGAGAAGAACAACCTTCAGCCGTGTCTGGTCCCTCGCATAAACGGGTCAGACCCGAGTCTTCTGATAGTGGAGCAACCTTTTCCGTAAAGAGAGCCGCTGTTAGGTCTCGTGGATCACTTATTACCGAGAAGGGTGAAGGTACAGACGCTACTCCGGAGGTAAGACTAAGTCAGAATTATATCTTTGTTGCGGTTTTCTTTCCTCTTGAAGATATGACTTGATCATTTTTCTTTGTAGGTGTCTGACGAACCAGGCTCTCCTGAACCATCTACTGCCCCAGTAGTTAATCCGGCCCTTGCTGCTTTGATTAGCGACATGTGTGCCGCGGTTCTCTCTGCGGGGGCTCTCTCAGCGGCGGCCGAGGATTCCCAAGCCGCTGAGGCCCCAGCCCGGGGTGACAAAAGCTTACTTGGGCCCGTCTCCGAGATTGCTGAACTTCAGCAAGACGACGCCATTCTCGGTGCATCTCCTCCTGAGGATGCAAGGGCGGATGAGTCTATTATTCCCGACTCGGAGGCTGTTGGTGAAGAGGTTGTGATGGCTGTAGGCGAACCCCAGCCTCCCCACTCCTCCACTGGTAAGCTGAGCCACATATTGACCACCGAGGGGGCTTATTTGCTCTATCAACATATCCTTCGGGTCAAGTCGATTCATGGTTTCCTCGGCCCTGCAGGTCCTGACCCTTTACCTCCCGCCGCGGATGTTTTCGGGGAAGGCCCGATCTGTCGTGATCTGGGCGAAAGGAGCGTTTCCTCTCCTTCGTCATTGCATGTTGAGGGACATCCTGCCAGCTCTGGACAGATGGGGATGGAGTTGGTGCTGGCCCCAGCCTCATCTTCGGCTGCTTATACAGCTCCGGAGATCGACTTCTCGATTCTGCCGAGCATCCAAATTCTGCGGGCCGCTGAGGAGGAGTTGGCCGATGTTCAAGCGTCCTTCCGTACAGAGTTGGTTTCTCTTGTGGCAGGAGCGGCAGATTCTGTCACGTCTTCTTACGCGCTACCAGCCACACTCCCGTTGACACCGGCTTCCTCGGAGGCTCTGAACGAGGTGACGCAGGATGTGGTTGACAGCTTCTATCGTCACTTAGGGAGGGGTGTAAACGCTGTCGTGGAACGGGGGATCCCTTTTTCTCTATCTCTGCGGGGCGCTCGGGGTCAAATCGACACTCTGAAGGGTCTTCCTGGCGGGGTAGGGTTAGCCGCGTTCCTGGAGCCTAAGCTGACAGAGGCTGACCAGCTTGTGACCCAACTGCTGGCAGTACGGCAGGCTGGCTTGCCTGCTGCGATCGAACGAGAGCGGGGCTTCCTGGTTGCTGCTCGAGACAGGATCAAGCTCGCTCGAGAAACTGCCGGGCCGACTGTGCAGGGGGACCTTGACAAGTTCTCCATCTCCTATGACCGACTGGGTCGTCGGAGTCAGGCTTGTAGGGCCCGGGAAGAATCTGCCTCTCGTGGAATAGCTGACATGAAGGAGCGGATTCTCGCACTCCAGAAGGAGTTGGCCTTCTTAGAGTCAGAGCGGGAGGCTGCTCATGCAGAACATGAGTCGATCGCTCGGGAGGCCGAGAGGGTTTCCCGATCTTTTGTCAACCTGAGCGGGCCTTTAAGAAGTTTGAGGACAACTGGCAAGCCCATGCTCATCTGGAGGATGCGGCGGTGCTGAACCAGGAGGCGGAGCGTCGAGCCAAACAGAGGCTTGAGCGGTCGGTTGCCTTGATAAAGGACCGTCTCACGGCGTTATATGCTCCAGAGCAGTGATCCGCCCTCTGTCTTTTTTTCTTCTTTTTTTTTCTTTTTTTTTGTAAGGGATGTGATCTCCGCTGATGTAGCCCTTTGATTTTTGAATAAATGAGCATGTTTCAACTCATCTTTTCTTTCTTGTACTTGTGGTGTTTATGGAACCGGACTTGCTGGGGAATTATTTGTGGACCTGTTACCCTAGGTATACCTTGGCTTTAGGTACGGATAACAAGTTTGGATGTCTGGAGCAGCCATGGCAAAGTAGTCATGGGTGTTCTTGGTGTTGGGTGAAGGAATGCCGTAGAGCAGCTGGGCTCCCGGGGCATGGTAAGATGGTGGATTTATGCTAAGAAGCTTAGCAAGGGATAGTTGTGGACCTATTATCCTTGGCGTACCCTGGTTCAGGATACGGATAATGGGATAAAAGGAAACCAATCACATTTGCTCAGAGGTTATGATGACATGGCAAACGTGAAGGTTTTACCGTGAAATCTTCCTGCTCAGAGGTAATAAGAACGTGGCAGGAGAGACTTCACGGAAGCTATTTGTAGTAAATAGCGGATATTTATGGTCAACAGAGGACATTTGTGGTCAACAAAGGACATTTATGGTCAACAGAGGACATTTGTGGACCTATTATCCTTGTCGTACTCCGGTTGTGGGTACAGATAATAGGTTGAAAGAGGACCGGCATACTTGCTCAGAGGTAATGTGGACATAGCAAATATGACGATTTCTTCGACGGAGCCTTCCCATTCAGAGGTAATGAGGACATGACATTAGTGGGCTCAATAAAGAGTGGGTACAAAGAACGACTCAGAGGTAGGAGAACGTGGAAGTTCTATGCGAGGGGGCGCTTTATTTTTGGTGGAAGTGAAGACGACTCAGAGGTAATGAGGACATGGTCGTTTCGGAAATTGGTGGATCGACTACTCTTTTTGTGCACTGGGAGTGCGGATAGTGGATCATGAGGGAGGATCTCTTCCAGGAAGAAAGTTCAGAGGTACAATCATACGTGACTTACTATCTGAAAGAGTGACCGGAATGTAAGTTCAGAGGCACCAGCTGGTACATAACTTGGTAATTTAGAATATTGAGGGTGTGAGAGTTCAGCGGCACCAGCGGGTGCATGGCTCGATAATCTGAAGTAGGATGGATGAGAGTTCAGTGGTACTAAAGGGGTACATGACTCGATAATCTGAAATAGGGTGGATGAGAGTTCAGTGGTACTAAAGGGGTACATGACTCGATAATCTGGAGAATAATGTTTAAACATAGTATTTTTTCAGGAACTTGCCGTTGACGGGCAACATGAGCAAGTCTCCGTTCTGCTTGGCGAGGCGGTAAGCACCGTTGGAGAACACGGCCTCGATGACAAATGGACCTTCCTATTTTGGCTGGAACTTGCCGGCGGTCTTGTGAGTCATGACCATTGGCGTCCGGACTGCCAGCACAAGATCGCCAACTTGGAATGTTCTGATTTTAACCTTCTTGTTGAAGGCTCCTGAGATGCGTGCTTGGTATAGCTCGATCCTTTGCTGAGCTAGGAGGCATTTTTCATCTAAGGCCTCCAACTCTTGTAGTCAACGTTGGTAGTTATCATCCGTTGTCAATTGATAGGTGAGGGCGACGCGGAGTGAGGGGATTTGAGTCTCCAATGGGAGGACCGCCTCACTCCCGTACACCAGGGAGAATGGTGTATTCCCGGTGGCTGTTCGAACTGTGGTACGATAAGCCCATAAGCATTCACCGAGCTTTTCGTTTCAGTCACGTTTGTTGGAGGAGACAAACTTCTTGAGGAGTTTGATGATCGTTTTGTTGAATGCCTCTGCTAACCCGTTTGCTGCCGGGTTGTACGGTGTCGAAGCGACATTCTGAATGCGATGCTTATCGCAGAACCGATAGAATGCGTGGCTTGCAAACTGCGGACCATTGTCATGGATGATCCTTCGAGGTAATCCAAAGCGGTAGATGACGTGATGCTTAAGGAAGCTGATCATGTTTGGAGTCTTAACTTCTGCGAGTGGGACAGCTTCCGCCTATTTGGAGAAGTAATCAGTGATAGCAAGTATGAAGCGATGTCCTCGGGAGGAAGGTGGGGTGATTGGGCCAATGATATCCATTCCCCATGCTTCGAATGGACAGGATGCCACTGTCGGATGTAGAAACTCCGATGGTTGGTGAATGAAGTCTGCGTGGACTTGGCAAGCTAGGCATTTTCTGGCATAGTCTATCGCGTCTGCCACCATCGTGGGCCAGTAGTAGCCCATTCGGCGAAGGCGATCTTATAGTTTTGGGCCGGGCTGATGGGCCCCGCAGACACCGTCATGAGCTTCTCGTACGGCTTTTTTGGCCTCTGCGTTCGACAGGCACCGGAGTAATAATCCGTCATAGGAGCGGCGATACAGCATCTTCGTCTCTGTATCGTAGAAGAACCTGAAAGAATGCCGTCTGACAGAAGTAGCTTCCTTTGGGTTCTCAGGGAGGATGTCGTAGACGACGAAGTCGATGAATGGTTGTCTCCAGTCTGGGGCATCATCGATCGTCTGGGCGGAATAACTTGCCACGAATTGCACATTGTTCTTAGGACAGACCAGTTCGTGGCCTATCACATCCACTGATTGGCGATCATAGTTTGGAACTGCTAGGGAAGCGGCAAGACCAGCTAGGGCATCAGCTTCGATGTTTCGGAGTCTGGGGACATGTTCGATGAAGAACCCCTCGAATGACGAGATGATGTCAATCGCTATTTGGTGATAAGGGATCATGTCTTCGTGGCGGACTTCGTACGAGCCCCGGATCTGATTGACGATTAGTTGGGAATCGTCGTATGCTTCAAGGTATTCTACCCCCAGTTCTCTTGCAAGTTGGAGGCCAATGACCAGAGCGTTATACTCAGCCACATTATTGGAGCAGGGTTCTGTGAGGGAGTAGGCGCGATTGATCACCAGCCCAGTAGGAGAAATTAATACCACTCCGATCCCAACGACAATGTTTCCCTTGGGTCCGGTTCTTGAAGCGCCATCAAAGAACATCCGCCATATGTTATCGTGGGTGGCTGTATTCGAATCGGCGACCTCATCTGGGATCTCTTCATATATTCTGGATGACTCCGATCCTGGGTGGGCTGCCAAGAAGTCTGCCAGGGCTTGACCCTTGACAGCCTTCTGTGGGACGAAGATCATATGATAGGGGGACAACAATATTGCCCATGTAGCGAGATGAGAACTGAGTGCCCCTGGTTTAGTCATGAGGACTCTGAGAGGGTTGACTCGGGAGATCACATGTATGGTTTGCCCTGTGACGTAGTGCCGCATCTTTTGAATGGCGAACACCAGGGCGAGGCATTCCTTCTCCACAGCGGTGTATCGGTGTTCCGGACCAATCATCATTCGGCTGAGGTAATATATGGCCTGTTCGTGGCCTGCGTCGTTGTTTTGTGCCAACAGGGCACCAAGGGAGTGTTCCATTGCTCGTACGTAGAGCAGGAATAGTTTTCCAGGGACCGGGGCCACAAAAACTGGAGGATTTGATAAGTATTCCTTGATGCTATCGAAAGCACGCTGGTATTCCTCGTCCCATACAAATGAGACTCCTTTCTTCATAAGGTGTGTGAATGGTCGGCAGCGCCCGGAGAGGTTAGAAATGAACCTCCTGATGTAAACTAGCCTTCCTTGGAGGCCTCTAAGTTCGTGGAGATTTTTCGGGGGAGCCATCTCCATGATCGCCTTTGTTTTCTCGGGGTCTACATGGATACCCTGTGCAGTGATGATGAAGCCCAAGAACTTCCCGCTGGATACGCCCAAGAATGATTTCGTAGGGTTCATCTTCAGATTGTGGGCTCGCATCAGGTCGAATACTGTCCTCAGGTCCTGAAGATGGTCTTCCTTACGGCGACTCTTGACGGCGATGTCGTCGACATAGCATTCCACCGTCTTGCGTAAATGTTCTCTGAAAATGATACTCATGGCTCGCTGATATGTAGCACCTGCATTCTTTAGACCGAATGGCATGACTGTGTAGCAGTACGTGCCAATCGGTGTTCGAAATGATGTGTGCTTTTCGTCATCGGGAGACATCTTGATTTGATTGTACCCCGAGAATCCATCCATGAATGACATACGTTCAAAGCTACATGTGTTATCGATCATGATGTCTGTGATGGGGAGGGGGAATTCATCTTTGGGGCACGTCTCATTCAGGTTACGGAAGTCGATGCAGATTCGAATCTTTTCATTCTTCTTGAGGACGGGTACTTTGTTGGCGACCCAGTCTGGATGTTGCTCTTCACGAATGAAGCCGCTGGATATCAGTTTGTTGACCTCGACTTCGATCGCGTCCATGATGCCCGGGCAGAAGCATCGCTGTTGCTGCTTGACTGGCTTTGCATCCGGCCGTATATTGAGTTTGTGGAGAGCGATGTCAGGATTTAGCCCCGGTATGTCTTCATAGCTCCAGGCGAACACATCAATATACTCTCTGACAAGTTCTAGCAGCGACTCCCGTTCTTCGTCAGTTAGGCTCTTACTGATGAAAATTGGTTTTGGAGAAGATTTGCTGCCGGGATCCACCTGTACGACCTCATCTTCAGTAGGAGGTTCTCTCAGTTTGAATCACTTTTCCCATTGTGCGTCCAATTGTTGGGCCCATGGCTCAAGCTCGAGGATTTCGGGGATGTCTTCGTCTTCCTCGTAAGCGTCGGTGAATGCCATGTTGACTGACATGACTTGTCTGAATACATCTCCGATGCTGGTTTTCGAGTCGGAAGTTGGTGATCCGGTTGAATGTGACTGCCAGTCACATTCTTTGTCTGAGCTTTCAGGGGTCGTAGTAGGCGTTACATACCCTAAATCGTATCAAGTTTTGTTATAGTAGTTCTGTGGTTTGCCCACCGGGGCTGGTGACTTCAAAGATAATCGTCGCCCAGTGCCGTAGTTCAATCCTGGCGTCGTCTCTAGATCATACCCCTATTTCTGCATGAGATATTTGGATTGGGGGCTATAGAGATACAGAGGCAGTCTTCCAGCATCTGACCCGAGGTCGACTTCTTCTATGGCGAGGGGATATGGGTTGTTTGTCCGACCGAAGATGATTGGGTGGTCCCCTCCCTCGATTATTCGGTAAGCGTCTTCTACTAGAGTAAGTTGGATAGCGGTGTACACATTTGTCACCTGTGTGTGTAGGTGAGTGCCTATACCGTGTTCCATAGCATACATTGTACATAGCTTATTGAGCTCGGTGTAGTTCAAAGATAACCCTTTATTGATGAAGTAAGGTATCTTTTCTAGAGGGATTACATCATCTGCGGAGGGAACATCAGTATGGGCAGCCACATACTTGGCTAGCTCTGGTTCCTCTTCGGCTACCCCCTTTGTGAATGAAGATTGAGAGGGCGTCCTAGTCAGCTTGATCTTCAGAGGTTCAACTGACGGAGTGGAGCGTGGGGTTGTCGGTAGACTAGCAACCCCTAGTCTGGCACTCGATGTGGAGCGAGGAGTGGCTGGTTCGCTAGAAGTGTCAGACCTTATATCGGGATGATGACCTTTCTTGGGAAGGCATATTGTCAGTGGCCTATCGGAGGGATTGAATTTCTCCATTTGGGGTTGAGCGACTCTTGGCAGTCTGATGGTAAGTGGCCCCGTTGTGGGTCTCGGCACCTGGCCGGACCTTGGCAGCCGGATTCTCAATTGCTTTTCCTGTGCCGAGAGGCTGATTGCATCCTTATGCAAAGTGGCCGTAAGGGGTGCAAAATTGCCTGGTTTGCGATCCTGGAGGTGGATCGTCAGAGGTTCTTCTGATCCTATGGCCGTCTTGGTATGAGCTTGCACATCTTCTTCGATCAGGTGCTTCTTCGATTTTTCGTGCAGACAGGAGTCTGAGTAATAAGATTCGACCCCCTTGAAGAGATCGATATCAGCAAACTCCGTCCTCACGAAGCCATGCTTATCGATATATTTGAAACATTGGTGCAGCGTGGAAGGCACGATCATGTAATCATGTATCCAAGGCCGCCCCAAAAGGATGTTGTAAGAAGTATCGGCGTCTATGACGTAGCAGGTGACTTCTGATCGGAGATCGCCAATCTGGCATTTCAGACGGATCTTCCCGATTGGGTAGCTCCTGCCCGAATTGAAACCGCTAATGGCGGTGCTTGTAGGCGTCAGACGATGCATCGGAATATGAAGATGATGTAGCAGACCCTTCGGAATGATGCTTATGGAAGACCCAGGATCAATATGCATTCGGTCCACCTTTATGTCGCCAATGTATCCAGTGTAGTATAATGGGCGATCGTGTAGGTTAGTTTTGATGAGCATATCCTGCGGAGAGAAGACGATATTGGGCATCGCTCCCGTACACGCACTATCTTGGAGATCTGCAGGTTGGTTATCTCCCGTGAGGTTGACCTGAGCCAAGTACGCGTCGGCATTTTGGAGTGCATCACTCAAAGCTGTGCGGACATCCTTTGAGAGTCTTAGGAGTTCATATAAGGACAATTTGGCCGGTGTATTGGCCAATTGTGCCAGGATGTCAAAGTTGTAGGGCCTCTCCAGCCCCTGAGGTGTCTCCTTTCAGAGGGATTTGTCGAAGCGAGTCTCCTTCGGCTTAGGCTTGTCGGTCGTCGAAGGCTGAGCCGGTCCCGGAGTATCAGTAGAAGTGGGCGGATGATCATCAGTCGGATTCTCAGCCACGGGCTGAGATTGTGCTCCAGATCGAGTAACAACGGCCGTGACTTCTTCTTCATTTGTCGAGACGGTGCGGCAGGATCTGACTTTTTCGCTTCTCTTCTTCGTTGTGGGCTGAGTCACCTCGTGGACCAAGTTCGGATGGACCCACATAATTTCTCCTCGCGATGTAGTAAGAGGTATAAGATTGGCAGCTTGATCTCGAGCAGGCGGAAGATTAACAATTTCCATCGTTGTCAGAGGGATGGGTATAACACCGTCTTGAGTCTCTGTTGACGGGAAGCTGCCGAATTGTACGGATACCATATTGGCTGCTATGGTTACCTCCTCGAAATCGATGGCTAGTGCGTTCGAATCAATGAGGTTTTGGATGTACCATTTCAGTTGGTAGCAGTCATGTGTAGCATGGTGGACGTAACGGTGGTAATGGCAGAATTTTGGGTTCTCCAAGTCAGCCGGCCGAGGCTCCCGTCTTGGCGGAGGGAGCTGAATTCTATCTCCTTGTATGAGCATGTCCAAGATAGGCTTGACGTGGCCGTCTTCAAAAGAATAAGTGATTTGAGGCCATTGTTTGTCTGTTGGTTGTGACTCGGGCTTCTGGGCCGTGTCGGCCACCATAGCCTGCTTGCCTCTGTTGTCCCGATTGTTGGAGGGGCTACCCCCATTGTCGGTGTTGGTGCTGGGACGCTTGCTCTTGTTCTCTTCCTCTGAGATATGCAACCCCAGCTGGAGGGCCTTCTTCAATCGTTCTTCGGCACTTGTAGCACTGATGATAAAAGCCTTCCAGTCCTTGAATTGACTTTCGCCCATCTAGAGACTAATTGTTGGGAGTAGTCTCTTTTGACAAATTTCAATCAGGGAAGAATTCGGATTGCCAGACGGTAACTTCATTGCGGTTTGACGAAACCGCTCAATGTAATTCCTCGTCAGCTCTTTCTCTCCTTGGATGACGTCCATGAGGGTAGACATTGTGACGTCCTGCCCTACCTCGTAGAACCTCTCCAAGAATAAGCGTTTGAAGCCAGCGAAGGAGTGGATGCAATTGTCCGGCAGGTTGCGGTACCAGTCGAAGGCGACTCCTTCCAATGCCCCGATGAATAACCGCGTGAGGATAACGTCATCATGGGGCAGATGGTCGGTGGTGACCTCAAAGTAAGTGACATACCGACTTGCTGAGGTCTTGCCATCATAGGGGTTGATATTGAACGACTTATATCTTGGTGGGAATGGAACATCCCTCCATTCAGCAGGATATGGTTGCCGTATTCTGAAGTCTTGAGAGTTTTCTCGGGCGTGGAACATGGCTCGGAGCTCTTGAACTTCTCTCCTTACTTCTTGGGTCTCATCTGTCGCAGTCGGAGCCATTACTTCGAGAGGATTATTGCCCGGGTTCGGTGCCGTCGAATTTGAATCTACGTTGATTGGGGGACCGGTACTTGTCTGGCCAGGTGTCACTCCCTGCAGCGTAGGAAGCGCCGCTTTGATCTCGTCTACAGACTTGACCAAGGCATGCAGTATGGCCTCCAAAGTGTCGATGCGTTGGCGATCATTGGAGCCACCTTGATTGTTGTCTGTCATGAATACCGTCCTTACATGAGGAGTGACGGAAGGGACGGTGGAGGGTGCGCCCTCCGAATCGTACCCATGCATCGAGAAATCATCGGGGTAGGTGAGAATATTCTCTTCGGGTTCGGATTCAGAAGGAACAGTACCCCCAGCTTCGGAGCTTGCTTCATCTTGAAAGTCACGGATGTCCTCGGGGACATTAGCATCTGTTGCACCTGATGGGAGAGTTGTTTCTCCGGGCTCGTCTCCTTGAAACATCGGATTGTTGTGGATGTTCGGAGGAGTGCTACCCCCAGCTCCCTCGACCCTCATCGGTGCGGACGATGAATCTCCCATTGCAGCAGTTTTTGTCTTCGAACGGGTGTGTTGGTATACTCCGGTGGAGGGCAACCGTTTAGCCGACAATTTCTTTGCTGTAGTAGTTGATATTTTTGGGCTAGAGATGCTTGTCTTCTTCCCTTTCCCTCGGCGGGGACTTTCTGCGCGGAATTGCAGGAGGCAATAGGAGGTGCTTGGTCCTCCGAGCTCGGATGTTGTAATCTTTGGAAGACGGACGGCCGATCTTCCGTCACTGCCGTGTTTTTGCAGCAGCAGTTGACGATGATCTGGGTGCAGTGGCGTCCATGTGAGGACTCTTTGCACGCCGAGGCCCCTTCTCTTTTCTTGCGTTTGTGGAGGACAGCCTCACGCAGGTCAGAGGAACCACTTTGTCCGTTTGCCGCTGGGGACTGGACTTGAGCGGTTCGATACAACTTCCCATCAGAGGCCCGCGTGATAATCAGCGGGACGCCCCGATAGTCAGAGGTTGGGGCAGCTGTCTGGGCTTGATGAGCCCGCGCTGCCCTAGACTTCTTCTTCTTAGCACCTGTGGGTGCATAATAAGAAGAGTCCAAGTTGAATACCACAGAGTCTGGAGAATTATCAGGGTTCGGACCGTACGAAAGACGGTCAAAAAGTGGTCGAGAGGAGCATAGAGCGGATGCTATACGGCTGGGATTGGAAACCATGCAGGCTGTCTGCATGCGGTTGTCTTCTGTCGTCGGCTGAGTTCTTGTGCGGCTAGGAGTCACGACCGTGCAGGCTGGCCGCATGCGGTTGGCATCTGTGGCCGCATGGGTTTTCTGTAAACGATTGACTTTGATAGCCGCATGAGTCTCATCCATGCGGCTGGCAACTGTAGCCGCATAAGTCATGCGGCTGACAGATGTGGCCGCATGAGTTTTCTTCATGCGGTTGGCGGATGTAGTCGCATGGGCTTTCTCCCTGCGGCTAATACCCTTCTGCGACTCGGATCGCGTAGAGTTCTTTTTTGTCCATGTAAGTCCAGCATCATAATGTTTTCTTCTGCCGGACTTGGGGACAGCAGAGTTGTCTACGGTCTGAAGTGGGGCCGCAGGAGAGTCCTTCTCTCCGTTTTGAGCAATAGAGGGTATTTCATCGAAGACTTGAGGAGGAGCAAATGATTTTGGCCTCCACTCTTTGCGAGCCTTCGTGGTGCGGGTGCGCTTCTGGATCGGGCCAGCGCTGCCCTCAGAGAGCATCTCTTCGAACGCCTGTTGGTCGAAGCGGACGACCATCTTCTGTTGTGTGGAGCCAAGTTTGGCTGCATCCGATTGCGTCACCAACTCCTCAGCCGTGGAGAAGTTAGTCCCCAGCAGAGTCGCCATCGTGTTTGCTATTGATTGTAAAAGTACAGAACAGTTTTATGGGAGGACTGAACTTAGACTCATAATACAAACTCGCTTGTACAAAGAAAGCCTAGGGACGAAAACCTAGGTACAGCAGTCTAAGTACAATTGTTTATTTTAGATTCTGGGGGGTGACGATAGAGGCTCGGGAAAGCGACGGCCGCTCTGCCTTACTCCTTGGACGATCGGTATGCAGCCTTGACTCGTAGAAGATCTGCTTGGCTTGGACGAAGAAATGCTCTTCTTGCTCTCCTCGTGTTGCTCTCCTGGCTTTTCTCTCTCTGTGGTTATCGAAAAAGGGGGGAACTCTCTCTATATATCTGTCTCTCTCTTTTTCTTATTCTTTTGTTGCCCGTAGTTTTTGCAAGGGAATGATGCTGGCTATTTATAGGAGTGGGGTATGATCATTAGGGTTTGCTAATGATCATTTGTTTGGAATGTCGGCGCTCCTTCAATCTATCGAGCCCTTGATCATGATTACAATAAATCTAGGCCATTAATGCGGATAGCACCGTATCTTGTGAGCAATTAATGCTAATTGCTTTAAATCTTCATGATTGATTACGCCAATGTCTGATTGCTCGCCACGTGTCCCATTAGCTTGATAATAAATGATATACCCTGATCTTAGTAATTATGACGATGATATCAAATATTCTTGTTGGGATTCGGTTAAATCCTTGATTGATCCGATGCCATGTGTTTTGATTGTGGATACTATCGGAGCTGCATAGAATGGGCAACACTTGAACCGCAGGGAGATACTCTTCGTGAGCCGCATAGGACAATGCTTCATCGAGCCGCAGGGAACGAACTCTCAATGAGCCGCATATGCAGTCTTTGCGAGCCGCATGAGCTAGCGTTGTATTGAGCCGCAGGGACTGAGCTCTCAGTGGGCCGCATATGGCTGATTTCTGCTAGTCATATAGAGTGACTTCTCAGTGAGCCGCATGGAGCTGTTCTCTATTTAAGCCGCATAAGATTTTGCCACGTGGCCACCTAGGATTTCTGACGGATCGGGTCAGAGATCTTATTCTTTTTCCGAAGAGTCTGTCATTATGGCAGAGCCATTATGACACTTTATGCCAGAGCCGCCACAGTCGTCAAATCGTGTCAGAGCATTAAATGAGGCCACTATTCAAAGGGCCAGCTGTAGAAAAGGATCACAAGGGGACACGTGGCATCAACCGAGCCGCATATTCCTACTGAACCGCATACACTCTCGAGCCGCATGAGACTGAGAGTCTTCCTTTGAACCGTGTAAGATAGCTCCCATATGAGCCACATGGGCTTCGTATCCGGAGCCGCATGGACCATTATTCTGATATTTTCCATGCTTCTACAACCGTCTTGGGTAGCATCGAGGACTTGGGGAGGAGCAAATGATTTTGGCCTCCACTCTTTGCGAGCCTTCGTTGTGCGGGTGCGCTTCTGGACCGGGCCAGCGCTTCCTTCGGAGAGCATTTCTTCGAACGCCTGTTGGTCGAAGCGGACGACCATCTTTTGCTGTGTGGAGCCAAGTTTGGCTGCATCTGATTGCGTCACCAACTCCTCGGCCGTGGAGAAGTTTGTCCCCAGCAGAGTCGCCATCGTGTTTGCCATTGATTGTAAAAGTACAGAACAGTTTTATTGGAGGACTGAACTTAGACTCACAATACAAACTCGCTTGTAGAAAGAAAGCCTAGGGACGAAAGCCTAGGTACAGCAGACTAAGTACAATTGTTTATTTTAGATTCTGGGGGGTGACGATAGAGGCTCGGGAAGGCGACGGCAGCCCTGCCTTACTCCTTAGACGATCGGTGTGCAGCCTTGGCTCCAGAAGATTTGCTTAGCGTTGAAAAAATGCTCTCCTTTCTCTCTCTCTGCTCTTCTCTCCAAGTACTCTGGTGCTCTCTCTGGTCTCGAAAAAGTGCTCCTGTATGCGCCTCTCTCTATGTAAGTATCTGTCTCCTCCCTTCGCAGGAGAATGGCACCCTGCTATTTATAGGAATAAGATGTGATCATTAGGGTTGCAAATGAATGCTTCTTGGGGATGGCGACGGCCTGTGGATTGGTCAATCTAGGCCATTCATTTTGGTTGTGATGAATCTGGACCATCAAGTGTAGATTACACCAAATCTCATCAGCAATTAATACTGATTGAAACAAATCTTCCTCATAGTGATCTTCTGATGTCTGCGAATAAATTTGATTTATTCTCCAGCCACATGTCCCAGATTATTGAGATTTGACCCAATCTCTGATTGCAATAAATTTGGGAGATTGATCGGCTTAGGACGCGTGTCCTAGGAGCCACTGGGGGGATCTAAACCACATGAAGATTGAATCGCATAAGAGTTGGGCCGCATAAGGTTCGGGCCACGTGTCAGGGCTGCTCGGGTAGTGGCCTTCCTTCGAACTTTTGAACCGCATGAAGGTGATCATTGCGAGCCGCATAAGGATTCATCCGCTTGAGCCGCATAAAAATGGTCTGCTCCAGCCGCATGGGAAGGCCTCCGTTTGGGCCGCATGAGACTATCTCGGCCTGAGCCGCACGACACGGCTTCATTCTGAACCGCATGGGAAGTCTTCGCTCGAGCCGCATATGATTGTCCACGTGGCAAGGCCACGTGTCATTTCATGGATCTCGGGGGATTGTGTTAGAGATCTCTTTCTCTTCCCTAGAAGTCTGTCATTATGACAGAGTCATAATTACCACTTTTGTGTCAGGGCTGTCACTTTTTCAGTGTTGTCAGCCGTCAAAGCAATTAATGCAGCATGGGTCGAAGGGGAACAATATTACGCCACGTGTCTTTGGAACCGCATAGAATGTCTGGAGCCGCATAGCCCCCTCGTGCCGCATGAATCTGTGAGCCGCATGGGCTTCCTGAGCCGCATGAGGTTTCCTGGCCGCATGGATCCTTCTTTAATATTTTCCATGCTTCTACAGTTCATCCTAACGTCGCTAAATTAGTCACTATTAGCGACGTCATAGCGGCGTTTCGCGATGACTAGTTCATGTAACTAATATACGTCGTTGTCACGTCGCTATTTTTGTCGCTAGTAGCGACTATTAGCGACGTTTATATTAAATGTTGCTAATGTGCACAATTTAGCGGCGTTATACTAACGTCGCTAAATTTACATCTCTAATGGTACAGATTTTAGTAGTGCCTATTTATAGCCAGAAGTTCCCATTCATAGAAGGTTTTGTTCTTAACTGCATGTACACTGTAGAACGGTTAGATGACCCTAGTTGATGTCATGTTACTTTACTTTTACTTATGACTTTATGGCATATTTTATATTAAGTTTATATGGCATGTTCTTCCTGTATCTTGTTACATCCCTCTAAGGACCTAGTAAATTCTCCAGGTGTGTGTTTGTGACTTTCTGCAGGTTTTCTAGCCAAGGTCGTGATCTTCTTTATTCTATTGAAGAAGATTGCTTTTGGGGAACGTCTTTGCTTCGTTTGGCAATTTCTTTCATTGTTTATGTATTCTTCTCTTTTAAAAATGGTTGGTAGTGGATTTGTCTCCACCCAACGACTTGTATAAATGACAATTCATAAGTTGATTTATAATATCTTTCTTCTTTTATGTGTGGATGAGATTAGTGTTATGGTTATACTGTATTTTACAGCTTACGTATATTTATTATACGACTGACATGTCTATGTACCTAGTCCTCCATATTTTGGGACTAGGGTGTTACATATTTTTGTGGTGGCCCATGCAGGTCTAGTTTGTCGTTTCGGTTACGTTACTATACCAAACGGGCCTACATATAGGATTAGAGTCTAGGATCTCATCAATATACTTGATCTTCTTTCATGACTCTATTTTTCGAACTCTCGTTTGACTTCCTAGATTTGTATCTTGTTTGAACTTTTTCTACCTTAACCCTTACTTTTCGTGCTTGGTAAATGCTAGGAAGAAGACTACACTAGTATATGTCCCATAGGTCAATTACATGGCTAGAAGGATTTCATTAGCAATTAGTATGCATTAGAGGGCCTATTTTGAGTTATAAAGGCATTTTATACTTTAAGGATTGAGGAACCCTATTTTCCTAAAGGTATGATCTTGTAAGAAGGATTAGTTAATTCTAAATTGGGTGGTAGCAATATTACCAACTTCGAAGGATAGATAGAGTTTTATTTTGATACTACTAGGTGGTATTCACGAAAGGACCGATAGATTCTATAAGAATGAGAAAACAAAATTTATTTTTTATTTTGAAGGTTTTAGAAATACTTATGATTTATTGGGATATGAAATAGATTTGAAAAAAATTCTTAAGTTTTTAAATTGTGTCATATGATTTAGGAATAGATTTTTTTAGATTTTGAGTTTAAAGTTTCGATTATGGATATTAAAATGTTGGTTAAAAAAATAAAAATAAAAAGAAAGACCGAGATTTGTGATATGTTAAGAGTTTATCTCGATAGTTATTAGAAAGTTTTGGAATTTTGGAGTTATGATTTCATTAGTCGACCTCAACCAACTAGAGAATGTGGAAGTTTATTTTAAACTTTGAAATGCACGTAGAAAAAAATGTGGTTTGATATATAAGAATGTATTGCGAGATTGATTAGAGAGTTTGAAACCTTAAGATACGAATTGGCTTGACGATCTAAATGATTAGATATTGTGGTAGTTTATTTCGAGATTTGAAATACATATTAAGGATCTTTTGAGGAGAAAAATTTGAAGTAAAGGATTGGACTATCTCTTGATAGGAAACCAAGAGTGACATGATGCCATCATATTGAGAATAGGAGTGTCTCACCTTCGTTCGCCATATCACCTATGGTCATGATAGTTGTATACATAAGTGTAGTTAGTCCTCAGCCAAACCATGTGACTATATCTTCATCTTGACTTACTCGTCCTTCCCTCAAATCTAGATATATTATCGTGACCTTCTAATTCTTTTATACTTGAAAAAAATTAGAATCGTTCCTTTGACCATATCCTAACCTATGAGACTATTCTCTCTCTAAAAACCCTATCCCTAACTTATTTTATCTAGATCTACTTGTGTCAGAACCCGCACCAGTGAAAGGACACGAGACCGTGGGTACGTCCAGCCTACGCCACAGTATCGGCAGTAGAACGCTGTTCTAGGTCTCAGTCACAACTAAAAACAATATAATATACTCTTCAAACGGAGGACAATCTCCGAAGGATACAACTCAATCACAAAATAACTAAGAGAAATAATCAGCACAAAATGGAATAGATAGAAGCATCACAATGTTTAATACAAAACCAGATTTGGAGAAGTTTAAGTATTAACATCACCACACCCATAGAGTATGAAATAAATACAACTCATGAAATAACTTAAAATAACAACTAGACAATATAACCTAACAATCTACTCCAAGCTCTACTGGTGTCTCCTCTAGGCTAGCTGTAATCCTCCAAGTTATCTGTAAAATTTTCAACGTTATCCTGTCAGGACGGGAACGAGCACATATCTCTGAAAGCAGTTCCAAAGCATGGTAGAAAATATAGAGCGAGCAGTAGCATAAAATACTGTAAGAGATGTACATGAACAGTAAAAATAGACAAATCTGAGTACAGGAAAGTTGTATAGAAAATAAGAACTGTAGGTAAATATAAGTGATTTAGAGCACTAGATGGTTATATAATCGGTTTAGGTTTGCACATGTTTATTCTATGGTAACTCCATTATACTTGAGGGTATAACAAACATGCACAGTTTTATACTACTTATGAAATTAATCACATAACCACTTCTACTCACCCCTACCCCAATCAATACACGAGGATCTTGCGAAGTTATGTTACGTACATGATTGTTTGTTTACATGGAGCATATGTGAGCACATGAGAGTACATGAGAGCACGTGTGTACATGATGAAATACGGGTACAAGGAGTACATGATGCACATGGTAAAGTACATGAACATGAGATATACCCGATGTACCAGATAAGGGGATAACATCTTATGAAAAGATCCATATAGTACCAATCCGTGTTAACGACGTGTCAACATCAAGTAAAGTAGTCTAAAGCAGGCAATATAGATACTATAATGAATAAAAACGATCAGAGAATATACTCGTCTGATACCCTGAGCAACTGATATGTATAGATGTCCAAACTGGAGTCACAGAATCCTATTTAGAACAATATATGTTATAATGTGTTCAATATGTAATAATCGAAGTTTACAATACGATCTACATGATTCTAGGTCAAAGTCAACTCTAAGTCAACTTTGGTCAACCTTTAGTCAAACTAGGTCAACATCTAAGGCTAACTTGGTCAACTGTCTAGGGTTTGGTCAAACTCTAGTCAACTTATCATTTAGGCCTAGTCGGTCAATTTCTAGGTCATCCTTAAGATAAGCTAGCTCATAATTTCTAACCATAGGCTAAATACCCTAGGATACCTAAGATACCATATCACAATTCACATATATAACATTTTCTCATAATATAACTTATACATATCATTACCTATGTTATATCACATATATATACACTACCATATATATATATATATATATATATATATATATATATATATATATATATATATATATATATATTTTATATACACTACCATATATATATATTATATATATAAATATATATATATATATATATATATATATATATATATATATATATATATATATATATATATATATATTATATATATATATATATATATATATATATTATATATATATATATATATATATATATATATATATATATATATATATATATATATATATTTTATATATATATATATATATATATATATATATATATATATATATATATATATTTTTTTTTTTTTTTTTTTTTTTTTTTTTTTTATATATATATATATATATATATATATATATATATATTTTATATATATATATATATATATATATATATATATATATATATATATATCAATACACACATATAAGCATACAAATAGGAATCACTAACCTACCATATATATCAATACTCTTAAATATAGCCATAATATGTATATCATATACATAAATCTCACCCAAAGACACTCTACTAACCTCTCTAATATACTCACACGCCCATAGCCTCTCAAACCAATATACTGCTACATGCTAATATACTTGTTAAGACAAACATCAATATACTCTAACCTACTGTTGCACTACCTCTCTATTACATTAACTAGCCTCCCTTCACTTGACACACATAGGTATCCCCAACCATGTATTGATGTAATGAGGCCTAACTCCTCATTCCAAAATGTGCATCAAAGTGCACTACAACCCCTGCCAACATACTAAAATTGCAAGTGCAAAAGGCCCTGCATATAACCGTCTATAAATATATACTAACCACCCTCATATAATTATAACTGATACACATGTATGAAGGCTAAAACCTAGATAATATGGCTGTTACAAGTTATTCTTATAAGTTGAGGTATAGAGTTAAACTCAAATGGAGGTGTGAGCAGTTACAAGGAATAAAACTCCACAGAGTGTGCAGGACAGATGCAATGCAGGACATAAGATTGAATGTGAAATGGTTGCAGTTGTATGCCAAGTTGGGGCAGAACATGCTAATGCAATGTACATACAGAGCAAAATGTAGTATTTTATTCAATTGGCAATGAAGTGCCACAAAGGGTGAGGTGTAGGTGATGGTTGACTGTACATGTGACTGTTTGCAGGCATCCTACATACAAGATAATTCTAATAAAATAACTTTATATGTAGTGTACCAAGTTGAGGCATGATATGTTAAGATGTTAAGTGAATATATCATTATTGGACTGTGTAGTATGCTAGTCAATGCAAGGAAGTGTAGTGGAGTGTAAATGCAGGATATGAGAATTCAGATACCTGACAAGTATGATACCACACGAACATATGCATAATGTAACACTTTGGTGATCTCCTATATACAGGACTTGCCATGACAGAGGAGTGTGGCAGCATGTTAAAGTGTTCAAATGCGAGTAAGGGGTGTGAAATGAAATAAAAGTGAAGGACATGCAAATATGATTAGGTGTAGTGAACAGATCATAAAAAGGTGTGCAGTAAAAATTCTGATATACAGACATATATGAAGGAAAGGAAATGCAATGCACATGAGTTATGCAAGTGGAGAATGCTGTGAATGTTGGAAATTAGTGAACTAACAAAAGTAGGACAATTAGATATGGTCTGAACTAAGGAGATCTGAAATGATACTTAAAGGTATCATTCAAAGGATACATAAAGGATTTGGACTTGGCCATGATATGTGAAATGAACATACAAAGAGGATTGATATCTACCGCTTGGAACTGAACTAATGGTAGGGTCAACATGCAAATGATGTGCAGTGAGGAGTATGGCATGATTTCACATTTTACAGTGAAGGATAGAGTGAATGCAGGATATGTAGTGTCAGTTAGTGAAGAGTGAAACCAGGTGTCAAGTGTCAAGTGTGAACAAATAATAAAGTACTGTAGTGTTAACAAGTGCAGTGTGTCAGAGTATGTATCAAGTGGCTGTGTCCATAGCAAAGTGCAGCAGTGAAGAGTGTCATAGTGTAATGTAGTACAGACATGTAGATGAGTGTCAAGCAACACAATGTGCAACATGTAGATGTAAGCAGTGAGTGTCAAAGAGTGATACAAATGTAGATAATGAAGTGTTCGAGTGTCTGATGATGATCTGCAAAGCAAAATACAGCCTACCAAGTGTGTGTGAGTGAAATATGTGTGTGCAATAAGTATGTGTGATGCTACAAAGCTAAGTGCAGTGAATGAAGTCCAATATGCAGGACACTCAAATTGAGTGCAGGAAAGTGTCGAGTGTATCTACAAAGGCAAGTGTGCAGGCAACAAAGAATTGTGCAGACAATGTGTGCAAAATGTGAGTGTGAACTTGAGTGTCAAGATGTATCATGTGAATGTGAACATGTGTTACAAATTATCAGTGTATCAGAATATGTACACTGTGACATGGGTGTGTGTATGTCAAAGTGATGAGTGAATAGGTGAATGAGTGTCCATACAAGACAAGTGCACAGTCATGTGAACATGTGTCAAATGTGTGTTACAGTGTATCCAAGTGTCATAGAGTGTCCATTAGGTGTCAAATACCAACAAAAAGTACAAGTGCACAGATGTACTTCAGTGCTCGACTGCTCTGAGCTGGATCTGTGGCTAATACTACTAATTGAAATCACCACCAATTGAAACCACACAACCATGGGAGTGTATCAAACACTGCCCCTACCTATTCCAGTCGCTAGGAGGTAGAATCGTGTCGTGTCGAGTGAGCACGAGGGCTGTGGTAGCAGGGCATGCTACTGTGTAGTACAACAACCCTATCGAGCATCCCCGTACCCAAAAACACCAATCAATACATCACTAATTCAACTTAGTCATTTATCATTGCAATCTACAAATATTAGGCTACCTAAATATGTAATTTACTCTGAAATTAGAGAACAAAATATCCTATGGGGCATTTCATCAAACACATGAGACACGTATCCGATACTCTTACGATTCGTATCCCAAATGGATTCGAATTCGAACCAAACTTAGCCTAATGCTAGGGAGACCCTAAATAAATGCATCTATGGAAAGAAAAAAGAAATTAGAAAGGTTTAGAGGCTGTTACCAATTGGAAGTTGGAATCCTAATAAAAATTCTCTTGAAATGATCTCCCACCAAATCCAATGGTCAAATTGCCCCCAAATCCCTCCTAGCTAGCCAATAGAGACCTCATCTACTCAAGGGGAGTGGTTTGCAATTGGTTTAGTTGAATTTGGAGTTGATTTGGTGAAAGGAGACAATTTGGGAAAGAACACAATTAGGGTTAGGGTTTCAATGAAAAAGGGGAAGAAGGGGGCTAATGATGAGTTATATAGAGTGAGGGACCGATCTTGGCTGGCCATAAGGTTGGGCTAGGGTTTAGGTCAAGTCACAATAGCCTAAAGGCCTTTCAAAGTTGTCAAATCAAGCCCCTTTGCTAAAGGCCCAAACTAGCACCTTGTTTCTATTCTTTAACTAGGTTCTAAGTGCTTTCTAGCTATATTAGAGTCTAATTACTAATCTAATTACATTAGCTAGGTCTCCATGGTCATGGTTAGTCTCTAGACTAAGTTGTTCTAAGGTTTTACTAGCATTCTAAGGTTTCACTAGCAAATAACAAAATTTCAATACATTAAATTAATTAATATTAAAATAATAAAAAATTCACCAATTTATCACAAACATGATTTAAATCCATTATTTAATAACTAACATGATCAGTTTACAAAAGTTCAAAATTACTCTCATTTTAGAAAATTGGTAGTTACAACTTGATTCCTTAATAGTCTTTATTTCGTGTTTTATCTTGTTCCTTTTTTATTTTCATGCGTTAATTAGAAACCCTCATTATTTACCCAAACCCTACCACAATCATTAAGCCTAACCATATTTTTCCACCTAATTGTTTTGCTTCACTCTTTGAGAAATTTTTATTCCTCCGTGATTTTTGCAAACCTTGTTTCTTCTGATTTCCTTGTGCAAAAATGGAAATTTGATCATGACACCCTTCAGTAATATGGGACTAGATTAGAAAACCCCATAAGAATAGATTAAGGGTATAGTTGATTATGATGATTGTCCGATTACAACATAATATGTAAAATTGGTCATGAGTTGAATCATGTGATAGAACTTACTAAATGAAGTAAGGAATGCGAGACTGTATTTTATACGATCAAAGATGGATAAATGTCTCAATATATATATATATATATATATATATATATATATATATATATATATATATATATATATATATATATATTTTTTATATATATATATATATATATATATATATAGTACAAAAAATATATATATATATAGTACAATTGATGCGTGAAAATTGTTTTACATGGTATTTTGATTTCAAGGTTACTCTTTGATCGAAAATGGAAATTTCTATTCTTGGTGCCTTAAGGGGTTAAATTTTTATGAAGATTATAGATATGAAGTTAAGATGAGTTGATTTTCACCTTCATAAATTAAAGATTTTTGGGATTTCAATTTCAGAATATTATGAAGGACGAAATTTGGTTGAGCGAAATATTGGAGATTTAATTCAAAGTTTTGGGACTGTTGAAAATTCTATTATGAGATATCAAATTGAGAATATATCTCAAGGAATCAAATTTTTGTGAGTTAAATTCTTGGGATAATTATTCAAATAGAACTAAAGAAAAGAATATGGGTTTCAAGGAAATAAAATTTTGTGATAAAGATCGAGGAGAAATCAATTGTGAACTCTTATTATGAATAAGAGGATAGGTGATGAATCAAAGGCGATATTAAACACGACTCATGTAGCTCCCCTTCCCAGTAAAATTTTTTTAAAATATTTTATTATTTATTTGATTTAAATGATGGTTTTTAGATTTTTATAAATGATTATTTAATTAATTATTACGGTGGATGACTTTAGCCATGATGGAGTTTTGAAGTACAAGACGGCTAGGAATCATGGCACGGATAGTGCCGTAGCGTGCATGGACTAGTGTTTAGCCATGGTAGGGGAAGGCCAAGCCATCGATATGTCCTAACTAGGAAAACCAGGCCATGCTATAGAATGGCCATTAGAAATAGTTTGATTAATTATTATTAGATTATTAACTTTGCAGGAACCCGGTTGAACCAAACTAGCCCAGATTGGACCCGAACTAAGCTCAAGCCCCAGGCAGACATATAGAGAGACCAAAAACGTCCATGTAGGTAGACAGATGTATATATACGTATTAGTAGTCCATTTTATAGCCTAGTGATCAATTCTATAGTGGAATATTTAATATTTCATATTAAGTATTTTTTTCTGTTACTATTATTATTGCTATTAATCATATATATAAATATATAATTATTACTAGCTGTTTCCCCGTCTTCTAGCAAATGAATATAGAAAGAGAATTAGTAATTTAAAGTATATATATATATATATATATATATATATATATATATATATATATATATATATATATATATATATATATATATAATATATATATATATACATATATATATATATAGTAGATAAATAAATATATAAATGTATATATACATATATATAAAAATATATATGTGTATATATTGTATATGTGTATTTATATATAAATCCATAAATGTATATGTGCGTATGTGTATTTATATAAAAATATAAATATATTGTATACGTGTATTTGTATATAAATATATTATAAATATATGTATAAGTATATACATAGGTACTTATGAGTGTATATATATAAATATATATTATATATGGGTGCATGTATATATATAGATAAAATATATATAGATAAAAATATATATAGATAAAAATATATATAGATAAAATATATACGCATATGTATATAAGTATAGCAAATAGAAATGAATAGGAAAGCAGCCCTTGAGCCAACCCCAGCCCAACTGAGCTCGGGCTCAAACCAGCCTGGATGGGCCAAACCCAGCCTAGTCGGCCAGGACACAGGCCTTTGCTTCCCAGCAAAGCTCGGGCATCCCTGTAAAACATGAAGCCAGGCCCCGAGCCCATCACCTATACACGCGCACAAGTGTATACATACACGCGAGAGACGGAGAGAGATGAATATGAGAAAACCCTAACACCAGAGCACCACCCGTCCCTGGGCGACCAACCCGCGCCGCTCGCCGCCGGTGCAGCCACCACGTGCGGTCGTGAACCGCCGCCTGAACCGAGGCCGCACGCGGGTTGACAGCAGAACAGAGCAATGCTCTGTTTCGCACAGCAGCGAGGTACGTGTATTCTAATGCTATTTTTTTCCTGGTCGCTCAATGGTTTTCGAATCCGTAAATTCCTACGAATAGCCCTTATGACCCTCTAGAGATCCTAACAAATAGATCCCAACGGGATCGACCGGTCGATTCACAAAATTGACACGAAGTCGACCTAAAACCATGGTTGTGTTGACAGAATCGGGTTGGCAACTACTCATGTTTGAAGGCGATCCCTGATCAATCTATTAAGAATTTTAGGAATCTATTTGAAGAGCCTTTTAGACAACCTATAGGATAGCAGAAACAAATTGGTAGTTTGGAATTTTGTCGATTGAGTAGAAAGTTAACAGTTATTCAAAATAGGAAAAAACCTAAGAAAACAGTTTTGAAAAAACTAGAAAACTCATCCACACGACGTACGTCCCACCAAACCGGACGACATAGTCGCGAACCGAAGGCATCGAAAGCTGCATAACGGCTTCGTGGTCGTGTGGGCTTTGACGGAATTCGAATTGGTCGCGTGTGCGCGACGAATTTGATACGTATCCGTCAAAATTCCACGTATCGGCCTCTGTGCAAATTTCCTAATTACTTCGTGCACGTTACTCAGATCGAGACGAAACTTCTGCCAACAGGACGGTGTCGTTTTTCTGGTCCTGTATGCCAAGTGTGGTCCAATTCTGAGACAGTTGAATAAGAACACCGTTTTGTGGGCCCCACGGTCCGACTCAACGGGCGATTTTGTGCACGGCACGCCAAAATCCAACTCTGGACATACGATTGGGTTCGTATTGGAAAATCGGATTCGTAGACAGATAGTTTGATAACTTTAGAGACCATTGACTCTGGCACGCTTTTCGGTGCAAAGCAAGTCCAACGACGGACATCATTTCTGTCCGAAATTATCGTTTTGCCCCTGTGTCCAGAATTGGACTTAAGAACAGGCAATCCTAGCTAATTTGACTTTTCTGAAAATGTTGGAAATGTTTATTTCAGCTTTTGGAGATAGTTATGATGATTTGGACTCATCGACTTACCAGTTGACTATATGTTGTTGGATCTGCGTGCAACCTCCAGGCAAGTATACCTTGCCTTCCTCTATAGTTTATTTTCATGCTTATAGTACACCTGTCTTAGTATGTTATCTTGAGTTATCTTAGTTGCTATAGCTTTATGTGATACCATATTTACTAGTTTATTGTCTTGCTTGTATATCAGTGTTTCATGACTTGATAGTGTAGTTATACCAGGCTTGTTTACGACATGGATCATGCTAGAGTTGTCCTTACCTGTGTCATAACTGAGTTGTATCGTGTCTTCACCTATATCTTGACTGAGTCGTGTCTGCAAGTATGTATGAGTGAACTGCTATTCCTTTGTCTTTCCCACAACCTACGAGTCCACACACTGGGCGAGGGTTGTCCTTTGCCCCTGCGAGTCCACATACGGGACGAGGGTGATTTGTCTTGAAACTGACCTGTGAGTCCATTCGAGGCGAGGGTTAGTATTCCATTTATCTTCCACCAGTTCATTTAAGCATACTTGATCCCGTATCCGTGTTCATAGTTACCTGTCAGTAGCCACATGTCAGTTTCCTGTCTAGTTCCTGTTTATACCCTGTATATATTATTGCATGATTAAACTATTAGATAGACATGTTTTATGTATCTTGCTAGTCCTCTGAGGAGCTGATGATCTCTTCAGGTTTAGCGATTGTATGGAGTTAGTTAGCAGAGCAGGATGATAGAGGATTGTGATACATGATACAGGTATTTGCTTGTGATATTTCTTTATTATCCACTCGTGCTTTATATTCAGTACCATGATATACACTTCTTATTTATAGACTCACATCATTCTTAGAGTCTAATCGAACAATATGTTAATAGGCTGCAGACCATGATCTATACTTGTTCATTCTTGTTTATATGATTCATGTGGATTGAGATATAGTTTAGATTAGACATGATACCATGACCTTGACAGCTTATAAGTACTCGAGTCGGGCTGGAGTCCGCTCGATATGTAGCTGGCTTGCTCACGAGCTCGCATCCGAAAAGCGGATGCGGGTCGTGACAAGTTATTGTGGTGGCCCATGCAGGTCAGAGCATATCGTATCGGTTACGTAACTGTACTGATACGAGCCTGCGCACCTGACTAAACCTTAGAAATCTCAATCCACACTGCCTTGAAAATTCTCCTAGAAATTCTCTACGTCCTTGAAAACCTCATACTTGCTCTCGATTATACTTTCTTGCTTCATGTGCCATTGATTCTCGTCCCTTTTATTTCGGGGTGGCCAATGATCGTGCTGACTAAAATTTACCACAAATTCTTAAATTATATTATAATATTGCATGATTATTGAGTTTTGCTTGTTTATAGATATGAGGGATTATAGTTGTCATATGCCTAGATGTCTGCCGGTAGAATTGTTAGCAACTAACTAGAAGGTTGTAAGATTTTAGTGACTATATTTTGATGTAGTATGACCAAAGGCGGATAGAAGTCCTCAAGTATTCGGAGTGATGAAATGACTAAAGAAGGTTATACAATAGTTTGAGAAATTAAAATTTGAGGAGATTAAGGTAGTAGCAGACTTTGAAATATTAAGGGATAGTCATGACTTAGAATTTCGAGGACGAAATTATTTTTAAGGTGGGTAGATTTGTAGCTCCCCTTCCCGGTAAATTTTTAAAATATTTTTATTATTTATTTGATTAAATGATGGTTTTTAGATTTTTATAAATGATTATTTAATTAATTATTACGGTGGATGACTTTAGCCATGATGGAGTTTTGAAGTACAAGACGGCTAGGAATTATGGCACGGATAGTGCCGTAGCGTGCTTGGACTAGTGTTTAGCCATGGTAGGGAAATGCCAAGCCATCGGTGTGTCCTAACTAGGAAAACCAGGCCAAGCTATAGAATGACCATTAGAAATAGTTTAATTAATTATTATTAGATTATTGACTTTGCAGGAATCCGGTTGAACCAAACTAGCCCAGATTGGACCCGAACTAAGCTCAAGCCCCAGACAGACATATAGTAAGACCAAAAATGTCCATGTAGGTAGACAGATGTGTATATACGTATTGGCAGTCCATTTTATAGCCTAGTGATCAATTCTATAGTGGAATATTTAATATTGCATATTAAGTATTTATTTATGTTATTATTATTATTGCTATTAATCGTATATATAAATATATAGTTATTACTAGCTGTTTCACCGTCTTCTAGCAAATGAATATAGAAAGAGAATTAGTAATTTAAAGTATATATATATATATATATATATATATATATATATATATATATATATATATATATATATATATATATATATATATATATATATATATATATATAGTAGATAAAAAAAAATATATATATATATATAGTAGATAAATAAATATATAGTAGATAAATAATAGATAAAAAAAAATATATAGTAGATAAATAAATATATAAATATATGTGTACATATATATAAAAATAAATATATGTATATATTGTATATGTGTATTTATATATAAATCCATAAATGTATATGTGCGTATGTGTATTTATATAAAAATATAAATATATTTTTTTTATATAAAAATATAAATATATTGTATATGTGTATTTGTATATAAATATATATTATAAATATATGTATAAGTGTGTATATATATATATGTATATATATACATAGGTACTTATGAGTGTATATATATAAATATATATTATATATGGGTGCATGTATATATATAGATAAAATATATACACATATGTATATAAGTATAGCAAATAGAAATGAATAGGAAAGCAGCCCTTGAGCCAAGCCCAGCCAAACTGAGCTCGGGCCCAAACCAGCCTAGATGGGCCGAACCCAGCCCAGTCGGCCAGGCCATAGGCCTTTGCTTTCCAGCAAAGCTCGGGCATCCCAGTAAAACATGAAGCCAGGCCTCGAGCCCTTCACCTATACACACGCATAAGTGTATACATACACGCGAGAGACGGAGAGAGATGAATATGAGAAAACCCTAACACCAGAGCGCCACCCCTCCCTGGGTGACCCATCCGTGCAGCTCGCCGTCGGCGCAGCCACCACGCGCGACCGGGAACCGCCGCCCGAACCCAGGCCGCACACGGGTTGACAGCAGAACAGAGCAATGCCCTGTTTCGTACAGCAGCGAGGTACGCATATTCTAATGCTATTTTCTTCCTGGTCGCTCAATGGTTTTCGAATCCGTAAATTTCTACGAATAGCCCTTATGACCCTCTAGAGATCCTAACAAATAGATCCCAATGGGATTGACCGGTCGATTCACAAAATTGACACGAAGTCGACCTAAAACCATGGTTGTGTTGACAAAATCGAATTGGCAACTACTACTGTTTGAAGGCGATCCCTGATCAATCTATTAAGAATTTTAGGAATTTATTTGAAGAGCCTTTTAGACAACCTATAGGATAGTAGAAACAAATTCGTAGTTTAGAATTTTGTCGATTGAGTAGAAAGTTAACAGTTGTTCAAAATAGGAAAAAAAACCTAAGAAAATAGTTTTGAAAAAACTAGAAAACTCATCCACACGACATGCGTCCTGCCAAATCGAGCGACGTGGTCGCGAACCGAAGGCATCGAAAGCTTTGTAACAGCTTCGTGGTCGTGTGGGCTTTGACGGAATTCGAATTGGTCGCGTGTGTGCGACGAATTTGATGCGTATCCGTCGAAATTCCCCGTATCGGCCTCTGTGCAAATTTCCTAATTACTTCGTGCACGTTCGTCAGATCGAGACAAAACTTGCGCCAACAGGACCGTATCATTTTTTGGTCCTGTATGCCAAGTTTGGTCCGATTCTGAGACAGTTGAATCCGAACGCCGTTTTGCGGGCCCCACGGTCCGACTCAACGGGCGATTTTGTGCACGGCACGCCGGAATCCAACTCTCGACATACGGATGGGTTCGTATCAGAAAATCGGATCCGTAGACATGTAGTTTGACGACTTTAGAGACCATTGACTTTGGCACGCTTTTCGGTACAAAGCGGGTCCAACGACGGACATTATTTCTGCCCAAAATTACCGTTTTGCCCCTGTATCCAGAATTGGACTTAAGGACAGGCAATCCTAGCTAATTTGACTATTCTGAGAATATTGAAAATGTTTATTTCAGCTTTCGGAGACAGTTATGATGATTTGGACTCATCGACTTACCAGTTGACTATATGTTGTTGGATCTGCGTGCAACCTTCAAGCAAGTATACCTTGCCTCTCTCTATAGTTTATTTTCACGCTTATAGTAAACCTGTATTAGTATGTTATCTTGAGTTACCTTAGTTGCTATAGATTTATGTGATACCATATTTACTAGTTTATTGTCTTGTTTGTATTTCATTGTTCCATGACTTGATAGTGTAGTTATACCAGGCTTGTTTACGACATGGATCATGCTAGAGTTGTCCTTACCTGTGTCATAACTAAGTTGTACCATATCTTCACCTGTATCTTGACTGAGTCGTGTCTGCAAGTATGTGTGAGTGAACTGCTATTCCTTTGTCTTTCCCACAACTTGCGAGTCCACACACGGGGCGAGGGTTGTCCTTTGCACCTGCGAGTCCACATACGGAGCAAGGATAATTTGTCTTAAAACTGACCTGCGAGTCCATTCGAGGCGAGGGTTAGTATTCCATTGATCTTCCAGCACTTTATTTATGCATACTTGATCCCGTATCCGTGTTCATAGTTACCTGTCAGTAGCCACATGTCAGTTTCCTGTCTAGTTCTTGTTTATACCCTATATATATTATTGTAAGATTAAACTGTTAGATAGGCATGTTTTATGTATCTTGCTAGTCCTCTGAGGACCTGATGATCTCTTCAGGTTTAGCGATTATATGGATTTAGTTAGCATAGCGGGATGATAGAGGATTACGATGCATGATACAGGTATTTGCTTGTGATATTTCTTTATTATCCTCTCGTGCTTTATATTCAGTACCATGATATACTCTGCTTATTTATAGACTCACATCATTCTTAGAGTTTAATTGAACAATATGTTAATGGGCTGCAGACCATGACCCATACTTGTTCATTCTTGTTTATATGATTCATGTGGATTGAGATATAGTTTAGATTAGACATGATACCATGACATTGACAGCTTATACGTACTCGAGTCGGGCTGGAGTCCGCTCGATACGTAGCTGGCTTGCTCACGAGCTCGCATCCGAAAAGCGGGTGCGGGTCGTGACAACTCAAGTATCGAGTTATTGCTCTTAAATTTAGTCGAGAAAGTTATCAATCTATTTTTTTTACACATTTAAAGATTAAGGGTAGTGTTGATTGGATTTGAAATTGATAGATGTCATATGATCATCATCTAAACTATGTCGTAAATTTATTTATTTTAGTAGTCTAAATTCTGATTATTCAAAAATTGTTTGTCTTTCCATTGTATGCCTTACCTTCTCCTCACTGAATTGTCACGATCCGATTCCGTAGAATCAATAGTCATCTTCCGGGCTTGATGTCGTGCGAACCTAAATTGCGATCGCACAAGACATAGTCATATGGTTATCTGAAACACAACAACAAGAGAATACGAAGAGTAGATTGAACACACATTATAAAGAAGGAAACATAAGCTTTATTGATAATGAACATCATTTTACAGACTCGATACAAAGTCGTCGGACGGGCTTTTTACAAACTTACTCCATTACAAAATGAATGTCGATGAGATAGCCGTTCCATACATTTCATCCTTTAGTTGCTACAACCAGTAATAAAAAATCCCCCTAGGATGGTAGGGAGTCGCTCCATCTGTCTTCCGGTCTTCGACATCAGAGTCTTCAAAAGATTTGGATCTAGGCTTCGGCCGCACGGACGAAGCTTCAAAACACAAGATCGTTGCCTTCCTTCACGTAGCACGATCCTCCTGATTTATCGCACCTGTAGAGAGAGCGACGATCAGTACAATCAACATATACTGGCAAGTGACTAATTAATTTCCAAGCTCTCATTTGGTTCAAGAATTTAGATAAAACATGTAACTTGTTTATTTGTGATCTCTCTAACCATCTTAGTTATTTTTCATGCGAACAGTTTGGCAAAACATAAACTAAGTGAATTATGCTAGAATTTTCCCCGGCAGAGCATGCCGTGCAAAATAAAACTTACCATCACCTTCCTTGTTAGTTGATAATGATAATATTAGGTGTATTACCCACAAGTCTTCGACGTTAGTTAGCGATCCTGGACATAGCTTGGTAAACGGGATCCTTGCACCATAAGTAGCGAGCTCCGATGCAAGTCCACGAACTACCTGTTACTACACACTCAGCTCGGCTATACCACGTTTCCCTCATGGCCGGATCGGTCCCCTGGCCCAAGGCTTTTCGATCCGAAGAAACGGTAAAAACACCCTTGTTGACAAGTTGTCCAATGACCGTGTTATGTTAATAAGGTATAATTTAGGGTATCGTTGGGGCTGTTAAGTAATCGATTCATTTATTTGGTTGTTTTGCAGACCTAAAATAATTCTATCTCTTTTCTAAACATCTCATCTTTTCTCTTTTAGAATATAGGACTTGTATTTTTCAAGCAAATCATTCAAATTTGATACCATTACCCGAGTTCTCATTTTGAAATGGAGGGTCGAGACGAAGGAGGTCAGCCACTCACCTTGAGTTTGCTCGAGGCAAGAGAACTTGTTGGTCGCGCTAGACGTCGCCAACGCGATGACCTAAAATCGCACAAGCAACCGATTAGAACACTGTATTATTCAAGAAGTTCGATTGGAAACGCGAGTTTGAATTGTAAGCCATGAAAACCATCGAAAATATTTACGAAAACATATTCAAAAAACAAAGCAAAAACCAACGCAAGCGGCATTAAAAATAGAGCAACGGGAGGTCTCTTTCGACTCAGCCGCAGAGTCAATCCTTGAGGCGCAACCCACTGAATATGGGACTTGGTTCCGAAGAAGCCATTCCATAACAGAGAATGGATCTTAATTCAACCGTTTCCGTTTGACTGATTCCATCGATCCCGACCTATCGGTCCCGACCGAATCGATGGCGACAGTGTTCCTTTCTTGCGCACCCAGTGGACGGAGAACGGGGTACATTGTAGGGACGGGGCACTACACCATAACCAACTAAGAAAAAGTTTCATCCTCGAAACTTAAGAATAGAACCTACCTCTACGAGAACAATGAAGGAAATTTTTCTTCATTTCTGACTCAAGCTTCCACGTCGACTCCTCGATCGAATGGTTTCTCCAGAGGACACGGACGAAAGGAATGGAACGGTTATGGAGAAGTTTATCATTGCGCTCCAAGACTTGTACAGGCTCTTCAACATATGACAAGTCCGCCTTCAGATCCAGCTGACCCAAATCTACCACATGGCTCGGATCGTACACGTACTTCTACAATTATGAGACGTGGAAGACGTTGTGTACCTCCGACAACGTAGGCAGTAAAGCAATTTGGTAAGCTACTAGGGCGATTCGCTTCAATATTTTGAACGGACCAACAAATCTTGGGCTTAACATCTCTTTCGTGCCGAATTTGGTAACTCCACGCATGGGCGTCACTTTAAGGAATACTTGGTAGCCTTTTAAGAATTCGAGGGGGCATCGGTGCATGTCGACATAGCTATTTTGCTGACTCTGTGCTATCTTCATTCTCTCCCGTATCAATATGACCTTCTGTACAGTTTGCTCCACCAGTTCCGGGCAAAGTATCTGCCGTTCCCCTACTTTATCCCATCAAATGGGCGATCTACACTTTCGACCATACAAAGCTTCATACGGCACCATTTGGATGCTAGACTGATAGTTGTTGTTGTATGCAAACTCGACCAATGGCAGACGAACGTCCCAACTTGACTTCAAGTCGATTGTACAGAGTCGTAACATGTCCTCGAGAATCTGGTTCACCCGCTCTGTTTAGCCGTCAGTCTGAGGATGATAAGCTGAGCTAAACTTCAACATGGTCCCCAATGCTGAATGAAGACTACACCAGAAGCATGCTACGAACCGTCCATCCCCATCCGAGACGATAGATACTGGGACCCCGTGCAGCCGAATAATTTTATCAAGGTATATCTGAGCAAGGCTGGCGACGCTCCAATTAACTTTAATGGCTATAAAGTTCGCTGACTTGGTAAGTCGATCGACGATGACCCAGACGGAGTCTTTTCCCTATGACGTCCTCGGCAAGCCAACAACAAAGTCCATAGTGACATGATCCCACTTCCACTATAGAATGGCAAGGTTCTATATCTCTCCGCCCGGTCGCTGGTGCTCGACTTTAACTTGCTGACAGGCCATACACTTCGACACGAAGAGCGCTACGTCCCTCTTCATGCCATGCCACCAAAAGACAACGCGGAGGTCCTTATACTTCTTGGTGCTACCAGGATGCAAGGAATATTTTGAATAATGTGCCTCCGATATTATCCCCTTTCTAAGTTCTGCATCATCCGGAATGCATAGCCGTCCCTTCACTCGCAACACTCCCGACTCGTCCTCTGCAAAGTCGGACTGTGAAACCCATTATTTTGTAATTAATTATTTAATAGTGTTTAGTATTATTATTATTAGCATTTCTAAAAATTATTATTATTAATATTATTATTAAATATTTTTGGGTGAAAATGATTTCGAAAATAAATTTACAACATGGACTTTTGGATTTCAGACCCAGACCCGAGTCCGAACCCAGACCCAGGCCTGAGCCCAATCCCATTCTTTTTAAATCCTGATTTTGACTTGGTTAATCATTATTTATTAAAAAAAAAACTTAGTCTTCAGCTGGTTCCGTAGGACCAGCAACTAGCAAACCTATTCACCCCACTCCCTAACTTTCCTCCCCAACTCACTCTCCACCACACAGCAAACCCATCTCCAACGTTCACCATCACCCCCACCACTCTTTATCATCTCATTCCTTCCTCCCACCTCTTCACAGAAGAACAGATCCCTAACACTCTTATCTCTCTCTCTCGTACTCTCTCCCTCTCTGTTCTCTCTTCACCATTTTTTCCCCCAAAAAACTCTCACCAACTCCCCCTAAACTCTGTTGGAGAAACCCACTTCTCACCTACCCCATTCTCCAGAACCCCTTTACCTCGCACCCCACCGCGGATCCCCGACCGCCGATCAGCACCTCCGGCGACCGCCCCCGTCGCCGCCCTCGTCGGCTGTGCCCCGACGACCACTAGTCGACGCGCCTCCTCCCCGCGCCCTCCGGCGCACGCGGCCGCCAGCACCCCTCGGCGCCTCCCCGAGCCCTAGCTCGGTCGACCCCGCGACCAAGTGCGACCCTCGCAGCGTCGCCCCGACGCCAAGCCTCTGGCCGCGTTTTCCCCACAGCGCCGCCCCTTCTCGTCGACGCCGGCCGGCCACCCTTGGTCGCCCGCTTCGGCGCTACTCCCACTGTCACTCCGGCGCCCCCTTCGCCGCTGCTCTTTGGGACAGCACCTCTGGTCAGTTCTTCTCTGGCTAGCACCCTGCCGTGCCAGATTTCTGAGTTCTTCGGCGTTCGTCGTCGTCGACGCTGGTTCCAGCATTGTTTCGGGAACGTTCGCTGCTCTGGATTATCATTTTCTTTCTATTTTTATCATCTGAGAGCTCTAGCCGAGCAATCCGAGGTATAACCCCCTGTCCCGCTATTTTATTATTTATTGTCGATGATGAAATGGTCCCCGGTTCCCTTTGGGAATTTGGTATTAGCGACGTCGTATTTTTCCGGAACTTTCGGAAAGGTCCCGTGGATTATTTTGCATTCCCGAAATATTTCGGGAATGGTTTTTGATATGTTTTAGTTCTCCAGAAATTTTCGAGAACGTTCTGTGATTTGTGGATTTGGAATCGAACTTCCGAAATTATTTTGGGTCGTCCCGATTATGCTGTGGATTGGCTGTGGATATTTTATATATATAAAATGCGGGTTTTTCCCTGGTTTGGGACTTGCAGGAATTATCGGCGCCATTTTCCCAGTTTTTCGGTTGACCAAAAACAGAGAAGATGCTGCCCGATTTTTCCGTAAATCTTGGATTATTTTTAAAAATGAATTTAAAATGATTTTTCAGTATTTATTCGATATTTGATTTTGGGTGACGACCGTATCGGTCAATGGACCCGGATAAGTGCAAACGAAACCGGCCCCGTTCGGACGTTGAGGCAATTAGCCAAAATGAGGATCGGACCATTATCTGAGACTTATGATTTATCATTATTTTATTATTTATTTCTGTATACATTTATTTAATATTTTCAGTTAGGACTAACGGTAGTTTATTCTTATTTCAATTTATGTAAATAAATTGTAATGGACATAAGCCCAGCTGGCTGGTCTGTGACTGTAATAGCTTAGATTTCTTGTCTTTCTGGTTTTACGAGTTTTTAATGTTTAACGATTAAAATGATTAAAAGTATTTTTCGTATAAAATTAATTAATATTTTCTCACTTAAAAATTGACCAGTTTATTAATAATTAAAAGTCACGTATTTCTCACTAAATAAGAAAAACTAGCTTTGTATTTATAATTATAGAAAATACCGAGTTTTCATAAATAATCTGGCAACGACGAGTTTTTCCGAATTCAAAGTTAAAACGATATTTTCCCTCGCATTAACTACAACGCACTAATAATCGCGTTTTGCTTGTGTTAGCAAATTTAAAATTGACTAGGGAACAGTTTAGAGATTGCAACTAGCCTAGTTAGCATTGACGATGCTTGGTTTCTGAGACAGCTTATCGAATGTAGGATCTCGAGGAAGAGTCCGAATTTTCATCCCGACGTATCAACCTTTCTAGTCCAGTCAAACCTGAGGCAAGTACATTTTGTGTTAGTTTACAATTATTTAGTAATTGTTTTATTGCAAGTTTAAACCACGATACAACACGGAACTCTCTTTGAGAGCATTGACTGTAACTACTGTAACTATTGGGAACTGGGGGAGTAGTGTAATGAGTATGACCACATCCAAACTACTGTAACTACTGTAACTATTAGCTTACTCCTCATACACACGGGGATGAGCTGTACCTTCCTGTAACAAACCCAAGCCGGTCATATGTCATTACCTATTCACATCACAGAACTGTAACTGTTTTAAAACTGTAACTGCTGGAATTGTTGATTTCAAAACTGTTTAAAAGTGCATGATTCAATTATTATTTCAATTGTCAAATTAGCATGAATTGTACTTTGCTCCCTCCTGACTGGAGACCCAACATTTTAGGTATCACTGATGAGGCTTTGTTCCGCGATATTTTCCGAGGTCCCAACTAGAAGACGAGGATTTCGAGACTGATAAGCTGTGTACCTAGAGTTTTCTTTTCTTCTTGATGTATGTAGAAAATGGTTTAAGTTGTATCTTTCACTTCATTGTAAAAGTTCAATAAAGTTTTAAATTTTCGAATTTTGAGTTGTGACAAATATAGATGTTGTTGTGGTTACCTGCTAATGGAACAGCTTACTGCCGCCGTCTCAACAACGGTGCAGGCTGGGCATGATCCGGTTCGACCCAATTATTTGGGATCAGGTCGTGACATGTTTTTAGTGGTGGTCCATACAGGTCAACATACCTAGAAACAATTAGAACACTAGAACATTGATTTGTCACAACATAGGTCCGAATTATATATATATAAATATTTTTGTTTGATTATAGACTGGTAGGCTACCTTGATTATGTTTGCACCCTAAACCTTCCAGAATCTAACCAAGGATAAGACCAATCATGCTGGCGATGAGTTGTCATCTCCGGATCATACCCCATCTCCTCAACCAAGTCCAGGGTCTTTTCCCTCGCGGCTGATTGACCGTCCCCATAATGCATCCAGTGAAGTTTTCACTACACTGGCGATTCCTACCTCTTCTCAAACTTACATTTCCTTGGTGGAGTATCCATTCCTGTTGCTCCACCAGTACCAGCAAACACCTCCCAAATGGTTGCCCTATTTTAAAAAATCCTGGAGTTCCAGAAAGCTCAAGATGAAGCCCAACAGGAACAGATGAATATCACGAGAGAAGACATGAAGAACGTCAATGATGTAGCCTTAGCTATCTCCAACCAAGCTGGAGCGGAACCTCGTCCTAGGAGGGATACCCCTGAATCTAGAAGATATTTGGGTCCCATCAAGTACTCTACTTTCCGGCAGTCTTGTCGTAAGAGGCTATTGGCTTGTGACTATTGCAAGAGGCCTGGTCATCAGGCCGTTAGTTGCCACAAGAGATTGGGACAATATTTGGCATATGGATCCGCTGAACATCGGGTAAAGGATTGCCCCTTATCTTTCCATCATACCAGAGCTCATATCCCAACAACACCTGTTAGGCCACAACCTAGGGACCCTCTTCCTATCCAGCAGACCCTGCCCCTTACAATAAGGCATGATGCATACTCGAGGTTCATAGAAGATGAAGCAGTTGGATACTGCTCATGCAAGAGCCAGAACCATGAAGAATAGTACCTAGGACTGCTGAATAGCATTATCTATTTTTTTGGAAGTTGTAATAGGATGTCCTTAGATCAATCATAAGAGTTTTTGCTGTAATTCTCCACATGAATAAAAAATTCTTAGTTACACCTTTATGGTAGATGTTTTCCCTGATAGTCTTCCCGGTTTAGCCAAGATCTAGACATAGGATTCACCACTGGCCTAGTCCTCGGCTCTTTCCCTAATTCTAAAGGATGTTACAGAGTCAACCCGAAGGTGGCCAAGAAGATGAAGGACCAGATCAGTAAAGGCTCTAGGATTTATTCAGGGTGGAACTTCACCTTAGGGAACACCTATCTTGTTTGTGCCCAAGAAGGATGGAACAATGGATGTGCATCGATTACCAGACACTAAGGAACAAGTACTCTCTGCCCGGATCGAGGGTCTGTTTGATCCATTTGTGTGGAGTTAGGGTGTTTCGAAGTTTGATTTAAGATCTGACTACCATCAAATCAGAGTCAGGAAGGAGGACATTTCCAAGACGGCGTTCAAACACCAAGTATGGGTAGTTTTCTTTGGTCATGACGTTGGACTGACAAATGCTCCTGCTGTGTTCATGAATCTCATAAACAGAGTTTTTCATGAGTATTTGAATCAGTTTATCTTCTCCATAGATAACATTCTGATATATTCGAAGACTGAAGAAGAGCATGAAGAACATCTGAGGAAAGTTCTGAAAACTTTGAAGAAAAAGAAGTTTTATGGTAAGTTATCTGAACGTGGATTTTCTTTGACAAGGTAGATTTTTGGCCATGTTGTCAAGAGAAGAAATTTTGATGGAAGATAGCTGCTGTTGAAGGTGGTATACCCCAAGTTCAATTCGGAAGTTTTTTGAACTTGGCTGGCTACTATCAGAAGTTCGTGAAAGATTTTGCCAAGATTGCTGAGCCGATGACGAAGCTCACTTGAAGGAATGAAGAGTTCATCTGGACGAAAGATTGCCAGGCGGCATTGAGGAGCTGAAGAAGAGACTTACCACTACACCAATCCTTGCGCTACCCGCAGGAACCAGTGGTTTCTCAATTTACAGTAATGCCTCTGGAAAAGGACTGGGTTGCGTTCTTCAACAACATGGGAAAGTAATTGCTTACACATCTAGGCAACTACAGACTCATAAGAAGAATTATCCCACACCTAATTTGGAATTTGCTGCAATTATCTTTACTTTGAAGCTATAGAAGCATGATTTTTATGGAAAGGGAGTGAAAATATATATACGGACTACAAAAGTCTGAAATATGTCTTCACTCAGAAAGAGCTGAATGTTAGACTAAGAAGATGGCTGAAGCAGATGAAAGATTTCGACATCAACCTGCAGGTAAGGCTAATGTGATCGCTGATACACTTAGTCGATACCCAGTAGCGATGTTCTTAACCAAGGAGTGGCACCTACTAGAAGACGTCGAGAAGCTTGGACTGGAGATTATACTGCCTGGAAATTGAAGGAAGAAGCTGGATGCTGATTCAGTATTGATGAAGTTGCAAATAAGCTCGAGCATGATGGACAAAGTCAAGGAGACTCAGTTTCAAAACGAGGCACTTTGCAGGCTTAGAGATCAAGTGTTGGCAGGAACACTTAAGGGTTTCTAAATTGATCAGCAGTGGAACTCTGAAGAATGGTACGAGGCTTTGCGTATCGGCTGACAAACGGAGGAACGAGTTGATGAAAGAAATGCACCAGTCGCAGTATTCCATATATTCAGGAGCTAATAAGATGTATCGGAATATACCTCCATTGATTGGTGCTATGGAATGAAGAAGGACAATTCCAGGTATGGGATTAGATGTGAATTTGTCAACATGAGGAATTTAGCAAGAGAACAACAAGTTTGTTGCAGCCGCTAGACATTCCGGACTGGAATTGGGAGCACATAACGATGGACTATGCGTTAGGATTGCCTTGATTCCAAGGAGGGAAGAACACCATTTGGATTATTGTGGACCGACTGACTAAGTCAGCTCACTTTATTCCCTTCAAAGATGGTTTATCCACTAAGAAGTTGGCAGCATTGTACGAGAGGCACATCTATCGGATTCATGGAGTACCAAGGGACGAGCAATCAGAGGGGTCAACCCAGACGCTTGAAGATATATTGAGATTTTGCGTCTTGGAATTTGGAGGGTCTTGGGAAGACCAATTGCATTTGGTGGAATTCTCCTACAAACAACAGCTACCAAGCGAGAATTAGTATGACCCTATTTGAAGCTCTCTATGGACGTCGTTGTCGTACACCACTAGCATGGGACGACGTAGGAGAAAGAGTACTGCTGGGTCCAGAGATGGTGACTGACGCAATAGAGAAGGTGAATGCAAGCTTAGGATTACCCAAGACAGACAGAGGCATTGGATTGGTAGTAGTAGTCGACCGGTGAAGTTGAAGAAGGAGATATCATTTCTGTGAAGTTTTCTCCTACCAGAGGAACAATCAGTTTTGATGGAGCTGGAAATTGAGGCCAGGTACAACAGGTCATTTGAAGTTTAAGACGAGTTGGAAGTAGCGTACCCGTTAGCTCTACCAGCTAATCTTGAGAGTGTGCAACGTCTTCTACGTCACAGCTCAAACGCTACATTTCGGATCCGAGTCACATTTTGGATAATTCAGAGCTGAAGATTGGACTCAACCTTTCAGTGCCAGAGAAACCAGTTGCAAGCCTAGTCAGAGATGAGAAGAAAATCAGAATTTGAGCCATCACTTAAACTCCTATTCCTTATCTTTTTCGTTCTAAACTTGACTGATGCTGCTAAGTTAGCCTAGTTTGGCAAGCTATCTCTTTAATCAAGCTTGATCATGACTATATTTTATTGGGTGCACCCACTAATATATTGTCTAATCAGGATCGGTGCATGATGGTCTGATCAACCTCGTGTACTTTGGTTCGCTTTTGTATTTTTTCTGCGTGGATAATATCATAAATGAAACTTGTCTCTAAACTGTCTCATCCACGACTGCCTTGGAAATTCTTATGGTTGGACCTGAGTTACGGGCGCAGTACCCGTACCTGTTTGTCTTTTCTAACCTTACTTTAATTTCGAGGACGAAATTTTCTAAGGAGGGAAGATTGTGAAATCCATTATTTTGTAATTAATTATTTAATAGTGTTTAGTATTATTATTATTAGCATTTCTAAAAATTATTATTATTATTATTAAATATTTTTGGGTGAAAATAATTTCGAAAATAAATTTACAACATGGACTTTTGGATTTCAGACCCAGACCCGAGTCCGAACCCAGACCCAGGCCTGAGCCCAATCCCATTCTTTTTAAATCTTGATTTTGACTTGGTTAATCATCATTTATTAAAAAAAAAAAACTTAGTCTTCAGCTGGTTCCGTAGGACCAGCAACTAGCAAACCTATTCACCCCACTCCCTAACTTTCCTCCCCAACTCACTCTCCACCACACAGCAAACCCATCTCCAACTTTCACCATCACCCCCACCACTCTTTATCATCTCATTCCTTCCTCTCACCTCTTCACAGAAGAACAGATCCCAAACACTCTCATCTCTCTCTCTCGTACTCTCTCCCTCTCTGTTCTCTATTCACCATTTTTCCCCCCAAAAACTCTCACCAACTCCCCCTAAACTCTGTTGGAGAAACCCACTTCTCACCTACCCCATTCTCCAGAACCCCTTCACCCCGCGCCCCACCGCGGATCCCCGACCGCCGATCAGCACCTCCGGCGACCGCCCCCGTCGCCGCCCTCGTCGGTTGTGCCCCGGCGATCACTAGTCGACGCGCCTCCTCCCCGCGCCCTCCAGCGCACGCGGCCGCCAGCACCCCTCGGCGCCTCCCCGAGCCCTAGCTCGGCCGACCCCGCGGCCAAGTACGACCCTCGCAGCGTCGCCCCGACGCCAAGCCTCTGGCCGTATTTTTCCCGCAGCGCCGCCCCTTCTCGTCGACGCCGGCCGGCCACCCTTGGTCGCCCGCTTCGGCGCTACTCCCGCTGTCACTCCGGCGCCCCCTTCGCCGCTGCTCTTTGGGACAGCAACTCTGGTCAGTTCTTCTCTGGCCAGCACCCTGCCGTGCCCGATTTCTGAGTTCTTCGGCGTTCGTCGTTGTCGACGCTGGTTACAGCATTGTTTCGGGAACGTTCGCTGCTCTGGATTATCATTTTCTTTCTATTTTTATCATCTGAGAGCTCTAGCCGAGCAATCCGAGGTATAACCCCCTGTCCCGCTATTTTATTATTTATTGTCGATGATGAAATGGTCCCCGGTTCCCTTTGGGAATTCGGTATTAGCGACGTCGTATTTTTTCGGGACTTTCGGAAAGGTCCCGTGGATTATTTTGCATTCCCGAAATATTTCGGGAATGGTTTTTGGTATGTTTTAGTTCTCCAGAAATTTCCGGGAACGTTCTGGGATTTGTGGATTTGGAATCGGACTTCCGAAATTATTTCGAATCGTCCCGATTATGCTGTGGATTGGCTGTGGATAATTTATATATATAAAATACGGGTTTTTCCCTGGTTTGGGACTTGCAGGAATTATCGGCACCATTTTCCCAGTTTTTGGGTTGACCAAAAATAGAGAAGATGCTGCCCGATTTTTTCGTAAATCCTGGATTATTTTTAAAAATGAATTTAAAATGATTTTTCGGAATTTATTCGATATTTGATTTTGGATGACGACCGTATCGGTCAATGGACCCGGCTAAGTACAAACGAAACCGGCCCCGTCCGGACGTTGAGGCAATTAGCCAAAATGAGGATCGGACCATTATATGAGACTTTTTATCATTATTTTATTATTTATTTCTGTATACATTTATTTAATATTTTTAGTTAGGACTAACGGCAGTTTATTCTTATTTCAATTTATGTAAATAAATTATAATGGGCATAAGCCCAGCTGGCTGGTCTGTGACTGTAATAGCTTAGATTTCTTGTCTTTCTGGTTTTACGAGTTTTTAATGTTTAACGATTAAAATGATTAAAAGTATTTTTCGTATAAAATTAATTAATATTTTCTCACTTAAAAATTGACCAGTTTATTAATAATTAAAAGTCACGTATTTCTCACTAAATAAGAAAAACTAGCTTTGTATTTATAATTATAGAAAATACCGAGTTTTCATAAATAATCTGGCAACGACGAGTTTTTCCGAATTCAAAGTTAAAACGATATTTTCCCTCGCATTAACTACAACGCACTAATAATCGCGTTTTGCTTGTGTTAGCAAATTTAAAATTGACTAGGGAACAGTTTAGAGATTGCAACTAGCCTAGTTAGCATTGACGATGCTTGGTTTCTGAGACATCTTATCGAATGTAGGATCTCGAGGAAGAGTCCGAACTTTCATCCCGACGTATCAACCTTTCTAGTCCAGTCAAACCTGAGGCAAGTACATTTTGTGTTAGTTTACAATTATTTAGTAATTGTTTTATTGTAAGTTTAAACCACGATACAACACGAAACTCTCTTTGAGAGCATTGACTGTAACTACTGTAACTATTGGGGACTGGGAGAGTAGTGTAATGAGTATGACAACATCCAAACTACTGTAACTACTGTAACTATTAGCTTACTCCTCATATACACGGGGATGAGCTGTACCTTCCTGTAACAAACCCAAGCCGGTCATATGTCATTACCTATTCACATCACAGAACTGTAACTGTTTTAAAATTGTAACTGCTGGAATTGTTGATTTCAAAACTGTTTAAAAGTGCATGATTCTATTATTATTTCAATTGTCAAATTAGCATGAATTGTACTTTGCTCCCTCCTGACTGGAGACCCAACATTTTAGGTATCACTGATGAGGCTTTGTTCCGCGATATTTCCCGAGGTCCCAACTAGAAGACGAGGATTTCGAGACTGATGAGCTGTGTACCTAGAGTTTTCTTTTCTTCTTGATGTAAGTAGAAAATGGTTTAAGTTGTATCTTTCACTTCATTGTAAAAGTTCAATAAAGTTTTAAATTCTTGAATTTTGAGTTGAATTAGCATGTTGTTGTGGTTACCTGCTAATGGAACAGCTTACTGCCGCCGTCTCAACAACGGTGCAGGCTGGGCATGATCCGGTTCGACCCAATTATTTGGGATCGGGTCGTGACACGGATGCTTTCCCTATCGATATCAGCTTCTACATCTTCTCCAGGTATTAATCGTCCTTCTGAGCAGACTTCATTCTCTCTAATAGGCTTGGGTCTAGTCGCAGTTGTGCCAGTTTTATGTCTCTAAAATGAACTCGGAGTTCAATTCCCATTCCTTCCAAGTTGCGCAGCAGTCGACTGTTGATGCATAATGAAGCTAAGTAATTCCGGCTCAGTGCATCCGCTACAACATTTCCCTTGCTCGGCGTATAGTCGATTGATAAGTCATAGTCTTTGATTAGTTCAAGCCATCGCCTCCACCGTAAATTCAGTTCTTTCTGGATGAAGAGATACTTGAGGCTTTTGTGGTCCGTATAAATCCTGCATGCCACGCCATAAAGATAGTGATGCCACAGCTTCAACGTGAACACAATCGCCGCTAGTTTTACGTCGTGTGTGGGGTAGTTCATCTCGTGCGGCTTCAACTGCCGGGAAGCAAAAGATATCACCTTATCCCGCTGTATGAGCACACACCCCAACCCCGGGCCAGAAGCATCGCTGAAGATTTGAAATCCCTCAGTCCCTTCAGGAAGAGCAAGTATCGGGGCCGAAATGAGCCGTTGTTTGAGCTCCTGGAAGAAAGCTTCACAGTTGTCTGACCACTCGAATGCGACTCCTTTTTCGGTGAGACGAGTCAACGGCGATGCAATCTTCGCAAAGTCCATCACGAAGTGTCGGTAGTATCCCGCCAAGCCTAGGAAGCTTCAAATTTTGCTAACTGATGCATGCCGTTTCCAATCAGCAACTGCCTCAACTTTCTTCGGATCGACTGAGATGCCCGCAGCGGAGATGATGTGCCAGAGAAATGAGACGTTGTTCAGCCAGAATTTGTACTTGCTCATCTTCGTATATAACTGATTCTCTCAAAGGGTTTGGAGTACCGTTCACAGGTGTTCTGCATGTTACGCTCGATCCTTCGAGTAGACGAGGATGTCGTCGATGAAGACTACTACGAATTTGTCAATGAAAGGACGGAACACCCAATTCATTAGATCCATGAAGACGAAAGGGGCGTTTGTCAGACCGAATGGCATTACAAAGAACTCGTAGTGGTCGTAGCGAGCGCGGATGGCAGACTTCGGCACGTCATCTGGCTTGACTTTGAGTTGGTGGTAAACTGATCGAAGATCAATCTTCGAAAACACCGTTGCACCTTAGAGCTGGTCAAACAAGTTATCGATGCGGGGCAGGTGATATTTGTTCAGGACGGTGGCCTTATTCAATTCCTGATAGTCGATGCAGAGCTGCATCGATCCATCCTTCTTTTTCACAAATAGCACAGGCGTACCCCACGACGAGTCACTCGGTCGGATAAACCCTTTGTCGAGTAATTCCTGTAGTTGTGCCTTCAGTTCTTTCATTATGCAGGGGCCATTCTGTACGGAGCTTTCAAAATCGGCCGGGTGTCAGGGAATGTGTCGATAGTGAATACTATTTCGCGATCGGGCGGAATGTCGGGTAGCTCATCCGGGAACACATCTGGGAATTCTACCGCAACGTCGATCTGAACCACGTTTGCACCATCCTGTCTCATGTCACGAACGGACGCTAAGTAGCCTTCGCACCCGGAATGAAGCAGCTTTCGAGCAGAAATTGCCGAGATCACCATGTAGGCCGACGATGCTTCACCATACGTATAGCAGAATTCAGGCACTCCAGGTATGCGGAAGGTGACCTTCTTTCCTGTGCAATCGATGGTAGCGTTGCAAGGACCGAGCCAATCCATACCAAGTATGATGTCGAAGTCCTTCATATCTAGAACTATCGTATCAAGACCGATCTTTTGACCCCAAATACAGATGATCCTGTCGTTGCAGGCTAAATTTATGAGTAGTGGTGTGCCCGAAGGGGTACTTACGCTAAGATCGAGATCTAATGATATTATAGGAAATTTGTGCTCGACGGCAAAGTCCGCCGATATAAAACTATACAAAGTGCCTAAATCAAACAACACACGAGCAGGCATATTAATAAAATTTAGTATACCTGACACTACTGTATCCAATGCAAGCACTTCATCTCGAGTCATGGCGTAGACGTGGCCCTGAGCATTGGGGCGACGGTCTTGGCCATTTTACGGTACGGGTTGATGGGCTCGAGGCACTGGACCCTTGTTTCTTGGATAATATTGCTGCTGTTGGGGCACCGTTGGGTTCGGCCTTCTGGTTAGGAAATTAGCACGAATGTGATCCATTTTTCCATAGTTCCAGCATCCCCGCTCTGGTATCCAGCAATCGTTGATAGTGTGACCGAATTGGTAACATCGGATGCATTGAGGCCACGAGTTTCGCCCTTGTTGTCTGCCTTATTGCCTATGGTTTGGACGCTTGGTCCCATTGTTACCTCCCGAGTGGCTAGGGCATTTGTTATGGTATGTATTCACAGTGCCGACAGCGTCTAGGGGATATTGACGTTCAAGGCGGAGGGCGTGATTCAGGGACTCGCCTATTGCCTTGTATTCAGAAACTGATGCATGAACAGAGATAGCGGGCCGCAGTCCCACTTCGAACCGTCGAGCGCGACTCTCCATTGTTGGCAAGAATGCTCCAGCGAATTTGGCTAACTTGTTGAATTCTGCTGCGTACTGCCTCACCGTCTTGTTCCCTTGTCTCAACTACATAAATTCATTTTCTTTGTCTTGGCGAACAGCTGCAGGGAGGTTCTCAATCTCGAATGCCTTTCGAAAGGTGGCCAAGGTGATTGTCGTTGTCTCATCATCGTATCTGATAGCTCGCTTTTGTACGGCCCACCAGTCGTACGCGTTCACTTGAAGTAGAAGTTGAGCGCAAGCGACTTTCTTGGACTCATCGACGTCCAGAAGCTCGAACCGGTCTTCCAACTCCTCCAAGCAATCGATCGCCAAAGAAGGGTCTTCAGTACTGCAGAAGAAAGTACATCAATTTTTCGTGAATTTTGAGACCTCAAAGTTGGAGCTTCTTGGTGTCGCAGGTGAATTCTCGGGCACCTCTGGCTCAATTTGAATCGGTCGAACCGCAGGCACGGCTGTAGTGTGAGTCGTCGTAGAATTTCTGTTGGCCACAACCGTCTGGACGATTTGCTGAAGAGTATTAAGCTGCTTCTGCTGCAACTTGAACTGCGCATCGAATCGGGCCTCGAACTGAGTTTGCCGTGCCGCAACTTGTCTCTGCTGCTCTTCAACGTGCTGCCAATGCTATTCGTTCAGACGCTGATTTGCCTCGGCCTGTCGTTGTTTCCCTTCCAATATGTGCATCATCTGCTTCATGGGATCCATAGGAACGTTTGAGGGTTGAGCCCCTGAGCTGCTTGAGTCACTCGAAGAACTATCTCTATTTCCGCCAACGGTTTCTTGGACCTCTGGGATACAGAAGGCAACTCGTATTAGTCTCAAAAAAATATTACGGACTCGCTGTATGGAACAATAGATCTCATCCCCTGGGCGTGATGTCGTACGAACCTAAATTGCGATCGTACAAGACATAGTCATAAGGTTATCCGAAACACAATAACAAGAGAATGCGCAGAGTAGATTGAACACACATTATAAAGATGAAAACTTAAGCTTTATTGATAATGAACATCATTTTACGTACTCGATACAAAGGCGCCACGTTGGCTTTTTACAAACTGACTCTATTACAAAATGAACGTCGATGAGACAGCCGTTCCATACATTTCATCCTTTAGTTGCTACAACCAGTATTACAAAATCCACCTGGGATGGTGGGGAGTCGCTCCATCTATCTTCTGGTCTTCGATAACAGAGTCTTCAAATGATTTGGATCCAGGCTTCGGCCGCACGGACGAAGCTTCAAAACACAAGAGCGTTGCCTTCCTTTACGTAGCACGCTCCTTCTGATTTATCGCACCTGTAGAGAGAGCGAGGATCAGTATAATCAACATGTACTGGCGAGTGGCTAATTAATTTTCAAGCTCTCATTTGGTTCAAGAATTTAGATAAAACATGTAACTTGTTTATTTGTGATCTTTCTAACAATCCTAATTATTTTTCATGCGAACAGTTTGGCGGAACATAAACCAAGTGAATTATGCTAGAATTTCCCCAGGCAGAGCGTGCCGTGCAAAATAAAACTTACCATCACCTTCCTTGTTAGTTGATAATTATTATATTAGGTGTATTACCCACAGGTCTCTGGCATTAGTTAGCCATCCTGGACATAGCCTGGTAAACGTGATCTTTGCACCGCAAGTAGCGAGCTCCGATACAAGTCCCCGAACTACCTGTTGCTGCACACTCAGCTCGGCTATACCCCGTTTCCTCCATGGCCGGATCGGTCCCCTGGCCCAAGGCTTTCCGATCCGAAGAAACGGTAAAAATACCCCTTGTCGACAAGTTGTCCAATGACCGTAGTATGTTAATATGATATAATTTAGGGTATCGTTGGGGCTGTTAATGTAGTGCCCCGTCCGGCTCAGTCAATCGGAAGAATCGAAACGCCAACGACATTCGGACTTAGCCTTGCAACGGCTACTCGGAGACATCGCTCGGTCGAGGCGACTCCTCGCTCAGGTGGGATAGTTTAGGTGAACTTGCCTCATCTTAGCCTTTACATAATAAATTGCATATTTTTAACTTGCACAAGTAAGCTTGATAATAAAAGATACGAATCCATATAGCTAAAGGGAAGAATTCTGACGGGTCGAATTAAGTTAGAATATGGAAAGGTCAAACGGCCGGCTTAGAGTTGGTGCACGGTGTGCTTTGAAAATGACACTCGATCCTTCATCCAGTGGCTTGGGAGAAGAAAAGTTGGTTGAGTAGGCGAAGTTATGATCATAGACTAAGTCATAGGCGTCGTCCACATGAATGCTTCATAAAGCATGTACGGTCCCATCATCCAAGGCTTGGCATAGCCATGGCTTGCCCATGAGTTAAGTTGTGTTGAGCGGCTTGCGACCTAAGTCTTGGCACCCGAGTGACTTGGTCGTTCAAGTCGAATGCGTGCACGGTACGATCCATTAAGGCAAAGCTTGATGCAGCCTTTGCTCGTTAAGTTGTTGCAAAGTTAAGTTAGGCAAAGTTATGCCGGTCGACCTAAGACATTACAAGTACCGTCCCGCTCTTTCCCAGTTTGTCAAAGTTAAGTAGTCCCACGATCTCAAGGCCCGTCGACTTGGACAGGAGTGTCACGTAGAGCACGAATGGCTTAAGGTACGATACACGGACTTAGTGTTTAAGGCATGTACCATAATTGATTCAAAGTAAGTTTTGAGAAAGGACGAAGGACGATCAAATAGGCATTCATGAGTTGAACAAAATGATAAGGTAACAAGGAAAGAATGCTCACGACCGCGGGTCGTCGAGGGGTCTCAAGGATAGAGTCTTGAACTTGGTTTTGAAAGAGATGGTAACATTGGAAGCGGAATGACTGTGTGAGACATCAGTTTGTGTCGAGTCTTGCATGGTCATTGGACAACTTGTCGACAAGGACAAAGATTTCCTCGAACGACAACCCTGGGCCATGGGATCGACTCGGCCTAGGAGGAAACAGGTGTATAGCCGAGCTGGGAGTACGCTCCCGCTCAGGTTAGTCGGAGACTTTCAGCGGGGATCACTACTTGCGCTGAAAGGTATCTCGAATAACAAGTCTATAAGTCCAGGTATAGCTTGTGATGCTAGTGACTAAAGTTCATATAGATGTCGGCAAATAGCGGCGATCCGCGTGTATGCCTTTGGAATGTGTCGTATTGAATGTGTGTTCATTTTGGAAGAATGTTTGGGCCTAAGATTGGTAAAAATGTAGACGACGTGCTTTGGCATGAGTGTGGCGTCGAGTCTTAAGTTTCAGCATGTAAGTTGTATAAGTAAGATTTCGGTCTTTTTGAGTCTAAGTCAGGAAACCGCCGCAAGGCAAAGTTGGTTGAGTGACACTATGCCCAGAAGTCTTGATTGTGTCAGTTGGTGATCAAAGTAGCAAGGGCCGCGAGGCGGCGATATGGTTAAGTTATACAGAATTATGAGGTACGGTACGATAGATTTGTAGCACGGTCACAAGGAAATTGGGTACTATCGCGTAGTTCGCGTATCTGATTTTGTGCCAAAAGGCAAGCACGACTTGATAGTAAACATTGTTGTTGCAAGCACGGGATGGTCTAGAAACACAAAATAGGCTAAGGCGTCTGTCCTAAAACTGATCCTAAGGCAAGAGTAGGAAGACAATCATAAAAGGACTATGTTGCACGAAGTAAATCAAACGTGTCGGTTTTGTATGGGTGGGAGAGGAGCTCATTCTACCAGTACAGTTGAGTACTGACACCCACATAGTTTCTACGTGCAGGCACAGGTAGAAGCTCGTGGCGCGGAGCTCGCTTGGATGTGTCGAGGCACGAGTTCCTTGGCGATTCGAAGCGTGCGGCCGTATGGAGTCAAGACTTATACGAGACATAATGTATGGACGTCGCCTTCCGAAGCTTCCGCTGGCTCAAGCATTGTATCGAGAGATGGGAGAGAGCAGAGTGAACTTGTAATGTGAGAATAGTGAGCTCAAGAGACTTGTAATCTTGGCCTTGTGCCCTTTGTAATATTTATTTCAATATCAATAAAGAGCTTCTTTGAATAACTTGTGTTTTGTTTTAAAATTTTTGCTGCTATTATTCAACGTCTCTGTATGGGACTTCTGTGCGACGACCCTGTCGCAGCCGCTGAAATCGGTCGTTATGGAACCCGCCTTGCACGAGCGTAATCTAGGCTCGTACGGCATCACGTCTTAGCAAGGACGATCGCTCCTACAGGAGCAGGGCATGGCATAATGGTATCAGAGCATGGCTTTACGTCCTTAGACTATCGATTGAATTCTTTAACTCCGTTGTTTCCGCAAACTCTAAAATGTTGCTTCTGCAAGTTGATATCGTTGGTTCGCTCTCTCTGAAATGTCCCTCAGGATGTCCATACAATAAGTCTAACTATTTTGCAAAACATAGGAGAACATTTTTTGAAAAAATAAAAAGATGGTTCGTGTAAGCACGGTTGGCTAAGTCGGGCTGGGCATATACACCAAGGATTTGTGTCAACCTTAGCAAAGTCAAGTGCGGGATTCATAATGTTTCGAGCAAGAATGAGTTGAACATGATTGAGTAAAGTTAGATGACTATCGATAAGGGTGCTGTCGAGCGACGATAATATTGGTGCGATTAGATGAGCGTGCTTGGATATCGAGGAAAGGTTCGAATGGAAGATTTGAAGAAGTCGATTTTGATTTGAATGATAGTGTTGTGGATTAGTTGAATGACTTCATCCCTGAGTGGTATATGCGATAGCCTCAGGGATGTTGATCGATCGATTGAGGATGAGGGGTGCCGATGAGTCTATCAGCAAGCATCGCGTGTATGTAAAGCCATAGATTGAGTATCATTGAATAAGTTTAGTCTTGAAGTTTGACGTATTGATTCGAACAACCTAGAAATGGACGTGCACGGGATTGAGGATTGCGCGAGTATGAAACGCGAAGGTGATTGAGTAGGTAAATTAAATCGAGAAAAAGTTAAGGTATAGCGAACGGATGACTTGATAAAGGAAATAGATAGGTGAAATTGTATAGAGAAAGTTAGTATGATGGGAAGATAACGAGCATGAAAAGTTGAATTTTGATGTTATGCAATGACTCTGTGGATTGGAATAGATGTCGTTCGATGATTGAGTTAGCAATAATGATGCGAATTGAGGAAATACATTGGTCGATGACTTAAGATAAAGGGATAACGATCGAACATGAATTTGAATGTCGAGGAGATTATCCTGTCGGACAATAGCAATCATTCGCACGACTCAAAATTCGTTACAAAGAAAGATCGTCAGGTTACGCATATCATCGATGGTATTGAGGCGTATCAAAGATCGATATGCGATAACTCGGGGGCACTCTAATTCGAGGAAAGACGATCATGCAAGTGTTACTGTTCAGTTGGATGCTATACTTAGGATTTTGATTGAGTTGAATGTTGAATAAAAATGGAAGTGTCTTGATGGTTACGCGGATAACCACAACGTCGACATTCTTATCTTGTGCGAGCGCAATTCTAGCCTCGTACATACGTCACGTCGAATTTTGGATGATCGTTCTGCGTGAGCGCTGACATGGTGATTCATGTCACGAGAATGGTCGAACTCGAAAAAATTAGGACGCGGCAACTCTGATTGTCTTGACTTGTTGGTTTGATGCAAAGGTGAATTCGAGGATTTGTAGGACTTGTGATTGACGAATGAATGAAACTTGAGGATTAAGTAGGTTCAATCCGTGCATCAAACAGTCTACACACAAAACAAGATTTACGTCCAGATGAGGATGATTACCCTACGGGAGCGTGTATGGTGATTCATGCCTACCGTAGATAATCTGAATCACGTGAGATCGGGGCGCAACATATTATTAAGTTAGATGAACTCATGATCGAATACGTGAATTGGGACGAATGACTTAGGGAATATGGAATATGAATTATGGTTTAGAGATGAATCGCGTCGTAGCATGTTTGACTTGAAAGGACTAATAGACGAACTATATCGAACGTGTTTGAAGGGATGACTATGCAAGATGGTTTGTTGAACGAGCGATATTGATATATCGTGGAATTGTTTGAACGTAAGTTGTCGTAGGATGGATTTGCTGAATGACTCGTACCCCATGCGACGAATGTCAGGATGTGTATAGAAAATCTATGCTCGATGTTTAGAAATCGGAGTGATGCGAACTTGGGTAGAAAATCCCGTACTATCAATTTGGTTTGACCTTAGGATGGGCTTAGTGGTGGTATCATTGTTTGGTAACTATGATTCCAATACTGACGGATTGACATAGCCTAGCGGTTAGGCAGACGTCCCGGTGCGGAGCGATAGGAATTATGAAGGCACCACTCATGAGGCTCGGTTGACATGCGTGTATATCAGGGACGCTTGAATATATGTACGATCTGACTCGAGTGGTGATGGCCGATTCTCTTTCACGAGGCTTGGCTGAAATATACGTATTTTGGGGACACCTGGAATATGTGCACGATCCAAACTAAGTGATACATTGAATCAATTGAGACTTGAGGAATATGAAAGTGTTGAGGATTTTGAGATCGTGAGTTTTGAAGAAAGGATTAAGGGTAGGCTCAGATTTGAGAAATGCATAGAGGAAATATGTGCGAGAGTCGTTGAACATTCGAGTGATAAGTCGATGAGTAAGTACTCAGTTAGTTTCGAGGATGAAACTTTTTCTGAGTGGTGTATGATGTAGTGCCCTGTCCCGCTCAGTCAATCGGAGGAATCGAAACGCCAACGACGTTCGGACTTAGCCTTGCAATGGCTACTCGGAGACATCGCTCGGTCGAGGCGACTCCTCGCTCAGGTGGGGTAGTTTCGGTGAACTTGCCTCATCTTAGCCTTCACATAATAAATCGCATGTTTTCAACTTGCACAAGTAGGCTTGATAATAAAAGAGACGAATCCACATAGCTAAAGGAAATAATCCCGACGGGTCGAATTGAGTTAGATTATGGAAAGTTCCAACGGTCGACTTAGAGTTGGTGCACGACGTGCTTTGAAAATGACACTCGATCCTATGTTCCGTGGCTTGGGAGAAGGAAAGTTGGTTGAGTAGGCAAAGTTATGATCGTAGCCTAAGTCATAGGCGTCGCCCGCATAAATACTTCATAAAGCATACACGGTCCCATCGTACAAGGCTTGGCAGAGCCTTGGCTTGCCCATGAGTTAAGTTGCGTTGAGCGGCTTGCGACCTATGTCTAAGCACCAGAGTGACTTGGTCGTTCAAGTTGAATGCGTGCACGGTACGATCCATTAAGGCAAAGCTTGACGCAGCCTTTGCTCGTTAAGTTGTTGCGAAGTTAAGTTAGGCAAAGTTATGCCGGTCGACCTAAGATAGTACAAGTACCGTCCCGCTCTTTCGCGGTTTGTCAAAGTTAAGTAGTCCTACGATCTCAAGGCCCGTCGACTTGGGCAGGAGTGTCGTGTAGAGCACGATTGGCTTAAAGCACGAGCACGAACTTAGTGTTTAAGGCAAGGACCATAATTGATTCAAAGTGAGTTTTGAGAAAGGAATATCAAATAGGCATTCATGAGTTGAACAAAATGATAAGGTAACAGGGAAAGAATGCTCGCGACCGTGGGTCGTCGAGGGGTCTCAAGGATAGAATTCTTGAACTTGGTTTTGAAAGAGATGGTAACATTGGAAGAGGAATGACTGTGTGAGACGTCAGTTTGTGTCGAGTCTTGCATGGTCATAGGACAACTTGTCGATAAGGGCGAAGATTTCCTCGAGTGGCAACCCTGGGCCATGGGACCGACTCGGCCTAGGCGGAAACAGGTGTATAGCCGAGCTGGGAGTACGCTCCCGCTCAGGTTAGTCGGGGACTTTCAGCGGAGATCGCTACTTGTGCTGAAACGTATCTCGAAAAACAAAGCTATAAGTCCAGGTATAGCTTGTGATGCTAGTGACTAAAGTTCATATAGATGTCGGTAAATAGCGGCGATCCGCGTGTATGCCTTTGGAATGTGTCGTATTGATTTTGTGTACATTTTGGAAGAATGTTTGGGCCAAAGATTGGCAAAAATGTAGGCGACGTGCTTTGGCACGAGATGTGGCGTCGAGTCTTAAGTGTCGGCATGTAAGTTGCATAAGTAAGATTTGGGTCTTTTTGAGTCTAAGTTAGAAAACCGTCGTAAGGCAAAGTTGGTTGAGTGACACTAAGCCCAGAAGTCTTGATTGTGTCAGTTGGTGATCAAAGTAGCAAGGGCCGCGAGACGGCAATATGGTTAAGTTATACTGAATTGCGAGGCACGGTACGATAGATTTGTAGCACGGTCACAAGGAAATTGGGTACTATCGCGTAGTTCGCGTCTCTAATTTTGTGCCAAAAGGCAAGCACGACAAGATATGTGAATATTGTTGTTGCAAGCACGGGATGGTCTAGAGACACAAAATAGGCTAAGACGTCTATCCTAAAACTGATCCTAAGGCAAGAGTAGGAAGAAAATCATAAAAGGATTATTTGTACAAAGTAAATCAAACGTGTCGGTTTTGTATGGGTGGGCGAGGAGCTCATTCCACCAATATAGTTGAGTACTGACACCCACATAGTTTCCATGTGCAGGCACAGGTAGAAGCTCATGACACGGAGCTTGCTTGGATGCGTCGAGGCACAAAGTTCCTTGGCGATTCGAAGCGTGCAGACGTATGGAGTCAAGACTTATACAGGACATAATGTAAGGACGTCGCCTTCCGAAGCTTCTGCTGGCTCAAGCATTGTATCGAGAGATGAGAGAGAGTAGACTGAACTTGTAATGTAAGAATAGTAAGCTCAAGAGACTTATAATCTTGGCCTTGCGCCCTTTGTAATCTTTGTTTCAATATCAATAAAGAGCTTCTTTTAATAAATTGTGTTTTGTTTTAAAATTTCTGCTGCTATTATTCAACGTCTTTGCATGGGACTTCTGTGCGAGGACCCCATCGCAGTCGCTGAAATCGACCGTCATGGAACCCGCCTTGCACGAGCGCAATCTAGGCTCGTGCGGCATCACGCCTTAGCGAGGACGATCTCTCCTACGGGAGCGGGGTGTGACAGTTAAGTAATCGATTCATTTACTTGGTTGTTTTACAGACCTGAAATAATTCTATCTCTTTTCTAAACATCTTATCTTTCCTCTTCTAGAACATAGGACTTGTATTTTTTAAGCAAATCATTCAAATTTGATATCATTACCCGAGTTCTCATATTGAAATAGAGGGTCGAGACGAAGGAGGTCAGCCACTCACCTTGAGTTTGCTCGAGGCGAGAGAACTTGTTGGTCGCGCTAGACGTCGCCAACGCGATGACCTGAAATCGCACAAGCAACTGATTAGAATACTGTATTATTCAAAAGTTCGATTGGAAACGCGATGTCGAAATGCAAGCCATGAAAACCATCGAAAACATTCACGAAAACGTATTTAGAAAACAAAGCCAAAACCAACGCAAGCGGCATGAAAAACAGAGCAACGAGAGGTCTCTCCCGGCTCAGCCGCAGAGTCAATCCTTGAGGCGCAACCCGCTGAATATGGGACTTGGTTTCGAAGAAGCCATTCCATAACGGAGAATGGATCTTAATTCAACCGTTCCCGTTCGACCGATTCGATCGATCTCGACCTATCGGTCCCGTCCGAATCGATGGCGACAATATTACTTTCTCGCGCACCCCGTGGACGGAGAACGGGACACGATGTAGGGACGGGACACTACATGAATAAATTGATCGTAAATTCTTATCGAGAAACACTTCCTTCTTCTCAACCCTACCTATCCTAGTTATTCTTAAATTTCTATGACAAAATTCTTGTAAGTTGGTTAGGATGTAAACCCCGTAAATTTTTACTACAATTTTTTTAAAAGTTTATTTTGGTATTGAGTTTTATTTTTCGTATTTATACGTCGAGTGCGAAGCATATAATTTTATCAAAAGTTTATTACAAGATTTTCTACACAAAGAAAATAAGTATAAAGTAAATATTTGATTTATTGCATCGCGTCGTGATTGACAAACTTTATTTATTTATTTATACTAAGAATATGCTATTTTATTTGTGGTAAAAGTATAAGTAGTAATTTAGAAAAATAATATTTTATTTGCATACGAGGTACATAAAATTTAATTCATGTATATTTCAATTTTTGAAAACTAATTATAATTATTTTATTTATTTACAAAAAAACATATTTCAAATATTTAAAAATTTATTATGATTTTCAAAATTAATTATTATTATATTTTTATTATTTATAAAAGGATAATTTGGAATTTGTTTGATTTAAATATTTAATTGTCATGGTAATTTAAATTGAGATTTGATTTTATGGATTATGAATTTAAATAGTATAAATTAAAGATAAAGTTTTAAATTGTTTTAAATTTAGAATTGGATTTATTGAGTTACTTTTAATCTGATTTAAATTTAATAGTGAAATTATCTATTTGGGTTTAAATAAGTCATAATTTTATCTACCAAGGATTCCTCAACCCTATTTTTAGGGGAGCTTTTCCTATTGATTTCTCCACAATTACCTCGACAAAAATTTCTCCACCAAAGTATCAGGCATCGTGTCCATGTCGCCTTTCTCTTCCACTATATTTTTTATTACAATTACATAATTCTCTCCTGTGTCCGACAACCCCGGACACTTCTACAAAATATATGTGTCCGTGTCACGTAGGACATACCGACATGACTCACCCCGACACGACTCACCCCGACACAATCCTAACCCTAAATCGGCCACCTGTTCTACCTCGCCACCTCGGCCGCACCCATTGGACCACGTCCCTGCTTGCCTCTGCTAACAGTGCCACCACCCTATCGCCACCACCGGTAGGCCTGAAACCCATCACCCACCACCACCTGTCGAAACACCCATCACCACGCCTTAGCCCGAACAGCGACCAGCGCCACCCTGGCCGTCGCAGCCCACCACAATTTCTTCTGCCTTCAATTTCATCGGACCTCCCTAATGCAGCAACATCACCCCCGTCATTAAACAATTCTAGCCAAACCTGACCATTACCACCACCTCCTCCTCTCCTCACCACAGAAACCCTCAAACCCACCACCACGACCAGCGCCATCTCGGCCACCATTACCACCATCAAAAATAAAAATAAAAAGCAATCCCAAACAACAAAAAGAAGAACAACACAACCCTAACCTGATCCTCCAGCCGTCGACTGCGGGAACTACCGAGAGCCTACTGATTGCCTACCACACCGGTGCGCAAAGACATCCTCGCCCGGATCTGACTTCCCCAGACCAGTAGATACCCATCCCGGTGGCCAGATCCTGACCGTTGAGACCTTGGCCTGTGCCGACCTCGTCATCGTAAGTGCCAAATGTGCGTACACTTCCCTCCATACGCCGACGAGCCCCCACACTTTCGCCTCCCTTCGGTAAACCTCGTCCTGATCTCTCTCGCTACCACTCTCCAGCTCACCCTCGAACACCTTCGACTTCACTCCCCGCTCCCTCTTCCTCCGTCCGCTCTCTCCCTCACTCTGCCATCCTCAAATTTCTTCAACCTACTCCTTTTCTCTCTCTCTTTTGTTTCTATACTATTTTAGTATAAGCATGATCTCCTCAGAAGAGGATAGCAACACATGTGCTGCTAATAAAATTTCATGGATATTATTTTTATCCTTATTATTTGGAATACAGTATAACCTATAGTGTAAATTAAATTATATTATTAGTATATAATTGGTATAAATATTTATTGGTAGAATTATTATTATTTTTATGACCCTTATACTTAACACCACTGATAAGAATAGTATGCACATAAACTATAAATATTTTGTGTAAATAAAAGTACCTTTGATATGTATCTATTATTATTATCATTATAGTAGTTTTAATTATTTATTATTATCATTGTCAGTATTTGTTAATAAAAATATTTGTTTTGGTAAATATAAAAATATTTTCTACAAGCTATATCATGGGGCCTACATCTATATTCGAATGCTAGTTTAAACCTTGAAATTTTCTCGATCGTAAATATTTATCCAAAAATATTTTCAAATTATAGAATAGTATTTTCAATTAGCTATCTAATTTATTTTTAACTGATAAAAATATAGTACCTACAAAAACATATTTTTATAAACTTAGAGTTCTTACCTAAAAATGATTTTTGACTTCAAGAGTGTAATTTATCAAATGTATTTTTGGGGTTAAAAAAATATAGTTTGCGAATATCATGCATATTTTTAAAATAATAATAACAAGTTAGTGACTGTATCCATCTCTACGAATTTTGCTCGATTACCACCAATCCTGACTAAATCATGTTTTCCTTTTTTCTTGCGAATTTCGACCCTTATCGTCGACCTCGGCTATTGGATAAAACATGACTTGTCAGATCATCGTACCACACCAGGCGACACACCAGGCAAATACCTTGCCATATTTACTGTGTATAGTTAGTCTACATCTTTATTTTTGTTATTGTATTTTTACTGCCTGTTTATTTCCAGCTCATCTAGTTGTGCCTTTGATTGTTGTTCTTGATTTACTTACTTGCTTCCCATTATACTTTATGAAAGTGCTAGCCTTATTTTCTTTCTTGTCTTTCATTTATGCATATGGATCTAGAGTTAAAGGAGTACCGTTTGTTAGAGTATTTTCATGAACTTTGACCCGACTGTGACACGAGATATGTGTGAGATATAAGTAGCATATAGAGGTAGTTTTGTGTTGGTTGATCACCCGTGTGCATGCGTTAAGTCTAACTACTAATAGATGCATGTTAGGAGACTTGGCAGCTAGTAGAGGTACATGGTCGTAGATACGACCAAATAGGTGCATTGGGTGGGTAGAACATTTCTTTATCGTGTGGACCACTATCATAATTTACTTTGTAACCCTGAAGCTTTGCTAGAGATACAGGTAAGCTTACCCTCTCAGGTTGGCCACTAACGTTACTGGAATGTTATGTGCTTGGTCACTGGTGCCCAAGTGGGGACTATATCGGATCATATTTATAGCTAGAAGTGCCCATGGGTAGAAGGTTTTGTTCTTAACTGCATGTACACTGTAGAACTGTTTGATGACCCTAGTTGATGTCATGTCACTTTACTTATACTTGTGACTTTATGGCATATTTTATATTCAATTTATATGGCATAATCTTCCTGTATATTGTAACGTCCCTCTGAGGACCTAGTGAATTCTCCAGGTGTGTGTTTGTGACTTTCTGTAGGTGTTCTAGCCAAGATCGGGATCTTCTTCATTCCATTGAAGATGATTGCTTTTGGGGATCGTCTTTGCTTCGCTTGGCAATTTCTTTCATTGTTTATGTATTCTTCTCTTTTAAAAATGGTTGGTATTGGATTTGTCTCCGCCCAACGACTTGTATAAATGACAATTCATAAGTTGATTTATAATATCTTTTTTTCTGTTTAGATGAGTTTAGTGTTATGGTTATACTGCATTTTATAGCTTACGTATATTTAACATACGACTGGCATGTCTACGTACCTAGTCCTCCGTATTTTTGGACTGGGGCGTTACATGTTTTTGTGGTGGCCCATGCAGGTCCAGTTTGCCATTTTGGTTACGTTACTGTACTAAACGGGCCTGCATATAGGATAAGAGTCTAGGATCTCATCCACATACTTGATCTCCTTTCTTGACTCCATTTTTCAAACTCTCGTTCGACTTTCTAGATTTGCATCTTGCTTGAACTTTTCCTACCTTAATCCTTACTTTTCGAGCTTGGTAAATGCTAGGAAGATGACTACACTAGTATATGCCCCATAGGTCAATTAAATGGCTAGAAGGATTTTATTAGTAACTAGTATGCATTAGAGGTCCTATTTTGAGTTATAAAGGCATTTTATACTTTAAGGATTGACGAACCCAATTTTCCTAAAGGTATGATCTTGTAAGAAGGATTAGTTAATTCTAAGTTGGGTAGTAGCAATATTACCATCTTCGAAGGATAGATAGAGTTTTATTTTGATAATACTAGGTGGTATTCATGAAAGGACCGATAGATTCTATAAGATTGAGGAAACAAATTTTATTTTTGATTTTGAAGGTTTTAGAAATACTTATGATTTATTGTGATATGAAATAGATTTGAAAAAAATCTTAACTTTTTAAATTGTTTCATACGATTTAGGAATAGATTTATTTAGATTTTGAGTTTAAAGTTTCTATTATGGATACAAAAATGTTGGTGAAAAAAAAGAAAAAAAATAAAGAAAGAGATTTGTGATATGCTAAGAGTTTATCTCGATAGTTATTAGAAAGTTTTGAAATTTTGGAGTTATAATTTTGTTAGACGACGTCAACTGATTAGAGAACGTGGAAGTTTATTTTGAACTTTGAAATGCACACTGATCAAGATTGGATATCTACTCAGTTCAAGGCCGAAGCTATGTTTGCCACTCGAGACTATATTTCTTTATGCAATATAATTTTTACTTTTATTGAGTCTAGGAATACATTGTACACCAAGTCGTACTGGCAAATAGGCTATCCAAAATCGTTTTCAAAAATGACCTATGTTTTGAAAAACATCTCTTATTTACAAAAGCTTCTGAAGGATTTCAAAAAGCCCAAAAATATTTTCTTAAAATATCCCTGACCAACCCTGACAGAACTCGGCCAGAGTTCGGTTAGTGAATGTTATGTGAACGTTGGATTTTTGAACTTGGTCTCCCTTCAGTTGCGGATTGTTACATAGAGTTCTGTCTGAATTCTGTCAGAGTTCTGTCTTTGAAAAAACTATAAATAGAGAGGAATTCTGATCATTTTAAATCACTCATTCACTTTCATCTCTTCTCTTCTAAATCTTACTTTTCTTCCAAAGAGTTTTCTAAAAAGCTTTTATTTTCAAATTCCAAGCCAGTTACAATTCTCTAGTCAATTTGCCGGTACGGTACGGTCTAAAGATTTCAGAGAAATTGTAATCAGAGACTTGATTGAAGAAAGACTCTTTAAAACTGAAGTTGGTCGAGTTCTTCGTATCAAAGCTCGCATCTGTAGAAGTTGTAGGACTTCGTATAAAACTGCGGGATTTTTCAAAAGTGGATTCAACTGAAAGCTAGAGTTTTTTCGACTGGACTAGTCCTTACAAGAGAGAAACCAGTATAAATTATTGTGTTTGCATTTGCCTTCTGATCTCTTTTCTTTTACAGTTATTGCTTTGTGTTTATTGATATTATTTCTGTGATCTAACTGCTAACAAGTTTTTAATTAGCAATATTCTGCTGCCTACTCTATTCAGCCCCCTCTAGAGTATTATGCTTTACGACTTCGTTCCTACAATGGTATTAAAGCGGGTTATACAGGTAAAGCAAGGTAAAACTGTAGTTATATTTAGTTGTTTTATAGATCATAGCATTACACATAGCAACTGTAAAATTTACAAGTGAAGGCCAAGCCACAAACAGACCTCCACTGTTTGACGGCACAAACTACACTTATTGGAAAACACAGATGAGTTTCTTCTTAAAATCTCTTGATTTTGACTTATGGTCTATAGTTATTGATGGCTACAAAAAGCCTCATCGTATTACTGTTGAGGGAGTTTTAGTTGATAAATCCCATGATAAATATACTGAGGATGAAAAGAAAAAGGCCAGTCTTGACGCACGTGCTATTAAAGCTTTACTTTGTGCTTTAGACAAAACTGAGTTTAACAGGGTGTCGACTTGCACAATATCGAATAAAGTCTGAAAACTTCTTGAAGTAACCCACGAAGGAACAACACAAGTAAAGGAGTCAAAGATCAACAGACTTACTCAAGAGTACGAGGCGTTCAAGATGAAGCCAAATGAATCAGTCATTCAGATGTTTACGAGATTCTTGGATATTGTAAATGCTTTGTCTTCATTAGGCAAGGAATACAGTAACCATGAGAAGATTCGCAAACTTCTACGAGCTCTCACAAAGAACTAGATTCTAAAGGCTACAACAACCATCGAAGGAGACAACCTCTCAACAATGTCTCTGGAAACACTCATGGGCAAGCTACTCACTCACGAGTTGGAACTTCAAGTCTTTGAAGATGCTACACCAAAGGAGAAGTCAGAGAAGTCGATCACTTTCTGTCACGACCAGCTCCCGAATAATCAGACACGAGTCGGACACGTCCAGCCTACGTTGGAAGACACAACGCAGTAAGCTGTACAATACTAAGGAAAACTCTAAGATACAAGGTACATAAAATAACACAGCTACTATACACATTCCCAAAATCACCACAATCCACAAGTTATTTGTACAATATCACCCGGAGACAAATTCGGTAACCAGAATAAAATTATACAATCCTGAATACTCAATACAATACATGATAAAATCTCTAACACAAATCTAAGAAAGATCTAACCATAACTCTGAAATTCTAAGTCTATCCTGAGGCACAACTCTATCCTGGCTTCGGGCTCTGGCCCTATAAAGATGGAACATCATCATCAAACATACCTGCAACGTATCCTATCAAGAAATGAACGAAGTACAACCCCGACAAGAAGTACTAAACAATGTAAACTGAAATGCATGGAAGAGAATCACAATATAAACTATGGTACAAGACAAGAATATAAAACTGTGGTACATGAATAACGATGAAACTATAGTACCAGATCCGAAACAATGAACTATACTATCAGTGTAACATGCATTTGAAATAACTATCAGAGTATGTGACCGACTGGGTAAACAATGAACGATGATGGTACGGCTTAGAGTCCCACGTGCACGATGTGAGACCTAAGCTATTAGTCAATGCCTAGCTAAAGTAGGATTGGTCACATATCTGTAGTATTTCCCCACCCAATGTATAAGTAAAGAACAATGAACTATGAACAATGAACGAGGAATGATGAACAATGAACAATCGTGTGTACAATGTGTCAATATGAGAACATGAAGCAAGACAGAAATACAGAGTAAAGGGTTCGAGTCGGTGTACTTGCCTTTGTCCTCGTAAATCAATATGTTTCTATGTCCACCTAGAATAGGGCAAGAATAGATTAAACTCTAAATAACAATCTATCTAATAACGCTAACTAACTAACTAGCTTAATATATATAGATACTAGCAAATTATTATTCTATTCAATATCTAGTAAAAGGGGATATAGATTAATCAAAGTAAATACTAATGATCTTAACCATATTCATTTATCAACAATATTTTGCAAGGTTAAAATATTTCTTAGCAATCTATATATCCATATTGACAAGGCTTCAATAAAGTAAATTTATATATTTATTATCAAAAATTATTTCTAAAGGGTTATAATTTATAGCTATAAAGTTATGGTTAAAGCAAATATTAGCAACTTATTAGAGTAAAAGTTTTACTCAAAATACCACTAACCAATACTTATTAAGGGAAAATATTTGTAATACTTGGAAGCTAGGTTTCAGTGAAAGTAAGCTGAAGCCTTATTTTTAGTAAATATTGTTTTTTGGTAAAAAGTATTATAATAGTACATCTACTCAAAATATTACCATTAGTAGTACAAATATTTATACATACATTTACTATACATTTTTTTATACAAGATACAATACATATATATAGTTTTCTACATATATTATCCAAACTAGCTGTAGCTTAGCCTAGAAATAACTAAATACCTATTCCCAAATAATTAATAGAGACTGGGGGAACATATATATAAAGTAATTTAGGTAATTGAGCTCTGAGCCCAGCCCAAAGGTTATCATAAAATACATGTACCAAAAATAGGCATCAACTGGGCTTGCAGCCCCAAACCCAATAGGAAATCTAAATACTCAGCAGATAAATTAGGTTTTGAAAATTGACTAAGAATCTACAGGGCTTGAAGCCCAGTCTCTATCAAATTAGCACTATAGTTGGAGCCCAAGTCTAACAGAAGTTATAACTAAATATAATTTAATCATAAACATATACTAGCTTATCTAAAACTTATACATACATCTGAACTACGACCATAATAATCATAAATGTACCATAGTGACTAGAAGCCCAAGCCCATGGGTTAATTGAACCCATAAATGGCTTGAAGCCTTAGTCTATAGCAGTAAAAAATAGTAGACTTTAAGCCCGACAAACCATCCCAACTCATAAGGGTTAATAACTCTTAGTCTTTACTCTATTGGAGAGAGAGAAAGACACAACAGCTTCTTTATAAAAGAAAGAAGAGCAATTGAGGGACAAAAGAAAAGTAGAAGAAGGAAGAAACTCACCAGAACTCTGGGCGGTGACCCGACTGTCGAAGGTGGCAGCTTCTGGAAGCGGCGAAACCCACTGACGCCATCGGGGACTCGACAGCCGAGGGGTGAGGCTCGATGGAGATGGGCACGCTCACTGGTCAGATCCAGTCGGCAGGACGTGACTACGACCTAGCAGGGGTCGAGTCACGGCAGACTGGCAAGAACTCAAGGCAGCTGGGTACAAGGGTGGCCTACCAGTGATCAGTGGATCGGGCGACCACCAGATCTGATCTGATTGAGGCGGATCCAAGTTCAGGACCGGTGACGTCGTTGGCTTGAGCACGGAGGCAGAATGGACGGGATCTAGAGGCGGAGCTCGTGGCTAGTGCCATATCGTCTGAAGAACTCGATCGCAGATCTAGATCTAGATCTGGGGACATCCGGCCTCGGGAAGGCACGAATGGACATGGCCAGGCTCGTCATCGGGTGGTCGTCAATGGGTGTTGCAGCGAAGGCAGTGGAGAGGTGAAGTGGTGATGGCAGTTCGGTGGATCGATCGGTCGGGATTGTGTTTCCGGTGGTGGTGCAGTCGATCGATGGTGGCGGTTGTGGTTGATGAATGTAGGCGTAAACTCTTGGTGATGGCGATGATTGAGGAGGAGGATGGGGCAGAGATGCTGGTGGTAGACGTAGGTGATGCAGAGGTCGGCGGTGGTGGAACATGGAGATGGCAGCTTGGGGAAACAGTGGTGTGGTGGCGATGCGAATGATGGTTGTGTTGACTGTGCAGGTGATGGTTGTGGTTGAGACGAGGCCGATGAGGTCAGTCAGGAAGTGGTGAGTCGGCCGAAGCCGGCCGGAGGAGGAGATCGGAAAGGTGGAGACTGATGAGATGCTGGTGGAGGATGGAACAGAGGGAGTGACATGAGAGATTTGAATGGAAATAAAATATTAGATATCCCCAATACTGAAGGAAATGATCTCACTACAATGACTCTTGAAACACTTATGGGAAAGCTTATGACACATGAGCTGGACCTTAAAGATTTCGAAGAGCCAATATAACCCCTCTTCCCAAAGTTTTAAAATATTTTATTATTATTATTTATTTGAATTAAATGGTGATTTTTAGAATTTTATACATATTTAATTAAATAGTTATTATGATAGAAGGCTTTAATCATGGTTAAGATTTGTAATACAAGATGAGTAAAAATTTTGACACGGATAGTGTATTCGTATGCTTTGACTAGTATTTTAGCTATGGTAGGGAAGACCGAGCTATAAGTGTTTCGCAACTAGAAAAACTAGGCTAAGTTGTGACATATAAGCCCACTTTATGAATTTTTAAATTTTTATTTATTTATTTAATTACGATCAATTTCTATAATAATAGGGTTATGGCTAATCTCATATGTGAGCTAGGACCATACTATGGTCATATACCCTTTATATAGCTTATATAAGTGCTATTTATCTATTTCATATTTTATTATAATTTTTGGATTTTTTTAGATATTTATTTTTGAAGGTTTATTATTTTTAAAGGCTTCCAAGATTTACTATAAGGTCGTCTGTGATTATTTTTGGACCAAATATTTTTATTTGGGCTCTAGATGACTAAAACTATTTTCTATAATATTCTAGGATTTTTCTAAAATTTTAGGAATTTTTAGAAAATTAAAACATATAGAATTTAATTTTATAGGGTTTTACAATTTATTGGGGGTCACACGATGATATTTTGTATCAAAATATTTTTATTTAGGTTCTATATACCTAAAAATATTTTCTAGAATTTTTTGGAATTTTTTGCAATTTATTTGGATTAATTTGGTGTTAATTTTTTTTAAATAATTTTCTAAATTTAAAATAACTATTTACACAGTCATCAGCATCCAGCCAGCCGTAGGGCCCACCTTTCAGTGCTCAATCGCCTCTCTCTCTCTCATATATATATACATATATATCCAAAAACCCTAGTTTATTTTCTTGGCCTATTTTGGAGTTTTGATCTTGGTGATTCCCTGACTTCCCGAAGCGATTGCCGCCAACCCCAACGTGCTTTTCACGCACCGTTTTTTTATTGGAAGCGTAATGAGGTATAGTTTCTGAATATATAATTTATTTTGACAATTTCTAACTTAAAGTTCTGAAAAATTCGTGGAGTGTCAGTTTTCCAAAATTTGACGCGTTTCGGTGTTTTCGAGATTCCGGGGTAATATGAATCAGAATCATGAACTGTTTGAAGTTTTGAAAAGCTAACACATAGATCTATGGCATACATTTTTTTCCAGAAATTAATATGTTCATCTAATATTTTAATTAATTCGTAGAACTCAATTTTGGCCGTAGAATCATCGATTTAGTCACGGTTAGCCATAATTGCGATATCTTTTGACCAAAGCATGATTTTGTGGCACGATCGATTATAGTGCACTTGTGGCACTAAAATATACTAAGGTTCACACTCAAATCATCGAGTTCATGTCATTTGACTACTTAGTCATCAATACGTCTCGATTTGCGTGCCACGGGTTCCAAATTAGAAACCGTAATTTTCCTTGGCTAAAAATTAGTATTTAATTTTAATTCCAGAATTATATTAGATTAAATTAGGATTTTATGTGATTTATTCTAGAATTAAATAGAATTAGTTATAATAAACTATTAGACACTTTCTAGGGTTTTAGAGTGGGATTTTCATATCTAACTTATGATCATTTGTGTGTCAGAGTAGATAGGACAACGTCGTGAGTCGCAATTTCATCCTTTCGGAGCAAGGCAAGTTTCACTATGACCTATGTTGCCTTTATTTATGCTGCATGTTATTCTTTTCCTTAAAACTGTTAGACTTATCTTTTATACCATTGGTGGACGAGATTTATACTTGTTACCATAACCATACATGTTCACTTATTGCTTTCGTTCAATGTCTAATGTTCAATGATTCAATATTTATGTTTAAAGTTAATGTTAAAGTGATCATGTTTACTTGTGAGAAAGTTGGAAGGGGAAATACAACTAGTATGCATGTGGTCTACGTAATGTACAAGATTTTCCAATGTCAATATTAGTAGCAGTTGTTGCACCGCATGTACCGACTGCCAGATGCCCCAACCCGTCCACATGCAGAACTCTTGTATTCTAAAACACACAATACATGTGATTTGATTCGTGTTGACATATTGTCCTGTGGTTTGTCTTATATTCGTCGTCCTCTCATATTGTCTTGTGTATTAATTATACCTTCAACTTTTCCATGTCATAATTGTACTCTCAAACTATTTACCATGATATAATGGTCTCTTTTATATCATGTTATATTCATCCTTTCCTTATTTCCATTCTGCATGCTTGTATATTATATTGTGTAATGTAGTTTATGGCGATCTTGCTCCAATCCTGTCTGGATAACTATTTTTCATCTTTAGACGATGTTGTTTGCCTTGAGGTTTATGGTGCGTATCTTGGTGATATTAATGTTAACAATGTGTCGGTTGCTTCTTCTGACGCAGAATAGCATATTTCTTCCTTATACTCTTTCGTGTTATTCTTGGCAATGGGGAGGCATGGGTATGATGAGGTCAACATAGAAGATTAGTTAGATAAATTAGTGGTTTTATTTTCTTCTGTGAGACTTGTATTCTTCAAATGTAAATCTTGTAAATGTTGTAATTAATGTAGCAATATGAATGAGCAATAAAGTTATATTTTATGTGATCTTGAGCATTGTGGCTAGACAGCGTTCTACCGTCGACTCTGCGGCGTAGGCTAGCTTGTGCACACACTCGCATCCCGAAAAGCGGATGCGGGTCGTGACATGACATGACCCCTATAAATAATTTAATTATTTATTATTAATGATTATTGACTTTTAGGAGATCCGGTTGTACCAATTTAGGCCGGACTTGACCTGAACCGAACCCAAACCCTTGTAGAGATATTATGTGCCCAAAGGTGTCCAGGTAGATATGTATTTTACATATACTTTTTTCATTATTCATTTTAATGGTCAAAATAAGTAGTATTTTATAAGGACTTTATATATATAATGTATTTACTATTAAATTGATATCTTTAGAATATTGCTAGATTTTGTGGACCAAAAAATAGGGGAGTATGCACATATTTTATACACAAAGGTAGACTAATTATTTATATCATTGAATTCTATTTGTAGGATTGGGAATATATATATTTATATATATATATATATATATTTATATATATATATATATATATATATATATATATATATATATATATATATTATATATATATATATATATATATATATATATATATATATATTTTATAAAAAAAAAAAAAAAGAAAAAAAGAAAAAAAATATATATATATATATATTTTATAAATATATATATATATATATATATATATATATATATATATATATATATATATATATATATATATATATATATATATATATATATATATATATATGGAAGCGGATCAAAAGCCCCCCTTAGAAAACCCCCTAAAAAACCCCTTCACTCTCAGCCGCAATTTAATGTTAATATTAATGTTAATATTAATGTTAATGTTAATATTAATGTTAATATTAATGTTAATATTAACATTAAATACTAAATTAACATTAAACTTAACATTAAAATTAATATTAATATTAACATTAACATTAACATTAATATTAACATTAACATTAACATTAACATTAACATTAACATTAATATAAAAATTTACAAAATTGATATTAACATTAACATTAGTATTAACATTAATATTAATGTTAATATTAACATTAACATTAATATTAACATTAATATTAATGTTAATATTATGACCGAGAGTGAGGGGGGTTTTAGGGGGTTTTCTAAGGGGGCTTTTGATCCGCTCCCTATATATATAAAATATATATATATATATATATATATATATATATATATATATATATATATATATGAAAATCCCTCTCCTTTTATTAACAAGGCTCAAAATGTCGAAGCCTGACCAAGTATACAAGACACAAAAACCTATACAAGTATACCAACAAAAGGGAACGAAGAGGGAAGGTTGGGGCTCCGTCAGCGAGAGCTAAGGGAGGGTCGAGACCAGAATGCTCTCGGACTGTGGGAGCATTGGGTGCTCCATTTTCAGCATTGGCGAAAGACTTCCCAAATGAGCTGATCAGCTGAGTATTGGTGACCTTCGTATCTCGTCTTGTTGCGATTTTTTCAGATCACCCACGTGGCGGCCGCTGCGACGATCTGGTGGCCGTGGAAGGCAAAACCCCAAGCGACCGCCAGATCATGGAAGCGTCCACCGCCTGGCTCAATGTTGTAGAGCTGGTTGAGGGTCCTCCAAGTATTGCCTGGCAGGGTCCCTTGACAAAAGATGTGGTCAATGGTCTCCATCTGACGATCTGGAAAGCAACTACAGGCTGACGCAAGGCTAATCCCCATGGTGTTGAGGATCTCGTCGATAGGCAGTTTCTTGTTCATGACTCTCTACATGAGGATAGACCACTTCCTAGGGATACAGGTCTGCCAATAGTGCACAATGGGATGCGGCTGTCCGATCCCTAGGACGTCGGTCCTTGCCGACCTCACCGAGAATGCCCCGAATGCTTCGAGCGTCCACCTAAGTGCATCGTCGTCGTGACCGATAGTAATGTCGTTCTGGCGGATGCTGTCTGCCGCTTCTTTACCGACCCATTCTCGAATTTTGTTCCAGTTCCAGTCGTTAGTAGAGTAGTTCCATAAGTCTCTGATTCTGCTGTCTCTCAAGGTCTCCAAGAGGCTGGGGATTAAGCTGTCCCCCGTCTATCACTCCAGGAATGGGTCCGACTCATCGGCTCCCAAATGGAGTCTCATTGCTGGCTCGACGAGATCACGGCTGATTAGGATATGACGCCAAGCCGCCGTGGATCTGCTGTTGGATATGGCCACTGATGGGTGGATGTGTTTGAAGTACCTGGCCTTCATAAACCTGGTCCATAAGTTCTTGCTCGTACGGAGTTTCTACCACAATTTCATAGAGAAAGATTTAACGATGTGGTTTAGTTTGGTAAATCCCAGCCCCCCGTCCTCAGTGGGATGAGGCATGGATTCCCAGCTAGCCTAGTGATGCTTGTCTTGACCGTTGCAGTGCCCCCAGAAGAAGTTATAGAAGATCTGTTCGATCGATTCCAGAACCTTCTTAGGCGGGGAGCACACAGCCAGAGTGTGGATGGGGATGGATGTGAGCACATGATTGATGAGGATCATCTTGCCACCCGGGGACAATGTGGCATTATGCCACCCTTCAAGTTTTTTTCTGATTCTAGCTATCAAGTTCTGAAAGGTGCGAGCGTTGGATTTCCTATACACCGGGGGCAACCGAGATAGTTGAACGGGGGATGAGCAACAGAGAATGATGTTAAGTGGGATAGATTGATGGCATGCTCTCTCTTGATGTTATGGTGGGCGTAGATAACGCTCTTGGAAGGATTGACCTTCTGGCCTGAACATCTGGAGTACCTCTGCAGAGTGTTGTGGACCACTTCCATCGCTCCAATGTCCCCAGAGGAGAAGATGAGTAAATCGTCTGCGAAGGCCAGATGGGTGATGGTAGGACATCCGCTGGAAGTGTGATAGTGTTGGAAGTTCAGAGTACTGACCATGCTGTTAAGGTTTCTACTCAGGGCATCCGCAGCTATGATGAAGACGGTAGAAGATAGGGGGTCGCCTTGTCTAACTCCATGACTGGATTTGAAAAATCTACTGGCCTGGCCGTTGATATTCGCGGAGAACCAAGAGTTGCTGATGGATCTCCATACGGTGTTGGTCCAAGTTTCCGAGAATTCGAAAGCTCTGAATACCCAGATCATAAATTGCCAATCCAGTCTGTCATAAGCTTTTTCCATGTCTATCTTAACGGCGATGTTGCCTCCTCTAGCCGGAAACTTCATATAGGTGATTAACTCTTGGGCCAGCATAATATTATCCTGGATGTTTCTCCCTTGTACAAAACTGCTTTGCTCCTCTGAAATAATCTTGGGTAGAATCCCCGCCATTCTGGAAACGATAATTTTGGAGATGATCTTGTTGGTAAAAGTGCAAAGACTAAAGGGTCGATAATCCCGAAAGGACTCCGGGTTATCTTTTTTCGGGATGAGGATGAGGTTAGCGTTGGATATGGCTTTGGGGTATGTAGCCCCCTCGAAGAATGCGATAGCCGCGTCGGTGATGTCTCGCTTGGTAATTTCCCAACAGGTGCGAAAGAAGACTCCAGTGAAGCCGTCCGGGCCGGAGGCACTATGCTCGTTCAAAGCCCATACCACGTCTTTCACTTTCTGGACCGTTGGGGGACGTTCCAGCTGGATGTTGTCGGTGTCGTTTATGAGACGGGGGATTAGGTTCAAGAAGGGTCTGTCATTGTGAACAGTCTCTTTGGTGAATAATTTAGAGTAGAAATCCGCCGCAGCAGCTTGGATGCTTTTATGGTCAGTAATGATGTTCCCGTTGTCGTCTGCCGTGCGGTAGATCGATAGCTTCTGTCTGCGTCCATTGACACAGGCATGGAAGAATTTTGAGTTTCTATCCTGCTTGCTGTCACATATCAAACTCGTTTTCTGCTTCCAGAAGTCGGTCTCCACTTTAAGTCAGAATTTGAGCATGGCCTTGGTGAGGTTCAGGGCTGTCCTTGCCTCCGCTGATCGATCCGACGCAAAATGGGTTTCGACACGGGTGACATCGTCCTCCGCTACCCGCACGGCTTAGAAAATGTCCCTGTAGGCGAGTTTGCTCCAATTGGATAGAGCTTTCCTTATCGCTCGGAGCTTGTTGCTCACCCGCGATAGGGGATTGGGGGAGCCTTCCCGATTCCACCCCTCTGTAACAATGCCCAAAAATTGGGGGTGTTTAGTCCAGAAGTCGAGGAATTGGAATTTTTTTTTTGAATGGATTAGTATTGTTTTTAATTTCAACCAGCAGAGGGGCATGATCTGATTCAGAGGAGTTGAGATGGGACATGTTGGTAGTGATCCCCATTCCGTGCCAACGATCGTTCGTGAGAGCCCTGTCCAATCTGGAGTATTGTCGACGGTCGCCTTCCTGCATGTTACACCAGATGAAAGCGTTGCCGGTGAACTGAATGGTGGTGAGATGAGCATTGAAGATGAAATTGTTGAAGTCTTGCATGGCCGATATGGGAGGAGGTCGTCCTCCGATTTTCTCTTCACTGCAGGTGATCGCGTTAAAGTTCCCGATGCACAACCAAGGGGAGTTGATGTGGTGGAGATGTATGTCAATGAGGTCATTCCAGAGATGCTTTCGCTAGGCGATATTACAGCTACCGTGGACCGCAGAGAGGATGGTGTGTTCAGGGAGCATGGGGTGTTCCCACCAGCATGTTAGGGCCTGCCGGGAGTCCTGGATGACCCCGATTTTGACATCCTTCGTGCAGAGGATCTAAGTGTCGTTTCTGCCTGCTATGGCCCTAGGGAGGCCTAGCTGCAACTGGATAGATTTTAATCTTTTGGGAGGGATTTTGGGTTCAAGAATAATGAGGATGTCGATCTTGTGGATTTTCCGCAGTCCAAAAATTCTCTTTAATGTAGGTTTGTTCGCCAGTCCACAGACATTCCACGATAGGATGTTAATCATTAATGTAGTTGGGGGGAGGGTATTTTTTGTTTCGCTTGGTGGCGGATCTGGTTTGAATGGTTTTGTTTTCGTCGGTAGCTTTCTTGGCCTTGTCCCCGCGTGAGGTTGACGCTTCTGCTCGAGACGAGTTGTCTTTCCCTGCGCGAGAGTGACGCCTCTGCTTTTGTCGTTGTTGGAGAGTCGCTCGAGGGTTGCTCGAGTGGGTCCGTGGGGATGCTTACCAATTCCCCGACGGAGTCCAAGATGGATCCTCGGGGGGAAGAGCCAGGGAGTCACTGGCGCTCCCGATCAGAAGGATAGTTTACTGGAGAGGGTAACCTGCGGCTTGAACATGTTGTCCCCTCTGCACTTGGTCTGGCCCGAGGATAGCAAGGGCGTCTTCAACAGTGTCTTCGTTGGGACGTTGTTGATCTGCGAAGGTGGTGTCGGTGATCTCCTCATCAATCTCCGTGTTAAGGGGGCTAGGTGCTGTCTCGATGAGTTCCAGTTCGGCAGGGGGAAAGCCAGACTCCATTCATAGTTTCGCTTCTCCCGAATCTAGAACGTCAAATTGGTTGGAGAGAGTGAGGTCTTGGGTGTTACAGGGGGATAGAGCTTTAATCAAAGCTTTGCTAGGATGCTCGCTTCGGCCTGTCTTGCCGTTACTGGATCCAAATCGAGTGTTCGAGTTCGGGCACGGCAGAATGGGTGACTTGGGTGTCCTTCCCTCAGCTGACTTGTCATTTATCCGTGTTGCTTTCTTCTTGAGTTCTGGGTGGAGGCGTTGGCAGTGCTTTGCTAGGTGGCATCTTAAATGGCAGTGATTGCAGAACATAATATTGTTGTCGTAGAGGACTTGTTGGGTGTGGATCTGGTAGCCCAGCTCTATAGTAATAAAGTTGGTGGTTCGAAAGTGAGGTCGAGTTTCACGTAGATTTTAGCATAGTGAGCCTTGGCTAGGTTGCTGTTCTCGGGGGCCGTGGCCACATACGTTCCGAAGGATTTGGCTATACGCCTAAGTGCCGCTGGGATAAAGCATATAAGGGGTAGATTATGCAGAGTCACCCAGGCAGCGACCCTTGCTGAATCTTCTTTGGTGGTAAACCCTTGAGACCACTTAATGATCTTCATCTGGTGGGAGCCGATACTGCAAGTGCCTTTTGGACCACACAGTCCTGTGATCGCTATCGGAGAAAAGATGGAGGAGAATATGTCTGGGGTCGAGGGGGCTACTCGGTATTCTGCTGTGAGGCTCTAGCTTGCTATCGCCTCCTGCACCCTAGAGAGTTTGGGGCAACCAGTAGAAAATTTTAGAACAAAAGTGTGGGGGAAGGAGGATGACAGAGAAGTCAATTCCAAATCGAAAAAGGGGACAAAGGGTATAGGGGAATCCTGAGGGAACACAATCTTCGGAAGGCAGACATCAGGGAGAAGGAGACCCTTCGGGGAGGCCAGGTCCGGGCGAAGAGCGGCGGCGAAGGACCGTAACGCTGCTCCAGACGAGGAGGGAACCTTGGTCGTTCCCCCGGAGGCCGGGGGCTGCAACAGGGAGTGACCCAGCTCGGTACGGAGGGGGGAGACAGCGGTGACAGCCGAAGGGGGCCTACCTGGGGAGAGTGGGGCCGCTAAAGGAACAACGAAGGTCAAGGCGGCGGCTGCACCAGGAGCAGGGAGAGACGCCTCCTATGGGACGATCGCAGACGGATGAGAAGGGAGGTAGGGGACGAGGACAGCCTCGGTCGGGATGGGGGTAGGGTCGTCTCGGACCACCACAGGGGGGGCCTCGAGGCCGGCGATGCTCGGGGAGGGGGAGGTTGCCTGGGTTCCGGAGAGGAGGGCGACGAAGTCAAAGGGTGCGGTGGGCTGCAGTGCAGAAGACGCGGGGACCGGGATAGGAATGGCGGCTGGAGAGCCGACGAGGGGAGCGCCAGGGGGAGAGGGAAGGGCGGGGGCCGGGAAGGAGCGAGGAGAGAGGATAGGGGGAGTGGGTGGGGAGCACGGAAGGGTTGCGGAGGGGTGCGTAAAACTGCGGGTGGGCGGTTAACCCACCAGAGTACGTGGAGGTGTAGGGGAAAAATACGTGAGGGGAGGACCACCTGGCCTGCATAAAGGCTAGGGGTGGCTGCTCCAAAGTAAGCATCAGCAGAAGATGCTGCGTAGAGCACGGAGTTAGCTGAATAGGGGTGGGACCCACCAAGGTGTGAAGAGAGAAGAGTTGCGTACAGCGCTGCGTAAAGGAGGTTAGAGGGGTCCGCCTCGAGGTGTGGGCCGTAGGTAGCCAACCCGACGGGCCTAGGGAAGGGAGACCCTACACCTGCACCGCAGGAGGGCTCCCACCCAGATGGGACGGCTGTTCTGTCGGTAATTTGAAAATAGGGGGGAAGCGGAGATCGGGCACTGAGCTCCGGGGAGCTCCGGGCCCTATCGACAACTGCATACTGGAAGGTGGCCCACCTGTTCGACCGGGCAAGAGCACCGGAGCTCCCGGGCGGGTAAGACGGGGTGCGAAACTACTGGAGAGGGGAGAAAGAAGAGAAAAAGGGAAGAGAAGAAGAGGAAGGCAGGGCCGAAAAGGAGGAGGGAGGGAGGGGGTTGGCCGACCAAAGCCAGCAGGTCGGCCGACCAGGGAGCCACCATCGAAACCGGGACGAAAGGAGGGGGAAGGGGACAAAGGAGACCCTAGGGTATCCTCGATGAGGAGAAGCAGCGGAGAAAGCGAGCCATTTGTCTATATATATATTTATGAGCGGACTCCTCTCTACTGTGTTTCTTGCGACCATCATGGTCACGTTGAGAGTGCTTGTGGTCGTCCCCAAGTGGAGACGCCTTCCAAAGGTGTAGCAGACGGACCGCCCAACCCCGACGCTTCTGCTCCAGGCGTAGCGCGAGTGGAGGACGGCCTGGTGGGTGGCCGTGGGATTAGCAGGGGTCGTCGGCGGCAATGATCAAGGCGTAAGAAGGGGAAGGTGACATGGCAGGTGTGGAGGCACGTCCAGGGGTGTGATGATAGCAGGGGGACCACGCAGCCCGGATTGCGTGGGAGTGATGATAATCGTGGGAGTTCCGTTCTGCTATCCTGGCACGTGGGGGAGTCATCTTCGGGCAGCTGGCTTTATGGTCGGATGACGGGCGGCCCATGCAGGAGGGACGCAGCGCTCCGGGTTCTAGTTTGGATGGGCTGATGGGGCCTGAGCAGGGTGTTGGTCCTATTATTTTACTGGACCTACCTATCATTATCCACAGTCAGCTGGGACAGGGAGTTATAGCGGCTGACTTAGACATTGAAGATCGCAGCTTGGTGGTGTGGAAGGAGCCCGCCCCCGGATCTATCTCTGATTGGGGTTATGACCCCTCTCCGGAAGATGATATGGTTTCATTGCCTGAGGCGAGATCTTCCACTTCCTTTTTCGAGGGTCGAGAAGATGGCTGGCAGATGGTACCCTTCAAAAAGGCGGTTGGTAAGCGAAGAAAGTCGATGGCACCTCAGTCGGATCGACTTCTTCGATCACATGCTTCCCGGTTTAGGCGGGACCCCCAGAGGGTCCATGGTTAAATTCATTATTTGGAATGTTCGGGGAACGACGAACAGATCTACTATATGCCGTCTCAGGTCCTTGTGTCGGACCAACTCTATTCAGGTTCTTGCTATTATTGAGCCCATGGTGATATCCTCAAAGCTTCTTTCTTATCAACTGAGGTTGGGTTTTGATGCTAGCTTTTGTAATGATAAGGGCAATATTTGGTTACTATGCAAGTCGGGTATTGGGACCCACTGTATTGATTCTTGTGATCAGGCTATCACGATGCAGCTTTCTCTGAGCTATTTTTTCCGATCCGGTGCGGTTGTCTGTTGTTCATGGTGCATGGAAACGACAGGGGAGGAGGCGTATGTGGCGGCACCTTTTGGACGTCCAAGGCAGGGACATTGGCATGTCCTGGGTGGGGGACGGGGACTTTAATATTATTGTTTCTCTGGATGAGAAATTTGGTGGTCGACCTCCTAACACGAGGGCCATCGCGTACTTCTTCGACTTTCAGTTGACTATCGGGCTCTCCGATGTTGGCTTCAGAGGTAGCACATTTACTTGGGTGAATGGTCAGTCAGGGGTAGATCGGCAGGGATCCCGCCTTGATAGGGTGCTAGCAACGGGTAGTTGGCTGGATGGAGTCCAGGTCTCATGCGAGCATCTTAATCGGGCAGAATTTGATCATTCTCCATTATTGATTTCCTGCCAGCCAGCTTCCTCCCTTCAGCGTCGAGGCTTCCGCTTTCTTGATTTTTGGACATCTCACCCTGACTTCCTTACGGTTGTTGCTCGGGCATGGGAATCATGCTGGCATTATGATGCGCTTGAGCGGTTGGGCATGCGCTTACGGACGACGGAACATGTTCTGGCCGGTTGGAGCAGATCTACTTTCGGAGACATTTTTCAGGAGGCCCGCCAGGCCGAGGACAATGCCATGGCGGCGGAGCAGGATTATGATCTTCATCCTTCAGAGAGGGGAAGGGCCTCCTGGATGGAGGCTATAGCCAGATTGAAGCAAAAGGTTCAAGTTGAGGAGTCTTTCTGGAAACAAAAAGCCAGATTGAAATGGGACCTGGAAGGTGATAAGAATACTCGATTTTTCCATGCGTGTACCAGGAGCAGGCAAAGAAATACGGGTATTCAAAAAATTATTCGGGCGGATGGCTCAGAAACTGGCTCTATTGCGGAGGTGGCGACGGAGGCTTCTTTATTCTACTCTAAGCTGTTCAGGGCTGAGCCTACTTCAGACGATGACGTCTTCCTCGATGTCATCCCCAGTATCATCTCTATGGAGGACAATTCTGATCTTGTTCGTTGTCTGGATAGAGCAGAGTTGTTGGAGATTGTTCGGGGGATGGACCCGGCTAGTGCCGGGCCGAATGGATTTTCTGGGAGATTCTTCTCATTTTGTTGGGACATTATCGCTGCTGACGTGGAGGAAGCCATTGGTTCTTTTTTCTTGGGTGCACGCCTTCCGGTCTCCATATCTGATACTTTCTTATTTCTTATCCCCAAAGTCGAGCACCCGAGGAATCTTTCAGATTTCCGTCCTATTAGTCTTTGTAATTTCTGTAACAAGATAATTTCCAAGATTATTGCTTGCAGGTTGCGGGAATTTTTTCCCAAAATTATTTCTCCGGAGCAAAGTACTTTTGTTATGGGGAGAGGGATTGTTGATAATATCATCATTGCTCAGGACATGGTGGCCTCTATGAGGGAATCCAATCATGGTGGCAACGTTGCAATAAAGCTTGACATGCAGAAGGCCTATGACAGAGTTAATTGGCATTTCCTCCTGCGTGTTCTTCGGAGATTTGGCTTTAATGAGGTTTTCTGTGATCTTATTTATCGTCTACTGGCGGACACCCGGTATGCGGTTCTTCTTAATGGCGCTCCTACTGATTTTTTTCGGCGTCTAGAGGGATCCGCCAGGGGGACCCTCTTATTGGCCCATTGGTCATATGGTCAAACTGATTTTAATAATTGATCAAACTCTATCTCGATATATGGAGCTAGTCAGGATATCTCGGACTCTTGGACATGATCAAGAACAGCTATTTACTCAGTTCAAGACCGAAGCGTTGTTTGCCTGTTCGAGTCTGTATTTCTTTGAGCAATGTATTTTTCATTTTATTTGAGTCTAGGAATACTTTGTACACCGAGTTGTACTGGCAAATAGGCTATTCCAAAATGATTTCAAAATGTTTTTAAAATGTCCTTAGTTTTAAAAAATATTCGTATTTACAAAAGCTCCAAAAAGGTTTTCAAAATACCCCAAAAACTAATTTTAAAAACCCTAACCTAACCCTGACAGAACTGGGCCAGAGTTCGGCCAGAGTTCGGTTAGTGGCCGTTTTGTTTTTGAATTCCTTGGAACTTGGTCCTACTGCAGTTGCGGATTTGACCGAGATTTGCTCATCGAGTCTGCCCAAATTCTGCCCAAATTCTGCCAGAATTTTGTCTTTGGAACTCTATAAATAGAGAAGGATTTCGATCATTTTAACTCACTCATTCACTTTCAATCTTCTCTCTACTAAAAGCTTTCAGTCTTCCAAAGAGTTTTTCTCGAGCTTTAATTTTCAGATCCCAAGCCAGTTACAATCCTCTAGTCGTTTTGCCAGTGCGGTGCGGTCTAGAAGTTTCTGAGTGATTGTAATCAGAAGGCTTGATAGAAGAATACCTCTTCACAATTGAAGTTGGATGAGTTCTTCGTATCAAAGCTCGCGTTGTAGAAGTTGCAAGGACTTCGTAAGAAAACTTGCGGTTTTGCCAATAGTAGATTCAACTGGTAGCAAGAGTTCTACCGACTGGACTAGTCCTCAACAGAGGGAAACCAATATACATCGTTGTCTTTGCGTTTGCTTTCTTATCTCTGCCTTTACATTATTTAGTTGTGATTATTATTCTGTGATCTTGCTGCTAACATTTTTTAATTAGCATTATTCCGCTGCCAACTCTATTCACCCCCCCTCTAGAGTATTCTGCTTTACGATTTCGTTCCTACAATTGGTATCAGAGCGGGTGTTACAGGTAAAGCAAGGTAACATTGCAATTATTTATTCATTTAACTAATTGTTATATAGATCACAGCACAACACATGGCAATTGTGAAATTCACAAGTGAAGGCCAGGCCACAAACAGACATCCACTCTTTGATGGTACGAATTATACCTATTAGAAAACACGGATGAGTTTCTTCTTGAAATCACTTGACTTTGATTTATGGTCTATTGTTATTGATGGCTATCAAAAGCCACCTCGTATAAATGTTGATGGAGTTTTAATTGAAAAACCCCATAACAGATATACAGAGGAAGAAAAGAAAAAGGCCAGTCTTGACGCATGTGCTATTAACGCTTTATTTTGTGCTTTAGACAGAACTGAATTTAACAGGGTGTCTATCTGCACAACTGCTAACGTAGTGTGGAAGCTTCTTGAAGTCACACATGAAGGAACGACTCAAGTAAAAGAATCAAAGGTCAGCAGACTTACTCAAGAGTATGAGGTGTTCAAGATGAAGCCCAACGAAACAGTTACTCAGATGTTCAAAAGATTCTTGGATATTGTAAATCCTTTGTCCTCCCTAGGCAAAGATTACAGTAACCATGAAAAGATTCGCAAACTCCTGCGAGCACTTACCAAGAACTGGATTCCAAAGGCTACTGCAATAATTGAAGGGAACGACCTCACAACTATGTCCCTCGAAGTACTCATGGGTAAGCTACTCACTCATGAACTGGAGCTGCAAGATTTTGAAGAGCCGGCACCAAAGGAGAAGACGATCGCCTTCAAGCCTCAGCACATAAAAGCTGCTGAAGGTGATTCAGACAGCAGTAAATCTGATGCTGAAGATCATGCACTCCTAGCAAGGAAATTCAAAAGATTCATGAGATATGAGAAGAAAGCCAAAGAAAACAATAGCAGCAACAACTGGTATCAAGATGATGCTGTCTGCTATGGCTGCAAGAATAAGGAACACATGAAGAAGGATTGTCCTACAAACTCATCATCAAGCAAGAAGAGCAACAGGTATGAAAAAGGGAACCTGAAGAGATCAACATCACGGAAGTATGCCAATACCAGCATATGGCATAAAAGTGAAGCCAGCGACTCAGAAGATGAACAATCAGAAGACGCTGCAAATGTATGCTTTTATGGCATCCGATCAGGTACTCTCTGAACCTGTAGTTGATACATATGATGACTTCACCTTTGAGCAATTAAGAGATGCCTTCAGTGAACTGATAAGTGATTACAGGAAACTGCGTAGCAAATATCAGACCTCTAAGAAGGTACTCAAAGAGTACAAAGGTGAAATAGGAAGACTTACCGACCTACTAGCTGAGGTTAGAAATAATGTTAGTGAGTCTGGTGAGCTTTCATCTGTCAAGCTCTTATTACACGAGACTACCAAGTCATCTGAAGAAAAAGATAAGGTTATTGACCAACTGAATGAAGAACTTTCTAAAGAGAAAAAAAGTCTTCAATGTGCACAAGTCAGAATGGAAGCACTCACTTCTGACTATACTAAGTTGTATGACACTTCCAAAAGATTGGAAATTAGGTTAGGAAAACAGCCTGAGACTGCTGCTTTCTACCCTAACACATGTCACTTACCGAATAATCGGAACATTCCCAAACCAAACACTGTCAGACCTAACCATATCAAACCTTTACCCCAAAAGGTTAAGCCCAAAAAGGATTATAGGTATGCTTTCTTCTATACTAGAAAACCTAAACCTACCAACCATGCACACCATTCTACTTTCAACACTCAACATGCTAAATGTCATTATTGTGGCCTCATTGGTCATATATCTTCTGCATGTAGAATCAGAAAGCTTGTTGATTTAAATATTTATGCATGGATACCAAATGCTAACATTTCAGGACCCTACAAGAAATGGGTACCAAAAGTTTCATCTGCAAATTATTTTGTAGGTGGAACACCTTTCACATGCTAAAAGCAAATGGATTCTCGACAGCGGTTGTTCACGGCATATGACCGGTGACGCTACGTTATTTGCAACACTGTCGAAGAAAAAGAAGGAAGGTTATGTCTCCTTCGGTAACAACGTGAAAGGGTATATCATTGGTATCGGTGATGTTGGTAAGTCTCCCTATCCTATGATTAAGGATGTCTGTCAGGTTACCGAGTTGAAACATAATCTACTCAGCATAAGTCATTTAGCTGATCATGGTTATGGCATCAACTTTGGTAAAGACAAATGTACTATAGTTGATAGCTCAACTGGTAGTACTATCTTTGAAGGTATCAGGGAAGACAACATATATGTTTTCTACTTGTTGGAAGAAACTAACATTTCAGGTAGATGCTAATAGCTAAAAGTGATGAGAGTCATCTGTGGTATATGAGACTCGGTCATGCAAATATGGACACAATCTCAAGATTATCCACGAAGAAGCTAGTAAGCGGTTTACCGGACATAACATTCAAGAAGGATTCGGTATGCAGCCAATGTAAAAAGAACAAAGCTACCAGATCCACATTCAAGTCAGTAAACGCAGTATGTACTACTAGACCTCTACAATTGCTACATATGGACTTATTTGGTCCTAGCAGAGTTGCTAGCCTCGGAGGTAATCTATATGCTTTTGTAATTGTAGATGATTACTCTAGATACACGTGGATATACTTTTTGACATGCAAGAATGATGCATTATCCGAATTTGTCGCCTTTTGCAAGAAAGTATAGAATGAAAAAAGTTATATGATCACTCGTATTAGAAGCGATCATGGTGGCGAATTCAAGAGTGCAGAGTTTGAGCAATTTTATGACACATACGGTTTTGTACACGAGTTCTCCTGCCCTAGGACTCCACAACAAAATGGAGTTATGGAACGTAAGAACGTAACTCTATCTGAAATGGCCAGAGTAATGTTAAACCAGTTTAGTCTACCCAAATATTTTTGGACTGAAGCTGTCAATACAGCTTGTTTTGTTCTCAATAGAGTTCTAATTCGACCCAAATCGAAGAAGACTCCATTTGAGTTATGGTTTGATAGAATTCCATCAGTTTCATATTTTAGAATATTTGGTTGTAAGTGCTTTATTCTTAATACAAAAGATAATTTGGGAAAGTTTGACGAAAAGGCCGATGAAGGTATATTTTTAGGTTATGCGGCCAAGAGCAAAGGATACATAGTCTTCAACAAATGAACTATGATCATCGAAGAATCAATCAACATCACCTTTGATGAATTGAATCAAATAACTATCGATGACAATAACGAAGATCTAACTGTACCAAGCTCAACACCAGCTGATTCTCAACCAAGCTCAGCACTAGCTGATCCTCCTAGAGAAGATCCAGGAACCAGCTACCTTCAGAGTCTGCCAAAAAGATTAAACGGCTGATCATCCAAAGGATTTGGTAATTGGTGTTATTACCAAAGGTTGTATACAGAATGAGTTTGAGATGAGCATGATGGGAGAGCTGAAATTCTTTTTCGGACTGCAAATCAAACAAACTGACAATGGGACATTCATAAATCAAGCCAAGTACACAAAAGATTTGCTAAAGAAGTTTGATCTGGACAATGTCAAACCTATTGGCACTCCGATGGCAACTTCAACAAAGCTTGATATTGATGAACAAGGCAAACCGATCGACACACGTAAGTATCGAGGTATGATCGGTAGTTTACTTTATTTAACTGCTGGTCGTCCAGATATTATGTTTAGTATTTGCCTGTGTGCACGTTTTCAAGCTAATCCAAAGGAATCACATCTGTGCGCAGTTAAGCGTATCTTTCGATACCTTAAGGGTACTTCTTCTGTTGGCTTATGGTATCCCAAAACTAAGTCCTTTGACCTTATTGGTTACTCGGATGCAGATTTTGTTGGATGTAAAGTTGATAGAAAAAGTACCAGCGGTACATGTCATTTCTTAGGCAAGGCTTTAGTCTCATGGTTTAGTAAAAAGCAAAATTCTGTAGCCCTATCAACAACAAAGGCTGAGTATATCGCCGCAGGACGTTGTTGTGCTCAAATTTTGTGGATGAAACAAACCTTAGAAGACTATGATTTATTTTACACACACATTCCTATTTTCTGTGACAACACGAGCATAATTAATTTGACTAAGAATCCAGTATGTCACTCTCGTACTAAGCATATCGAGATTCGACATCATTTTTCTAGAGATCATCATCAGAATAGAGATATTGACCTTGTGTACATAGACACTGAGAATCAATTAGCTGACATCTTCACAAAACCTCTAGCAGAAGATCATTTCAATTATTTACGTCGAGAATTAAGAATTTTGGACGTCAATAATGTCAATTAATTTTGTTTTATGATTATATTTTAATAGGCAAAAACTTTGTTAAAAACAAGCCAATAAAGAGTCTGTCTGTCACCACAACTGTGGTTGAAGCGAAGCGGTACTTAAGAGTCCCCGGTGAACCTCCGCCAGCTGAGACAGTACTCCTACAGCTAATCTGAGACAGTCGCTGTGTAACGAAATTTAATCTATAAAATAATATTAATTATATTAATTGAATGTTGAAATTACTAATCTTTGAATTAAATCTTTGAAATGAGTCAATGAAAAAGAAAGTGGCCCAAACCTACTAACAGAACCCCAGGCGAATTCGGCCAGAATTCAGACCAAATTCGGCCCGAGTTCGGTTAGTGGTATCTGGTTATATAACCAGAACCCGAGAGCCTTTCTTCTTCATTGCTTCTAAAACCACCTTCACAGCAATAGCAGCCGCGCGAAAGCTCTCCAAACCCTAGTTGTTAACCACTCTGTTTCTCCTAATCTACGTAGTGAAATCTATCCAAATTTTGGATTCGTGCGGAGATCGTTGTCCTCTACAACATACTTGAATCTCGGAAGGTATAACTCCGTATTTCTCCTCCTTTCTATTTCGTGCATATTTACTTTATTTGAACAATACCGCCTAAGGGATTTAACCCCTTCAAGAGGAAGAAGACGACCTATCCTAGTGAGGAAGGATCATCTTCAAATCCACCTACGGATTCTCTCTTTTCGCCAGTTCAATCAAGCGATGGCACGTTCGATGGGTTTTATTTTTAAACCCTAGATCAAGCCCTTCTGTGGTATGGAGATTTTTCTATGAGATCCATATGCACAGGCGCTCCTATCAAATGGACTGTGTTTCCAGAACACCGCCCTTATTTTGAGGCATTAGGGTTACAACACGTTGTTAAACTTTGTTTCCCGGTAGCTACTAATGCCATTAGACTTTTCTACTGCAATATTATACTAAACACGTTTGACGTAAGTACTCGTGTTGGCGGACTAGACATCGAGTACAATGATGTCCTCTTAGCGAAAATCCTTGGTATTTCTAACGAAGGTGCACCGCTTGATGATATCACTGAATTTGATTTCCCCGACGGCACGACACTTACTAGTTTCAAAGCTGAACTCTGTGCACCTGATCGAGTTTGCTCTGGAAAGTTCAAGGCAAATAACTTGAACTTTTTTAATTATGAATTGTATTGCATCATCTACTCCACTCTCCTTCCGAAGTCTACTTCAAAAGATGATGTCACATCACTTGAGCTGTCTGCTATGTATCACATTCTTAAGGGGATTCCTTTTTCTGCCCCTAAGACTATTATCCAGATGATGGTACGTTGTCGTGCAAGAGATAGAAATCTCTCTTATGCGATGATTCTCCCACGCATCATCCAGTATTTTTGATATTGATCTGTCAACTTGTACTCAAGACCCTGAGCCCAAGTTTCTTAAGCTATATCGTCGTAGTATGACTGCTGCTATTCCTCGTACTGCTCTTCCTACTGCTCCATCTTCTCCACCTACTCAGCGGTATGCCATGACCTTTGAAGGCATACACCAGCATCTTTCTGATTTGCACGTCTCGATGACGGATATGGCCCACGAACGTGAGTTCCGCGATGTCACTCGTTATCAGGCGATAGCAAATTCTCTAGCTGATCTCCGATTTGCTCAGACTGGACATTCTGCCGGTTCTATTCCTAGAGATCCAGCCTTCTCTGGTTACCGTTGTGAGGATGAGGCTGTTCATGCCTACTTTCAGCCGGGTAACGCATATGATTGGTACCGTTCTGACCGTGCTCCTCCTCGAGACTACGTCGGTGAGTTTTACACTGGCGCCCCTCCTCACCCTTCTGGTACTGGTAATTCTGGAGCTGGTGTCTATGTGCACGTGCCTTGCACGTATTTTAACATATCTTAATTAGTTTAGAAAGACTCTTTAGGAAGACCAAATGGTAGTCTTCCTAATTACTAAGTTGTCCTTATTAAAATTAATGAACTATTTTTAATTAATATAAGTATGTAAGGGTATTTTCGGAATTCAAAAGTTTCACCATCTAAGTTTTCCTATTATATAGTAGAATATATATATATATATATATATATATATATATATATATATATATATATATATATATATACATATATATATATATTTTATGAATATATATATATATATATATATATATATATATATATATATATTTTACCACTGGTTGATTATTTTATTATATTTCTATAATATTCATATACTTATTACATATGTGTACACACACACACACACACACAAATATATATATATATATATATATATATATATATATATATATATATATATATATATATATATATATATATATATATATATTATTAAGTTTCTTTGAAATTAGTTGGGTAGTTATACCAACATATATCTAGAGATATATAGTTATATAAGAATAAAAGAGAACAAAAAGAAAAAGAAAAAAGAAAGAAAAGAAAACGTAAATGTCGCGAGATTTGGTAAATCTTGCGAGATGAGTTGCCTGCATATACTCGATAACCCCAAATCCTTTTCCAAACCGACAACAGCTTCCCTCTAATAGAAAAAACTGAGAGGTTGGAGGGGGATCCATCAAATCCTAAACCCTAACATAATTCCCGACCATAGATATGCTATTGCATTTTGATATGACGGTTGGATCCGAGGTGGGTAGATTATTCATTCGGTAACTTAGGCCTTCCTAGAATCCAATTCCTAACCTTGATCATTTGTTTTGCCCTCTCTAACTATTACCATAGTACAAGTCCGAGTTACTTATTTATTTCCTATATTTCCCTAAGGAGTTACTTTTATGATTTCTAATTTGTTATCCATATATGAATCTCGAGTTAGTTCTTTCATCAAAGTTTTTTCCTCAATCATTGAGTATCCACAAAAATGGGATCATAATATTTACACTTCTTCTGACTTCAATAATTTTCCTAATCAATCTTTCTATTTTCAAGAATGGGGACTGATGTGACAAATACTTATATTTTCATATCTTGATTATTTGTGCAATTTTATTTTCTGCCTTTTCTAAACATTGCCATATCATAAGTTCGTATCACTCATATTTTCTTTGACCTAAGGAATTATTTTTAAAACAAAATTTTCCATTCAATTGTCTATATATATTAATCTCGAGTTAAATTTTTGATTCAAAATTTTTCTCTCAATCATTGAATATTAAATACCCATGAAATATGGATTAGAAGATTTTTACTTTTTTGGCTTTGAACATTATCCTTCATAATCAATAATTTTTCTCTCCAAGAACTGATATTTAAACTTGAAGGACAGATACTTACATCTTCTTAGAACTTGTTTGAAATTCTAGAACCACCTTTGAAATTCTTATGGATATAGTTGGATGAATATTCGTGACTTATAATGGCAAGACAAAAGCCACTGTCGCCATTTATTTGATTTATCGAGACTGTGAGTTTACTGCAGCCAGCAGCGTACTTGCGTGGCATGATCCCTAAGTTGAAATAATTTCAAGTAAGCATAGGTTATCGAATATTATTAAAACTATGCCTGGGTTGTCCTACTTAATCTTTGAATTATTATGTCAACATTGGGTAGAGTCGATAGAGTATTCGATACCATACCATTATTTGAGTCATGATACCAAAGGTTTACTACAGCCAGATGTACACTGGCAGGACATAAATTCTCGGTAAAGTGACTTCACATATACATATGGTTTTCGAATATTATAGAAACTACATCCTTTTGGTATATGACTATAGATTTAGTTATTTTTCTTTTCCTTTATTTCTTGAACCCTTCTTTCTTATCCTTCTGCCTTCAAAACATCATCTGGTTTCCTAATAACCTTTTAAACCTATTTTTGAATTTCATTCCAGTAGATTCATAATCATACCTCGATTATAATTCTTTGATTATGCCTACATAATTGATCATGCTAAAACGATTTTGGTTTGGATCATCCTTAATAACTTTCTGATCGCAACTAGACCATTTTGTTTATATTTCGATCGAGTCAATTTGTATATTCTTCTAGATTTTCACTCGATAATCGTGTCCAAATAATTTTGCCTAAAAGTTATGTAACGCTCCAGTCCCAAAATAGGTAGGACTAAGTACGTAGACATGCCAGCTGTATTCATACGAAATACATAAGTCTCGTATGAATACATAAGCTATAAAATGCAGTAATCCAGGACAAATTAAATCTCATCCACAATGAAAGGAATAATAATATAAATATCAACTCGAATAATTATGATACAATCGTTGGGCGGAGACAAAGTCCACTACCAACTATCCTAATGAAAGAAATGTACAATAAATCGAGCGATAAAAATGGCAAGACGAACCAAGCGCAATTGTTTTCGAAGGAATGGAGAAGACCACGGCTTTGGCTAGGATAGCTGCGGAAAACATGAACACACAGGTCCTCAGACGGACGTAGCAAGATACAGGAAGAACAAGCTAATATGAACTATCAGAATAAAATAATATATAAATGACTATCCTAGACACAAATATGCAAAGGAGATTCTAACCACCTAATGTGCAATTTAGAGGACAACTTTCATGTGCATGGGTGGGATTTTAGGCTATGTGTACGTAACTGGCATCCAGTCATCTGTATCCGACCGTAACGTCCAAAACGTCAGAGGGTATCTGCAAATAAATCGCCACAGTTCTATCCGGAGACTGTGGGTTACCTGTTTGGATTCCCATACACACTAGTGACTATCCTCCCCCAATATATCCCACACTGTTCAAGTCATGTCCATGGCTCGTCCAGTTTTGTAACTGCTTGAGTTTCTAAAACCCTAGTCATAGCAGTTACGATCATCTACCGTCACACGACTTTAGAGATAGCTAGTCCATAAGTCGTGCCCCTAATAAAATGCCTCAAACCGTGTAGTGTAAGTGTCATGGCCAGCGGAGATATAAAAATATCCCGCAATAGGAGGGTAGTCCGCTAACACTAAGTTAACATGCATATATTAAAGTAAAACGAGTAATAGAGTCGCTTGCACCCAAGTGTGGCTTGGACGCGCAGTTTATAACAAATAAAAATAACAAATACGAAACAAGTAAATAAATGCTAAAAATAAATAATATGACAGTTAATTAGCAAGGTATCCTTGCCTGTTGATGCCTGATGTGGTGCTGCAATCAATGTGGCACAAATTTTGACTTCGGTGTTACAACTATGCAAGGTGACCTCGGGTGTCGGTACGGATGGTTCCATTGGGTCCAGTAGGGTCAATTTAGTTGGGGTTGCTGGAAGGTATTCCAAATGGGCGAGAGGATAGGAATAAAGAGATTAGTCACGAACTAGAGAAGGATCGAAGTAAAGTGGATAAATAATATTTATACAAATTTTTGAAAATTACTTTATAATACTAAAAAAAATATATATTGTTATTTAAAAAATAGTTTTTAGGTAATCCTGGAATACGTATTAAAACCATTTTTAAGAGAAACCAAATTTTTGTCAAAATAAAATTTGTAGGTAAAAGCTACAGTTAAAATACCATAAAATAATAATATAATTATGCCTTGAAATCCAATTTTTAAGTTTACATATAAGGTCAACCCTCAATAACATATTTTATTATGAAATCGTTTCAAAATTTTAATATCAATAATATAGTAATAAAAGAATAATACTACTGACTAATCATATAAAAATCTGTACACATCTTATATTTTATAATAGAAAATATCTACAAAATATAGTACTAATGCTATGTGACTGCATATATGTTTTGCATAAATAAAATAGGAAAGAGAATGAAATAAATAGCTAACATTTATATTAATACCTATTAAAATGATAATAATAATAATAACTGTACTAATAATAATAATAAATAATAATAATAATAATAATAATAATAATAATAATAATAATAATAATAATAATAATAATAATAAACTAATAATAATTAACAAACAAAAGAAAAGAAAGAAGAAATAAATAAATAAATAAAATAAAAATAGAGGCTGGTCCTCCTCTTTCGAGGAGAACAACTAATCTGTTCACTCAAAAAAACAAATAACTCTCCAGTACAAAAGTAATGGAGAGAGAGATTAGAGAGAGGGAGATGCGGAGAGGGCCGGGAGAGAAGGGCTGGGGAAAAAGCGGGGCGGTGGACTCGGTTAGACGGCGCACGGCGTTGGAAGAAAAGGGGGCGACGGGACGGAGCTGCCGGAGGGGTCGGCCCGGCGGCGGAGAACGGGAGCGGCGGAGCGGGTGGCAAGGACGGCGGATGCAAAGAAGGTTGGGAGAAGGCTCGACGGCGAGGCCGCAGTGCTCGGCGCTGCGGGGGTTTTTCGATTGAGCGGCGGAGGGATCTGCCAGCGCGAGGCGGTGGATGGCGCCGGTGGGGGTTTCGGAGGAGGTGAACGAAGGAGGAACGGGGGAGTCGTCGGCGTCGGGACGCGGTTGGGTCGGGACGCGGTGGCAGGCGCTCAGGGCAAGCGGCGGTCAGGGTTCATGCGGTTCGCCGAGGGGTTCTCTACTCCGGCGTGAGGTCGGAAGTGGAGCGGCTGGGCTAGGCTGGACGCGGTGGAGGAGGCCAGGGCGGAGCGGCATGTGGGCTCAGGTGAGGCCCTAGGGTTTTGTTTTCTTCTTCTTGGGTTTTCTGAGGTTGGGAAGTCGCCGGTCGAGGTGGTGGCGATGATGACGAAGGGTTCGGGGCTCCGGCCATGGTGGACACTGGTGGTGGTGGTCGGCCAGACGGCGTTAGAGAGTGGTGTTGGTGGTCGAGGGTCTGGTCGTACTGGCGGTGGGGGTACTGGTGGTTTCGAGACATGGAGGAGGGGCTGTGTCGAGGTGGACACGGGTTGTTGATGGTAGTAGGGTGGTCGGCGGTTGTTTGTGGTAGTCGGGGCAAACCGGGTGGTCGAGGGGATTCTGGGGTGTTGCCGGGTGAGGTCGAGATGGCTGCGGAGACAAGGGAGGCGGCGGTGGTGATTGTGGTTGTGGCGGTGGCCATGAGGGGACGACCAAGAAGTCGAGGGTGGTGATCTAGGGGAGAGGACTGGATCGGGATTGGTCGGTAGTTAGGGATAGGATTATGATTAGGAATTCATTGATATCGGGGGTGTCCGACACGGGAAATATGTATATATAACATGGAATAAGAATATGGATGGTGGAACACGGACACGGTACACGCACTTCATGGGAATTATTTGTGGAGAAATAATGTGAAAAATATTGGAGGAGTACCTGCCTATTTATAGGATGTGGAATTCCCAATTGGATATGGACTAGGAATATTTTAAACCCCAAAATAGATAATTCGTAGTTTAAATTTAAAAGCAATCAAATCCAATTCCAAATACATATCTAATTTAAATCAAATTAAATTTTAAAATCGAATAGGATATATCAAATTTTCAAATATTTAACTATTTAAATAATTCCAAAAATCAAATCAAGATTTAAATGGCCACAAAACTTCCAAATATATTTTTCAAAATACCAATATTAATAATTTCAAAATAATAAATATTTTTAAATATCTTTTTGAATAATAAATATTAATATTAATAAATCTCAAAAATTACTTTTTATTTAAAATAGATATAATAATTACGAAATATATGTATGCACGAATAATGAATAATGATTATATTTTTCCTAGTGTACAATAAAATATTATTTATGATTAAAACTGCTAAAATAAAAGGTCTTTATAGCAAGAATAATAATTATATAATATTTGAAAGTGTATAAAAGTAGAATAAAAAATATTTTTATAAAATATGTACGCTCGCACATATTCGTACTCGACGAGCAACTACGAAAAATAAAATTCCGTGCGCGACGTACAATACGACTATGCGACGTACAATACAAAAATTTTAAATCAGTACCAAATTTAATTAAAAAAATAGTAGAAATTAGGGGTTTTACATGCTACCCAACTTAAAAGAATTTCGTCCTCGAAATTAAGAATTAGGAGGGGGGTGAGAAGACGCAAGGGGGTATCGGTGGGGATCAATTAATAACAAAATTATGTCGTAAGAAATTGCGATCTAGATCATAGAAAATAATTGGTATGGTCGTAATCAATAGGAAGGTTAGAGGAAGTTCTAGTCAAATGATTTCGTCCTTCTAAAATAGGTAAAGGCGAAAGCGATATAGAGTTCGTAGGAGGCATTTATCGAATACGAATACGTGGTTCAAAGGCGAACGAATAATTCAAGGGAAGTTGTCAAGGCAGTCGCGGATGAGACTCTAGAGGACAAGTTTAGTTATGTCCCCATCCAGTAGAATGATAGATAAAAGCGAACCAAAGTACACTCGGTTGATCAGACCATCATGCACCGGTTCTGATTAGAAAATATGTTAGTGAGCGCGCTCAATAGCATAAGTCATGAACAAACTCGATAAATAGATGAGTTTGCAAAACTAGATTATAGTAGCAACATTAGTCAAGGTGGTAAAAATATAGGCACGAGATTAAGATTGAAATAAAGAACAATATGAATAGTCTAAGAGTCATGAAATCTAAGTCTTGTTTATTCTATCCACATTCTACGGTTTTATAACCAAAGCTTGGTTGACCAAATGGTTTAAATTCCTCTAGTCTCCATGTTCTAGAATACCATTGGTATTCCCTTAATGGTCAAGGGTGTGTCAGGTCGTGGGGTGTTCTACCCAACTTAAAGAATTAAGCTAAGGACGTTTGGGACATCTAACTAGTAGGGTCAATCTCTAGTAAGCACGAAGTGAAGATAATATTAAATGGAAGGAATCAAGCAAGATGCAATTGATGAGTCGAACGGTAGTTCGAATATAGAATCTAGGAAAGAGGTCAAGTATGTGGATGAGATCCTAGACTTCTAATCCTATCGCAGGCTTGCTTGGTACGGTAAAGTAACCAAACAATTTATCTCGACCTGTATAGGCCACCACAAAAACATGTAACGCCCCAGTCCCAAAATACGTAGGACTAAGTACGTAGACATGCCAACTGTATTCATACGAAATACATAAGTCTCGTATGAATACATAAGCTGTAAAATGCAGTAATCCAAGACAAACTAAATCTCATCCACAATAAAAGGAATAATAATATAATATCAACTCGAATAATTATGATACAATCGTTGGGCGGAGACAAAGTCCATACCAACTATCCCAATGAAAGAAATATACAATAAATCGAGCGATAAAAATGGCAAGACAAAAGCGCAATTGTCTTCGAAGGAATGGAGACCACGGCTTTGGCTAGGATACCTGCGGAAAACATGAACACACCTGGGGAAAAACCAGGTCCTCAGACGGACGTAGCAAGATACAGGAAGAACAAGCTAATATGAACTGTCAGAATAAAATAATAATAAATGACTAACCTAGACACAAATATGCAAAGGAGATTCTAACCGCCTAATGTACAATTTAGAGGATAACTTTCATGCGCATGGGTGAGATTTTAGGCTATGTGTGTAACTGGCTCCAGTCATCTGTATCCGACCGTAACGTCCAAAACGTCAGAGGGTATCTGCAAATAAATCGCCACAGTTCCATCCGGAGACTGTAGGTTACCTGTTTGGATTCCCATAGCACTAGCGACTGTCCTCCTCCAATATATCCTATACTGTTCAAGTTATGTCCATGGCTCGTCCAGTTTTGTAACTGCTTGAGTCTCTAAACCCTAGTCATAGCAGTTACGATATCTACCGTCACACGACTTTAGAGATAGCTAGTCCATAAGTCGTGCCCCTAATAAAATGCCTCAAACCGTATAGTGTAAGTGTCATGGCCAGCGGAGATATTAAAATATCCCGCAATAGGAGGGTAGTCCGCTAACACTAAGTTAACATGCATATATTAAGTAAAACGACTAATAGAGTCGCTTGCACCCAAGTGTGGCTTGGACGCAGTTTATAACAAATAAAAATAACAAATACGAAACAAGTAAATAAATGCTGAAAATAAATAATATGACAGTTAATTAGCAAGGTATACTTGCCTGTTGACGCCTGAGGGGTGCTGCAATCAATGTGGCACAATTTGACTTCGGTGTTACAACTATGCAAGGTGACCTGGGTGTCGGTACGGATGATTCCATTGGGTCCAGTAGGGTCAATTTAGTTAGGGTTGATTGAAGGTATTCCAAATGGGCGAGAGGATAGGAATAAAGAGTAGTCACGAACTAGAGAAGGATCGAAGTAAAGTGGATAAATAATATTTATACAAATTTTTGAAAATTACTTTATAATACTAAAAAAATATATATGTTATTTAAAAAATAATTTTAGGTAATCCTTGAATATATATTAAAACCAGTTTTAAGAGAAACCAAATTTTTGTCAAAATAAAATTTGTAGGTAAAAGCTACAGTTAAAGTACCATAAAATAATAATATAATTATGCCTTGAAATCCAATTTTTAAGTTTACATATAAGGTCAACCCTCAATAACATTTTATTATGAAATCGTTTCAAAATTTTAATATCAATAATATAGTAAAAAATAATAATACTACTGACTAATCATATAAAAATCTGTACATCTTATATTTATAATAGAAAATATCTAAAATATAGTACTAATGCTATGTGACTGCATATATGTTTTGCATAAATAAAATAGGAAAGAGAATGAAATAATAGCTAACATTTATATTAATACCTATTAAAATGATAATAATAATAATTATAACTGTACTAATATAATATAAATGATAATAATAATATAATAATAATAATAATATAATAATAATATAATAATAATATAAACTAATAATAATTAACAAACAAAAGAAAAGAAAGAAGAAAGAAAAAATAAATAAATAAATAAATAAATAAAATAAAAATAGAGGCTGGTTCTCTTTCGAGGAGAACAACTAATCTGTTCACTCAAAAAAACAAATAAATCTCCAGTAAAAGTAATGGAGAGAGAGATTAGAGAGAGGAGATGCGAGAGGGCGGAGAGAGGGCTGGGGAAGAAGGGGGCGGTGGACTCGGTGAGGGGCGCGCGGTGCTGGAAGAAAAGGGGGCGACGGGGCAGAGTGCCGGTGGGGGTCGGCCCGGCGGCGGAGAACGGGAGCGGCGGAGTCGGGTGGCAAGGACGACGGATGCAAAGAGGGTTGGGAGGAGGCTCGGCGGCGAGGCCGCAGTGCTCCGGCACTGCGGGGGTTTGTTCGACGAGCGGCGGAGGGATCTGCCAGGCGTCAAGGCGGTGGATGGCGGGTGGGGGTTTTGGAGGAGGTGAACGAAGGGGGAACGGGGGAGTCGCCGGCGCCGGGGCACGGTTGGGTCGGGACGCGGGTGGCAGCGTGCTCAGGGCAGCAGCGGTCAGGGTTCGTGCGGTTCGCCGAGGGGTTCTCTACTTCGGCGTGAGGTCGGAAGAGGAGCGGTTGGGCTAGGCTGGACGCGGCGGAGGAGGCCAGGGCGGAGCGGCACGTGGGCTCAGGTGAGGTCCTAGGGTTTTGTTGTTCTTCTTCTTCTTGTGTTTTCTGAGGTTGGGAAGTCGCCGGTCGAGAGGTGGTGGCGATGGCAAAGGGTTCGGGGCTCCGGCCATGGTGGACATGGTGGTGGTGGTCGGCCAGACCGGGGTTAGAGAGTGGTGTGTGGTCGAGGGTCTAGTCGTACTGGCGGTGGGGGTACTAGTGGTTTCTGAGACATAGAGGGGGCTGTATCGAGGTTGGACACAGGTTTGGTGATGGCAGTAGGGTGGTCGACGGTTGTTTATGGTGGTCGGGGCAAACCGGGTGGCCGAGGGGATTCTGTGGGTGTTGCCGGGTGAGGTCGAGATGGCTGCGGAGTCAAGGGACGGCGGTGGTGATTGTGGTAGTGGCGGTGGCCGTGAGGGGACGGCCAGAAGTCGAGGGTGGTGATCTAGGGAGAGGACTGGGTCTGGGATTGGTCGGTGGTTAGGGATAGGATTATGATTAGGAATTCATTGATGTCGGGGGTGTCCGACACGGGGAATATATGTATATGTAAACATGGAATAAGAATATGGATGGTGGAACACGGACACGGTGCACGCACTTCATGGGAATTATAGGTGGAGAAATAATGTGAAAAATATTAGAGGAGTACCTGCCTATTTATAGGATGTGGAAATTCCCAATTGGATATGGACTAGAAATTTTAAAGCCGAAAATAGATAATTCGTAGTTTAAATTTAAAAGCAATCAAATCCAATTCCAAATACATATCTAATTTAAATCAAATTAAAATTTAAAATCGAATAGGATAAATCAAATTTTAAATATTAACTATTTAAATAATTCTAAAAATCAAATCAAGATTTAAATGGCCACAATAACTTCCAAATATATTTTTCAAAATACCAATATAATAATTTCGAAAATAATAAATATTTTAAATATCTTTTTTGAATAATAAAATATTAATATTAATAAATCTCAAAAATTTATTTTTATTTAAAATAGACTAATAAATAATTACGAAATATATGTATGCACGAATAATGCATAATGATTATTTTTCCTAGTATACAATAAAATATTATTTATGATTAATAACCGCTAAAAATAAAAGGACTTTTATAGCAAGAATAATAATTATAATATTTTGAACGTGTAAAAATAGAATAAAAAAATTTTTTTTTAAAATATGTACGCTCGCACATATTCGTACTCGACGAGCAACTACGAAAAATAAATTTTATGCGCGACGTTACAATACGACTATGCGACGTACAATACAAAATTTTAAATCAGTACCAAATTTAATTTAAAAAATAGTAGAAATTTAGGGGTTTTACAAGTTAATCGAGTTAATCGTGCTAAACAAATTTGAATTTTGACCGTTCTTAAACAATTTTGACCGTGACTAAACTACTTGACTGTAGTCATAATCATGCTTATACTTCAGCTCAATTATTGCTAATGTTATATTTCTATCCTACTATAATCATGACTATTTTGATTATGTTCATGCTCGTGCCAACTTTTTTTATTTTCATCATGCTTGGACGACTTGCATGATTAAGCAAGAATCGTAACTGCATTTTAGTTGTATCTAAGTAAGTTAAACCATGTTTTGACTTTGACTAAATTTTGATAGTTGATCATGCCTATATAATTTCGATAGCCGTTAATCGTGCCTAATGACTGTTCTCGTTTAGCTGATCCTATTTCGATTCTATCCTTAAACATGCTTATAATTTGACATTGATTAGACCCTTGACCATATAATTTGGTTACATTTTAATCGTGCCTAAAAGAATAATCATGTTAAACCAAATTCTTTGGTCATCCTTAAACCAACTTTGATCGTGACTCAATCATAATATATTTTGATCATGCCGAATCACGTTTTTCTTTTGTTTATTATTTTGATTTGTATCTGCGATTACGCGTGACTAATTTGATCATGAATCATATCATTCTCTTAACTATATCAATTTCTCTTATTCGTATTGATTGAAATTTTGTTTCTAGATTATACTCTTAGTCGTACCTAATCGTGGCTTTCGAAATTTCTATGATGAAAGATTTCTAATGTGGGTAGATTGTAAGCCCACTTTCTGAGTTTCCAAAATTTATTTATTTTTTAGTTGTAGTTTTAAATATTTTTCTAATTAGATAAATACAATTTATTTTATTGAATTATATTATAAGATACTTTGAAAGGAAAGGTTTTACCAAATATTTTGTTTAGAATTTATGGAAATATTGTACTTGCCTGAGGTCCTTAGTTGGAGAAACCAAAATACCATACCACTCAATGAGCCACAATCAGTCAACACATGCAGAAGTCTCCGGATGCTGAAATAAACAGTACTAACGTTCTCAGAATAGTCAAATTAGCTAGGATTGCTGTCCTTAAGTCCAATTCTGGACACAGGGGCAAAACGGTAATTTCGGACAAAAATGATGTCCGCCGTTGGACCGCTTTGCACCGAAAAGCGTGTCAGAGTCAAAGGACTCTAAAGTCGTCAAACTACATGTCCACGGATCCAGTTTTCCGATACAAACCCAACCGTATGTCCAGAGTTGGATTCCGGCGGGCCGTGCACAAAATCGCCCGTTGAGTGGGACCGTAGGGCCCGCAAAATGGTGATTTTATCAACGGTCTCTGAATCGGACCAAACTTGGCATACAGGACCAAAAAAATGATACGGTCCTGTTGGCACAAGTTTCGTCTCGATCTGTTGAGCGTGCACAAAGTAATTGGAGTTTGTGCAACGTGCACGATACGGGGAATTTCGACGGATACGCATCAAATTCGTCGCGCACACGTGACCAATTTGAATTCAGTCAAAGCCCACACGACCATGAAGCTGTTACGCAGCTTTCGATCCTTTCGGTACGCGACCACGTCTTCCAGATTGGCGTGACGTACGTCGTGTGGAGCGATTTTCAATGTTTTGAAAGCAGGTTTTCATGATTTTCAACTTGGTTTTAAACAGGTTTAATCCACTAGAAAATAAACTAAAAGTGGGGTCTCAATCGGTTATGTTGTCTATCAGCCTGTTTAATTAGATTTTTGAGAACCCTATTATGTTGTTCGAAATCTGGCTTCCAACATAGATGATTCGACTGAAATTGGGTTCTGTCGATACGCAGTTTTTCTTCGACTTTGCGTCGAATCCTACGACAGTATGGTGCATCTCGACGAAGTGTTTGAAGGAAAATAAAGACATATATATGAACTTCATACCAGCGAAAGAAGATCGCAAGACGGTCGAGTGGTTGTCGAGAAACATAGCCACGAAGTCGGCCTCTTCGAGCCGCTGCTGCTGAGTTCTCTCGCGCGCGCTGTGCGTGCGCGCGTCGCGACCGTGACGGTTGGCCGGTCGTCGGCGAACCCAGGCGTGTGCGCGGCGGTCCAGGGTCGCGCCACGTCGGGCTGGGGGTGGTGGCGGTGGGATGTCGGGTTGTTCATAGTAGGGTTTCTTCTTCCTCCATATCCGCGATATATAGAGACGGGTCTCTGTTACTTGCATCCTCAGTGAAACCCAAGAGAGGATGCTCTGGATTAGGCTCGGCCTGTTTAGCTAGGCCTGGGCTCCTATCTGCTACTGCTCGGTTTTGTGCAAAGCAAGTCGGGCTGGGCTTGGGAATATTTGGGTTTGGTTTTTAGTTGTTTTTATCCAAGGCTTAATATATATATGTATATATATATATATATATATATATATATATATATATATATATATCTATATATATATATATATATATATATATATATTATATTTTTTTATATATATATATATATATATATATATATACACCACACGTATACTTACCAAATATATATTTATATAATACACTATATATCTAAATATTATATATATATACACTATACATATATACGAATATTATATAGACATATACATATCTACAATATTATATATAGGCATATATATTAGATAATTCACACTCATACACAATATATTTATAAATACATATATACCTTGTATATAAATACCATATTCGATCTAAAATCAATATAAAATATATTTCCAAATAAATATTAATATTTATTTCTATATATAATATATCTATTTAAAGTGTACATATACCTATATACTCGTACACATACCTATATAATATATATCCATAAAACCTAAATAAAGACCCGATATTATATACTCCTAGAGTAAGGTCTATTTATAAATATGAATATTTATATCAAATCACATTTATTTGATAACCAAATAAATATAACCAATAATTATAATAAAATTATATATAATGACCTCAATAATAATGATAATAAAATAATAATAACACTAATAATAACAAATTCAACAAACCAAATAACGTGTATATACCAATAGGTACAGACTAAAAATCCAAAATATACGAGGGCCTATTTACACAAAACGTCCCTGAATATCATTAATAATATAGTTATAATATTTAAAATAAGAATATTTAAGAATGCTTCATTAAATCATTAGACGGAATACAACGCTCTCTACCCCGTTATGTCAACACGTATGTCACTAGATGTACCGCGTGACTGCATGGGCTTGGGCTTGCTAAGGGTCCTATGGACTGGTTTGGTACAACCGGGTCTCCTAAATTCAAATAATATAAATATAAATAATTAAAACTATTTATAACGGTCATGTCACAACTTAGTCTGGTTTTTCTAGTTAGGACACTGCTATGGCTCGGCATTCCCCTACCATGGCTAAACACTAGTCAAAGACGCCACTGCACTATCCGTGCCACGATCCCTAGTCGTCTTGTACTCTAATTCTCAACGATGATTAAAATCATCCACCGTAACAATAACTAAATAATTATTATAAAACAATTTGAAAGAAAATAATCGCCATTAAATCAATAAATGTACAAATAAATATTTAAAAAATATTTCGGGAAGGGAGTTACAAATCTACCCAACTTAAAAATAATTTCGTCCTCAAAATTCTCAATAACCATGCCAAAAATTCAAACAAAAAAATAAATCCACTATTTCCACAATATCCTCGAATTTTAATTTCTCAAAAACATTTATATCCTCCTCCTAGCCATTTCGCAACTACAAATCATCGAGGACTTCTACCCACCTTAGAGGCTAGGATATGGTGGCAAGGTTTCTGTCACAGGACTGGCCGATGGTAGCTACACTTGCATATACAACTATCATAGTCATGGAGATACTATGTGTCTCTACCACTCACGAGCTTTCGTCTTTCCAATCAATGAAAGACAAAACAATGAAGGGTTCAAGGGCGATGTCACTGAACACGATTACGTGATTCAAGGCGAATGTATAATTCAAGAGGAATTGTCAAAGCAGTCGCGGATGAGATCCTAGGTACCTCTATATCTCATTCCACGTAGTGTAATTAATGAAGAGCGAACAAATGCATCATGGTTGATCAGATCGAAATACAATGATTCTGATTAGACAATATGTACCCTCTGCTGCTGATGCTGCACTGGCTGATGCCTCGGCTGCTGAAACTGCTGTGGCTGGAACCTTTGCTGCTGGTGGGCTGCTGCTGAAAGTGCGGCCTCTTGGCCGGTCCTCGCTACTACTGCCTCCCTGGGAGTCTCGTCCCCTCTTGAGCCTAAGCTTAAGATCATCCTCTGCAGCTAGTGCGTCCTCCAGGATCTCCTCAATGTAGCACTGCGGGCGTTCTTGGTGTAGGACTTGACCTCCTTTACCAAGCCCTTCCGGAACCTCCGGGCCTTCGTCGTCTCTGACAAGTCCTCCATAAATCTGCTTAGGCGGCAGAACTCTCCTGCGTACTCCTCCACAGACAGGTTCCCCTGGACTAGGGCCTCGAACTGGGTCTCGAGGGCTCCCAGCGCTGCGTCTGGAAGAACTTCTTCTTGAACAGCTTCTTGAATGCTGCCAAGTCTGTCCTGCTGTGCCGACCCCGGGTCGGTCTGGTACCATGTACGGGCCAGATCCTGCATAATACGGCCGCTGCCTCTATCTGGAGTCTCGTGATCTCCGCCAGCCTGAAGATCTCCTCCATATGCTCGATCCACTCATCGGCATACAGGATCCCCTCTGTCCCTCGAAAGTCTCTCGGGTGCATCTTCTGGAAGTCCTGGATGCCCTTCTCCCGTGGCTGGTGCGGCTGCTGGACTGCTGCTGGCTGAGCCATGACTCTCTCCACTGCTGTCACTGCCAACTCAATTCCTCGAGTGAGCTCTGCCGTGTGCCTCTGCTGCTGGGTCTGCTGACCCTCCATGTACTGCCTGAAGAAGGCCAACAGTGAATGGCATCAACTGTCCCTGCAGGTGGCTGCTGGTAAGGATCCTCTAGGAGAACTGGGTCCTGCCTCCGAGCCGGTGGAAGCATACCCCCTGTTGCTGCTGCCGGGGTCTCAATACGAATAGAGGTGGCACGAGCTGCAGTCCCCTGGCCCCGCTGTACTGGCTGGAGAGGTAGCAGTCCCCTCCATAGCATCCTCATGAATGGTATGCTACGATCGAGTCTCTACCATCCTGGAGATAGACAAACAAGAGTATCAATTTCTGAGAAAGATGCGATATAACAAAGGCGGACAATTAAAATTCAAGGGATCAGCTGAAATAAGGATTAGATGGCAATAAAAGAATTTTTTCTAATATGATCGAGTACCTTAAGATTAATGTCCTATCCTATGCAGGCTGTAATGATACTCTAATTCGAATACCACTACACTTCTAGTCTAGACCTGCATGGGCCACCACTAAAAACGTGTCACGACCCGCAACCTAGAGTAAGGGCACGAGACGTGGTTACGTCCAGCCTACGCCGCAGTGTCGGTGGTAGAACGCTGTCCTAGGTCACAACATCTAACAGTATAAATTCTAAACAGTTATACTCCCCGAATGGGGGTGACATGATAAAGTAGACTCAATCACAACTAAGGAAGAGAAGCACGATATGATATAAAACTCAAGGAAAAACAGATGATAACATAGCAGATAGATAGATAAATAAAACTGCTGAAATGAAAGGAAATCCCAAGTACAAACAGAGATTCTAAGTGTCTAAGATACTACATATCCCAAATCCCAAGTACTAATATATACAATCATCCATAATGAATATAATAAGACATCCTAGTCTAGAGGAGTGTCGTCCACAGCTAAGGGCTCCTGCTGGTCCAAGTCACAGCTGTCATCTAAAGTAGCCCCATAATAAGTAGGGCAGCCAGCCTCGTCCTCATCCTCTGTAATATTTCAACAGGTCCAGTCAGGACAGGAGCGAGCACAATACATCTCAACAAGTCATAGCAGGAAAGGAAATATAATCATGCTAGAGAATAAAATACAGGAACTGAAGAATAGCATAATACAAGAGAGAGACTGTAAGTAAATATCTATGATATATATAAAGAGAGACAGTGCTAGTGATTCAGAGTACTGCATAAACATGTGAATGGCTAAGGACTGATTCATGATTACACTACAGGAAATTGATTAATGATTACACTACTTGGATTTATTCACATGTTCATTTATACTCCCCCATCCCCAATCAATACACAAGGATCCAATCAAGTTACGTTAAGATTCATGATTATACTACGTTGCCCAAAAAGGGTGATTCATGAATTGATTCGTGAAGGCTCGGTGATCATGAGGGTACATGAGTCACTAGCTGATTCCCGAAGATTCATGATAATAGAAGCATATGATACATGATGTAAGTGAAACACACATGACAAAAGTATCTGATGCTCCCGAGAGGGATAACATCTCATGAAGGGATCCATATAGTACCAATCCGTGTTACCAACGTGTCAGCATCAGTAAGATAGTCTAAAGCAGGAAATATAATCCTAAACATGATATGAAATGATCAGAGAATGTACTCGCCTGCTATCTGAATGTCCAAGGTGAATATACTGTCCGAGGAGTGTGTCTGGCTCCTAATTAGAACAGCACAAGTCACAACAAGTCTAAAATGATAAAATGAAGCTCTACCATGCATTCTACATGAGTCTAGGTCAAACTAGGTCAAAGTCAACTCTTGGTCAACCCTGGTCAACCAAGAAGTCAAACCTAGGTCAACTGTGGTCAAACTAGGTCTAACAAATCTAACTAGGCTTAGCCAAGACTAAACAGCCTAACTAAGCCTCCACTAGTCTAATAGACACACTATAGGCCAAAACCACATATATACCTATACCACTATCACATGTGAATGTATATGTATATCTCATATACATATAGGCATATGCCTAGCACATGAGCTATCATATAACACATAGGCTAGTATATCCATATGCCCACATATTATATATATATATATATATATATATATATATATATATATATATATATATATATATATATATATATAATCACACACCTACATATATTATAGGATACTAATACATACATATACCCTATACACAATTTCAAGTTACCATAATAGATACCCAATACAATACACAAAATACATATATATATATATATATATATATATATATATATATATATATATACATACATATACCATTACATATATATATATATATATATATATATATATATATATATATATATATATATATATATATTTATATATATATATATATATATATATATATATATATATATATATATATAGGAGTAGGTTATAGAGAGGGGAAAACTCAAGTGTTCATGTGTATGTGTGTGTGTGTAGTGATAGAGTGATCTGTGAGGGTGTCCATGTATGTGAAACAGTGAGTGATAGGCTCAGCTATACAGGAAAAATCAGTTTAGAAGCCAATGTTCTCAGGTTTTTATCAATCATTTAAATACCAATGTGATTCTCATATTCCATATGGTAGCTCATCTCAGGTTTTCAGAGTTCACATCATAAATCAAGGCAACTCAGCCACACTTAAACTCAGATTTCAAATACCTAAATCAAAACAGTTCAGAAACAAAAGGGGACAGGACCAATCCAAGGTTGTGTGTACATAATGAATGTGTGTGTGTGTTGTAGGTTGACAGTGGAAGATGGAATAGGAATCCATTTCCAGGAAATGTGACAAGTAAATAATTTCAGATTTGGTTAAAAACTGGGACACCAATTCCTGTGTGTGACAGGAATGCAAAATCTCAGGATTCATCCAACAGGAAATCACTAAGTGAAGTTCTTAAGGAAGGAAAAGAATCGACCTTAAACCCACACTAATCTCAGATATCCTAACATGGCAGTGTAATATGTGACAGTGAACAAAAAAGATAGAAACAATTCAGTTAAAAGGAAAAGAAGAAATCAATTCATGTTGATCCTACCTCATGTCAGATTTTATAAACATAGGAATAGGATTCAGTGTATTGTGTAACATGTGCAGGAGAATTGATAGGGAGGTATGCATTATTCAATGTGGCACTCATGAAATGAAAATCCCAGGTTCTTACTTAAACATTTAAAAGAATTCCTCTTTAACAGTGAATGAAGCCAACATGCCCTTAATGATTTCCTAACATTCCTAAACATGGTATTAGGAGTTTAGTAGATTAAAACATATTATAATACTTGCTATATCCATTAATGACAATTGAACAGGAAGATCAGTGGAGCACTGCACTGATACTCCTACAGTATCAGAAATACCAACCTCAAACAATACACAATTCAACTAGAAACCCTCTAAAGCTGAGAATCAACTATAAACCATGTTGTCAAATGTTTAGGTAATTCAAAATATAACTAACACTCAACATTAATCAAGAAAATCAGTGAGGGGTATTACCTGAACAGTGATTCATCTCACTGATAACTCCATCGGTGAATGAACACCATTCCAGCCTTGTTCGAATCCAAAACCAACCCAAATACTAAACTACTATGCAATCCTAATCTATCATAGATTAATAGACATATTAGGATCCTAATTATCAATTTAAAACATGATTAAAACATTTCAAACTAGATAATTGCACAGAGCATCACACAACACGTAAACACACAGGCTGCACAGCCATGCGTGACCAGTGCGCGTGTCCGCACGCACCCGACACGCCACCTAGTAACACGAAACTTGGGGAGTGTCACGACAGACACTGCTGTAAAAGCATGGAAAATATCAAAATGATGGTTTATGCGACTCGGAGCAGGAGAACCCCATGCGGCTCATACAGGGGCAGTCCCATGCGGTTCAGAAAGACCCTCAGCCTCATGCGGCTCGGGACATGAGAATCCATGCGGCTTACATAGGGACAGTCCCATGCGGTTCAAAGAGTCTTCCAGCCTCATGCGGCTCGGAAGTATATGCGGCTCACAAACGACCAACAGAGATATGCGGCTCGATCATCACCACGTGTCCTCCTGGGATCCCTTCACACAGCTGGCCATCGAGTAATGGCCCTATTTAATGCTCTGCCATGATTTGATAACTGATGGCTCTGACATAAAGTGCCATGATGGTCCCGCCATAATGGCAGACTCTTCGGGAACATAAGAAAATCTCTGATACGATCCGAGATTGCCACGTGGCTACTCCCATGCGGCTCAATCGAAGAACAGCTTCATGCAGCTGGCAGAGATCAACTTCCTGCGGCTCATAAAGAAACTATCCCATGCGGCTCAATCGAAGAACAGCTTCATGCGGCTGGCAGAGATCAGCTTCCTGCGGCTCACTAAGAAATCATCCCATGCGGCTCGCAAGTACTATATCTATGCGGCTCATCGAGACACTGTCTTATGCGGTTCACGGATATCATGCGGCTCTGGCAGGGTCCACCATTAAGATACGTGGCAGAGATTCAATGGCCCCCATGACGTGACAGCTAGTAGCAGGGTGATTATGGGATGCATAAATTAATCAGAGATTTACCAGATCCCAATAACCATATTTAACGCTATCCTCATAATTAATGAGATCAGGCCATATCATTCATAATCAAGCCAATGGGACACGTGGTGAGAGATCCAAGCTTGACATAATCAATAATGAAGATTTAAAGCAATCAGCATTAATCATTCACAAGATTCAACACTATCCACATTAATGGCCCAAATCCTTCACATTCAAGACTAATGGTCCAGATTGGCCGCCGCCACTTTGGGAATGGGCAAGTATCCAAACCCTAATGATGCCCCCACTCTTATAAATAGCAAGGTGCCATTCCCTTGCAAAAAAAAGAGACACAGAGAGCTTCCCCCCTAATAATCAGAGAGGAAATACACAGAGAGAGAGAGAGAAGCCAGAAGAGCAATACGAGGAGAGCAAGAAGGGCATTTCTTCGTCAACGCCAAGCAAATCTTCCCCCAGCCAAGGCTGCATACCGATCGTCCAAGGAGTAATGCAGAGCGGTCGTCGCTTTCCCGAGCCTCTATCGTTACCTCCCAGAATCTAAAATAAATAATTGTACTTAGACTGCTGTACCTAGGCTTTCGTCCCTAGGCTTTTTTTGTACAAGCGAGTTTGTAACGTGAAGTAAAAGTCCAGTCCTCCGATAATTGTTCTGCTCTTTTATATTTCATGGCAAACACGATGGCGACTCTGCTGGAGACAAACTTCTCCATGGCTGAGGAGTTGGTGACGCAGTCGGATACAGCCAAACTTGGCTCCACGCAACAAAAGATGGTCGTCCGCTTCGACCAACAGGCGTTTGAAGAGATGCTCTTCGAAGGAAGCGTTGGCCCCGTCCAGAAGCGCACCCGCGGAACAAAGGCTCGCAAAGAGTGGAGGCCAAAATTATTTGCTCCTCCCCAAGACCTCGATGGGATGCCCTCTGTTGCTCAAGACGGCGAGAAAGACTCTCCTGCGGCCCCACTTCAGACCGTAGACAACTCTGCTGTCCCCAAGTCCGGCAGAAAAAAACACTATGATGCTGGACTTGCAGGGGCAAAGAGGAACTCTATGCGATCGGAGCCGCATAAGGGTATTACCCGCAGGAAGAAAGCTCATGCGGCTACATCCGTCAGCAGCATAAAGAAAACTCATGCGGCCACATCTGTCAGTCGCATAGCTTATGCGGCTACAGTTGCCAACCACATGGATGAAACTCATGCGGCTATGGAAGTCAATCGCTTGCAGAAAACCCATGCGGCTACAGCTGCCAACCGCATGCGGCCAGCCTGCACGGTCCTGGCTCCCAATCGCACAAGAACAACTCTTCCAACAGCAGAAGACAACCGCATGCAGATAGCCTACACGGTACCTAATTCTAGCCGCATAGTGTCCGTTCCACGCTTCTCTCGATCAGTCTTCGACCGTCTTTCATGCGGTCCTGACCCTGATGGTTCTCTGGGTGATAAGCCAGACTCTGTGGTATTCAACTTGGACTCCTCCTATTACGCACCCGCAAGTGCTAAAAGGAGGAAGTCTAGGGCAGCGCAGGCTCACCAAGGCCAGTCAGCTGCCCCAACCTCTGACCATCGGAGCGTCCCGCTGATTATCACGCGGGCCTCTGATGGGAAGTTGTATAGAACTACTCGAACCCAGCCCCCGGCGGCGAACGGACAGAGTGGTTCCTCTGACCTGCGTAAGGCTATCCTCCACAAATGCAAGGAAAGAGAAGGAGCCGTGGCGTACAAAGAGTCCTCACACGGACGTCACTGCACCCAGATCATCGTCAACTGCTGTTGCAACAACGCGGCAGTGACAGAAGACCGGTCGTCCGTCTTCCAAAGACTACAGCATCCGAGCTCGGAGGACAAGGCACCTCCTATTGTCTCCTGTAATTCCACTCAGAAAGTCCCCGCCGAGGGGAGAGGAAAGCAGACAAGCATCTCCAGCCCTAAGATATCAACCACTACAGCTAAGAAACTGTCGTCTAAATGGTTGTCCTCCACCGGAGTATTCCAACACACCCGTTCAAAGACGAAATCCGCTACAATGGGAGATTCATCGTCCACATCGCTGGGGGTCGTGGGAGCTGGGGGTAGCACTCCTCCGAACATCCACAACAATCCGATGTTCAAGGAGACGAGCCCAGGGAAACAACTCTCCCATCAGATACAACAGACGCCGATGTCCCCGAGGACATCCATAACTCTCAAGACGAAGCAAGCTCCAAAACTGGGGGTACAATCCCCTCCGAGTTCGAACCCGAAAAGAACATTCCCACCTACACCGATGACTTCTCGGTGCATGGGTATGACTCGGAGGGCACGTCCTCCACCGTTCCTTCCATCACTCCTCATATAAGGACGGTGTTCATGACGGACAGCAACCAAGGTGGCTCCAGTGATCGCCAACGCATCGACACTTTGGAGGCCATACTGTACGCCTTGGTCAAGTCTGTGGACGAGATCAAAGCGGCTCTTCCTACTCTGCAGGGAGTGATACATGGCCAAACAAGCACGGGTCCCGCAATCAATGTAGATTCAAATTCAGCGGCACCGAACCCGGGCAATAATATTAACGGCCCCTACCGCGACAGATGAGGCCCGAGAAGTAAGAAGAGAGGTACAGGAGCTCCGAGCCAGGTTCTACGCCCGAGAAAACTCTCAAGATCTCAGAATACGGCAACCATATCCTGCTAAATAGAGGGATGTTCCATTCCCACCAAGATATAAGCCCTTCAATATCAACCCAAATGATGGCAAGACCTCAGCAAGTCGGTACATCACTTACTTCGAGGTTACCACCGACCATCTGCCCCATGATGACGCTATCCTCACACGATTATTCATCGGGGCATTGGAAGGAGTCGCCTTCGACTGGTACCGCAACTTGCCAGATAACTGCATCCACTCCTTCGCGGGCTTCAAGCGCTTGTTCTTGGAGAGATTCTACGAGGTAGGACAGGACGTCACGATGTCTACCCTCATGGACGTCGTCCAAGGAAAGAAAGAGCTGACGAGGAATTATATTGAGCGATTTCGTCAAACCGCAATAAAGTTACCATCTGGTAATCCGGATTCCTTCCTGATTGAAATTTGCCAAAAGAGATTGCTCCCAACAATCAGTCTCTGGATGGGCGAAAGTCAATTAAAGGATTGGAAGGCATTTATCATCAGCGCTACAAGTGCCGAAGAACGGTTGAGAAAGGCTCGCCAACTGGGGTTGCACATTTCGGAAGGAGAGAACAAGGGCAAGCGTCCCAACACCAACAACGACAATGGGAGTAGCCCCTCCAACAATCGAGACAACAAAGGCAAGCAGGCCATGGTGGCCGATACAGCCCAGAAGCCTGAGTCACAACCAGCAGACAAGCAATGGCCTCAAATCACTTATTCTTTCGAAGACGGCCACGTCAAGCCTATCTTGGACATGCTCATACAAGGAGACAGAATTCAGCTTCCTCCACCGAGACGGGAGCCTCGGCCGGCAGATCTGGAGAATCCAAAGTCCTGCCATTACCACCGCTACGTCCACCATGCTACACACGACTGCTACCAACTGAAACGATACATCCAAAACCTCATCGATTCGAACGCTCTGGCCATCGATTTCGAGGAGGTAACCGTAGCAGCCAACATGGTGTCCGTACAATTCGGCAGCTTCCCTCCAACGGAGACTCAAGACGGTGTCATACCCATCCCTCTGGCGACGATGGAAATTGCTAATCTTCTGCCTACTCGTGATCAATCTGCTGGTCTAGTACCCCTCACCACATCGCAAGGAGAAATCATGTGGGTCCATCCGGACCTGGTCCACGAAGTGACTCAGTCCACGTCGCCTCCCATTCACAAGAAGAGAAGTGGAAAAGTCAGATCCTGCCGTACCATCTCGGCAGATGTAGAAGAAGTCACGGCCGTTGTTACTCGATCTGGAGCACAATCCTAAACTGTGGCTGAGAACTCGACTGATGATCATCCTCCAGCTACCACTGACGCTCCAGGGCCCCCTCAGCCTCCGACGACCGACAAGCCTAGGCCGAAGGAGACTCGCTTCGACAAATCTCTCCGGAAAGAGACACCTCAGGGGCTGGAGAGGCCCTACAACTTTGATATACTAGCACAATTGGCCAATACACCGGCCAAATTGTCCTTATATGAACTCCTGAGGCACTCGAAGGACGTCCGTACAGCCTTGAGCGACGCACTCCAAAATGCCGACGCATACTTGACTCAGATCAACCTCACAGGAGATAATCAACCTACAGATCTCCAAGACAGTGCGTGTACGGGAACGATGTCCAATATCGTCTTTTCTTCGTAGGACATGCTCATCAAAACCAACCTGTATGATCGCCCGTTATACTATACCAGATCATCGGCGACGTAAAAGTGGACCGGATGCACATTGATCCTGGGTCGTCCATAAGCATCATTCCAAAGGGTCTGCTACATCATCTTCGCATTCCGATGCATCGCCTGACGCCTACTAGCACCGCCATCAGCGATTTCAATTCGGGCAGGAGCTACCCGATTGGGAAGATTCGTCTGAAGTGCCAAATTGGCGACCTCCAATCCGAAGTCACCTGCTACGTCATAGATGTAGACACTTCTTACAACATCCTCTTGGGGCGCCATGGATACACGATTATATGATCGTTCCTTCCACGCTGCACCAATGCTTCAAATGTCGACAAACATGCCTTCGTGAGGACGAATTTGCTGATATCGATCCCTTCAAAGGGGTCGAATCCTATTACTCAGACTCCTTCCTGTACGAAAGGTCGAAGAGGCACCTTGGTGAAGAAATGAACAAGATGGTACCGAAACGACCACGGATCAGAAGGACCTCTGACGATCCACCTCCAAGCTCGTAAACCGGGTAAGTCCGCACCCCTTACTGCCACTCTGCGGAAGGACGCGATCAGCTTCTCAGCGCAGAAGAGCAGATGACAATCCGACTGCCAAGGTCCGGCCAAGTGTCGAGACCCACAACGGAGACGCTGACAATCAGACTGCCGAGGGTCGGTCAACCCCAAACAGAAGCTCAATCCCTCCGATAGGCCACTGACGATACGCCTTCCCAAGAAGGGTCGTCACCCCGATGCAAGGTCTGATACTTCTAGCGAACCAGCCACTCCTCGCTCCACGTCAAATGCCAAACTGGGGGTCGCTAGTCTGCCAACGACTCCACGCTCTGCTCCATCAACCAAACCACTGACAATCAAGCTTCCCAGGCTCGGAGTCCTCCAGAATATGAAGAGATCCCAGATGAGGTCGTCGACTCGCATGCAACCTCTCACGATAATATATGGCGAATGTTCTTCGACGGTGCTTCGAGGACCGGACCTAAAGGCAATATAGTCGTTGGAGTCGGGGTAGTGCTGATCTCTCCTTCCGGATTGGTGATTAACTGCGCCTATTCCCTCACCGAGCCCTGCTCTAACAATGTGGCCGAGTACAAGGCTCTGGTCATTGGCCTCCAACTTGCAAGAGAGCTGGGGGTAGAATACCTCGAAGCATGCGGCGACTCCCAACTAATCGTCAATCAGATCCGGGGCTCATACGAGGTCCGCCACGAAGACATGATCCCTTATCACCAAATAGCGATTGACATCATCTCGTCGTTCGAAGGGTTCTTCATCGACCATGTCCCCAGACTCCGAAATATCGAAGCCGATGCCCTAGCTGGTCTTGTCGCTTCCTATGCAGTTTCGAATCATGATCGCCAATCAGTGGATGTGATAGGCCACGAACTGGTCTATCCAAGAATAATGTGCAATTCGTGGCAAGTTATTCCGCACAGACGATCGAGGATGCCCCAGATTGGAGACAACCATTCATCGACTTCGTCGTCTACGATATCCTGCCCGAGAAACCAAAGGAAGCCACTTCCATCAGACGGCGTTCTCTCAGATTCTTCTACGATACAGAGACGAAAATGCTGTATCGCCGCTCCTATGACGATTACTGCTTCGGTGTCTGTCAAATGCAGAAGCCAAAGAAGCCGTACGAGAAGCTCATGACAGTGTGCGGGCCCACCAGCCCGGCCCAAAACTGCAAGACCGCCTTCGCCGAATGGGCTACTATTGGCCCACGATGGTGGCAGATGCGATAGATTATGCTAGAAAATGCAAAGCCTGCCAAGTCCACGCAGACTTCATTAACCAACCATCAGAATTTCTACATCCGATAGTGGCGTCCTGGCCATTTGAGGCATGGGGAATGGATATCATCGGTCCAATTGCTCCGCCCTCCTCCCGAGGACACCAGTTCATATTAGCCATTACAGATTATTTCTCCAAATGGGCGGAAGCTGTCCCGCTCGCAAAAGTAAAGATCAAACGTGATCAGCTTCCTAAAGCATCACATCATATATCGTTTTGGACTACCACGAAGGATCATACACGAATGGTCCGCAGTTTGCAAGCCACGCCTTCTACCGGTTCTGTGATAAGCACCGCATTCAGAACATTGCTTCAACGCTATACAATTCGCAGCAAACGGGTTGGCAGAGGCATTCAATAAAATAATCATCAAACTCCTCAAGAAGTTTGTCTCCTCCAACAAACGCGACTGGAACGAGAAGCTCGGCGAATGCTTATGGGCGTATCGTACCACAATCCGAACAGCCACCGGGAATACACCATTTTCCTTGGTGTACGAAGTGAGGCAGTCCTCCCATTAGAGACTCAGATCCCCTCACTCCGCGTCGCCCTCACGTATCAGTTGACGACAGACAAAACCACCGTCGTCGGCTACAGGAGTTGGAGGCCTTGGATGAAAAGCGCCTCTTGGCTCAGCAACGAATCGAGCTATACCAAGTGCACATCTCTGGAGCCTTCAACAAGGTCAAAGTCAGAACATTCCAAGTAGGCGATCTCGTTTTGGCGGTCTGAAGGCCGATGGTTATGACGCATAAAACTGCCGGTAAATTCCAACCAAAATGGGAAGGCTCGTTTATCATCGAGGCTGTATTCTCCAACGGTGCATACCGCCTCGCAAAGTAAAACGAAGACCTGCTCATGTTGCCCGTCAACGGTAAGTTCCTGAAGAAATATTATGTCTAAATGACATTCTCTCCAGATCATCGAGTCATGTACCAGTTGGTACTGCTGAACTTACAATCCACAACATTTCAGATTATCGAGTCATGTACCCGTTGGTGCTGCTGAACTCACATCCATTTTCCCTTTCAGATTATCGAGTTATGTACCTTCTGTGTCGCTGAACTCACATCCATTTTCCCTTTCAGATTATCGAGTCATGTACCTGCTGGTGCCGCTGAACTCATATCCATTTTCCTTTCAGATTATCGAGTCATGTACCTGCTGGTGCCGCTGAACTCACATCCATTTTCCCTTCAAATTATCGAGTTATGTACCCGCTGGTGCCTCTAAACTCACATTCTGGTCATTCCTTCAGATAGCAAGTCATGATCATTCCTCTGAACTTTCTTTTTGGAAGAGATCCTCCCTCATGATCCACTACCCGCACTCCCAGTGCACAAAAAGGGTAATCGATCCACAAATTTCCGAAACGGCCATGTCCTCACTACCTCTGAGTCGTTTTCTTCCACCAAAAACAAACCGCCCCCTCGCATAGAACTTTCACGTCCTCCTACCTCTGAGTTGTTCTATGTACCCCCTCTTCATTGAGCCCACTCCTGCCATGTCCTTATTACCTCTGAGTGGGAAGGCTCCGTCGAAGAAACCGTCATGCTTGCCATGTCCCCATTACCTCTGAGTAAGTATGTCGGTTCCCTTTCAACCTATTATCTGTACCAACAACCGGAGTACGACAAGGATAATAGGTCCACAAATGTCCTCTGTTGACCACAATTGTCCTCTGTTGACCACAATGTCCTCTGTTGACCATCAATTCCTCTGTTGACCACAAATGTCCTCTTGACCACAAATGTCCTCTATTGACCATCAATGTCCTCTGTTGACCACAAATGTCCTCTGTTGACCACAAATGTCCTCAGTCGACCACAGATGCTGTACTAGGATCTCCAGTACACACCCATCCCTTCCCTATCATGCCTGAGAGCCCAGTTGCTCCCTGGCATTCTCCTAAATACCAAAAACTTCTGTAGCTATATCGCGAAGTTGTTCTAGGTATTCCTCTCCAAAACTGTTACTCGTACCTAAAACCAAGGTACGCCTAGGGTGACAGGTCCACAAATAATCCCCAGCGGGTCCAAATCCACGAACACCACAAGTACAAGAAAGAGAAGACGAGTTGAAACATGCTCATTTATTCAAAAATTTAGAGTGCTACATCATTTGGGATCTCCTTCCTTACAAAATAAAGACAAAAAAAAAAACAAAAAGGGAGACAGCAAAAGAAGACAGAAGGCGAATCACTGCTCCAGGGCACATAACGCCATAGACGGTCCGTTAGCAAGGCAACCGACCGCTCAAGCCTCTGTTTGGCTCGACGCTCCGCCTCCTGGCTCAGCACCGCCGTGCCCTCCAGATGAGCATGAGCTTGCCTGTTGTCCTCGAACTTCTTGAAAGCCCGCTCCAGGTTGACGGAAGATCGGAAGACCTTCTCGGCCTCCCGAGCGATCGACTCCTGTTCGTACGAGCAGACTCCCGCTCTGATCTTAGAAGGCCAACTCCTACTGGAGTGCGAGAATCCGCTCCTTCGTGTCGGCTATTCCACGAGAAGCAGATTCTTTTCGGGCCCTACAAACCTGGTTTCGACGACCCAGTCTGTCATACAAAACGGAGAACTTGTCAAGGTCCCCCTGCACGACCGGCCCGGCCGATCCCGAGCGAGCTTGATCCTATCCCGAGCAGCAATGAGGAAGTCCCGCTCCCGTTCAATCGCAGCAGGCAAGCCAGCCTGCCGTATCGCCAGCAACTGGGTCACAAGCTGATCAGCCTCTGCCAACTTAGGCTCCAAGAGCGTAGCCAACCCTACCCCGCCCGGAAGAGACTTCAAAGTTACAATCTGACCCCGAGCGACCGCAGAGACAGAGTAAAGGAGTCCCCCGTTCTACAGCAGCATCTACGCCCCTCTTTAAGTGGCGATAGAAGCTGTCGACCACATCCTGCGTCACCTCGTCCAGCCTCCGAAGAAGCCGCGCGTCAACGGGAGTAGCTGGCAACACGAAGAAGACGCAATAGACAGAATCTGCCGCCCCTTCCCATAAGGGAAACAAACTCCGCACGGAAGGACGCATGAACAGCGCCAACTCCTCTTCAGCGGCCCGCAGAACTTGAATGCTCCAGGGCCGAGAGGTCATCTCTGGAGCCGTATAAGCAGCAGAGGATGAGGCGAGAAAACCTACCATCGCTCCAGCTCCACTCCCCCTGCCCGAAGCTGGCAGGAGGCCCCCTCGACATGAGACGACAAAGTAGAGAAAACGCTCCCTTTTCCCAGATCACGCACGCCGAGCCTTCCCTAAAACATCCGCGATGGGAAGTAAAGGTCAGGACCTGTAGGGCCAAGAAAACCATAAATCGATTTGACCCGGAGGATATTTATAGAGTAATAAGCCCCTCGCTAGTCAATATTTGGCTTATCTTACCAGCCGAAGAGTGGAGGCTGAGGGTCGCTTGCAGCCACTGCAACATCCTCACCAGCGACCTCTGAGTCAAATATGATAGGCTCCTCCGCCCACACCTTCGGAAGGAGATCGTCGAGATCGGCATTGCCTTCCAAATTCAGCAGCCTCAGAGACAGGCCCGAGGAACCTTCATCATCTCGGACTGGGGCCTCAGCAGCCTGGGAGTTCTCAGCCGCCGCTGAGAGAGCCCCCGCTGAAAGGATCGCGGTACACATGCCACTCATCAAAGCAGCAAGGTCCGAATCAACCTCAGGGACGGCAGACGGTTCGTGATGGCCTTCATCACAGACACCTACAAAGGAAAATGATTAGTAGTATCCTAAGAGAAAGAAACCACAATAAGGAGATGGCTCCGACTTGGTTTTACCTCCAGAACATCGTCAGCATCCTCACCCCTCTAGGTAATAAGTAACCTACGAGATCTAACGGCAGTTCTTTTCACAGAAAAGGTCGCCCCTGCCGTCAGAAGACTCACGTCTGGCTCGTTTACGTGAGGAATCAGCACAGCAGCGGCTGTCCTTCCTCCATTACTTTCTCTTATGTAGCAAGCAATGGATCCTCCGTCAATTCGTCTGGTGTCAAGCGGTTGATCCGCTACTTCTTCACCCCCAGCAGAAAGAGTTCTTCGCTATCATGGTCGTCATCCTCCTCGGTCACCTCGAAGGTTCTGACTCAGGAGGGGAGTCTGGAGTGCTAGCTGCTTTCTAGCCTTAGCACCCTTAGGCTTTTCTTGTAAACCGTACCCATGATGAAACTAGTGCTAGGATCGAAATTGACGGGATGCTTGTTCGCCATAACATGTATAAGGCGGCCACATACAAGATTTCCCTCGACGCCTTAGTATCGGGACTGAGAAGCTGGCCCGGTATGATAGGCGTCATAATAATTCCACGCCCTGGCCCATCAAGAACGCTACCTTCAAAGCCCAAGCAGAGCTGGGACAATCAAGGAATAACTGACTATAGCCAAATTGGCGGGAAAATCTACTGGCAAAGGGCTCCAAGTACACGTTATTACGGTTACGATAACCAGATGCGCGGGGCGAATGTTATGCAACCAGGTGAGCATCTTCGGAGAAGAAAGTGAGGAGGTCCGGTACCATCAAGGTGCACATCCTCACATCCTCATCAGAAAAATAGGGGATAGATACAAAAAGCTACATCCCACCCTCGCCAGCGCCCTCCGACAAGCTGCATAGTACTGTATTCCCAAAACGGCAATGACATTTGAAAAGGAAGGCGTCTTCATCTGTTCATCTTCCACTGTTTCAGATCCCATCAAGGACTTATAGTGCATCAACACCACCCCATCAAATAGTGGTAAGGTAGCTCGATGCGTTCAAAGTCCAGCGTCTTCTTGCGGGCAATGACCTTTGACGAGAATGCTCGAAGACTATGATGTATGCTACATACCATAGCCGGGAGAAGAGCCAGTCTAACTCCGAATACCAGTTTAACGGCAAGAAGGATGAAGTGGCGGCTGATCCTCTCGATAGAACCTGCCCCTCCCGTGACTACGCAGTTTTCGTAGCCATATCATCAGAAATCCAGCCAAGAGCGCTTTCTCAACTCTGCCTGGTACCGTGGTAAAAAAGCTAAGAGAGTCAGTTTGACTCCCGAATATGTCGCTAGTAGATCGCGACTTCTTGACACCCAACATCAGGTCCTTTACTTCCCCGGGTTTTGAGGGGTTCGAGGGATAACCTCGCCAGAAGGGCCAACTTTGAAAAGATAATTGACCCAGGATGTGGTATGGGGGGCGTTCCCTTCTGAGCTATCCACCGTTTTATAGCCATCTGGTGGCAAGTTACTGATGGCACAAGCAACTCCTGGTACACCGCCACAAAACCTGGGAGTCGCGGTCCAGGTCCGCGAGCTCCTCGTTCGATGGGGTGTACACATCGAAAGGCTCGTCCCCCCACGGAAGCTTGGAGACAGTATGCATCTCATGGAGAGCTAGCCCCAACTCCCCTCCGGGTGCGAAGAACGTCCCTGTTCGCCGTTATCATCTCCAGAAGCACCATTAACAATGGCTTATTGATAGGAAGCCCATGACAGGTGCCTCGGATGGCATAATAGAGGCCGACCTCCCGCAGGAACGTCCCATGAGTCGTAGAACCCAGTGGTCAAGCGGGCCCACAAGGGGTGGGATTTATCCAGTTCAGCAATGCCAATCTGCCAACTGGATAAGATTTTTTACGAACAAGCAAGCCGATTCAGGAAAGTATCAGCTTGAGTGAATGTGAAGTTGGGACCGTAGATGTTCATGAAAGTGCCTGGGGCCAGTCCCATCATATACCGGCTGACGAAATCCTTACCCACGTACGCTGACCCAATGTTCGGGTTATAATGGATGTTGCCCATCAACATCCCCGATTGGGTAGGAGTAACGTCTCCACCTTTGTCCTGGACAACAATACCATATTGAATCACGATAGGGGATATGACCCTCCATGAGAGGAATGTGGATCGCCATCCCATCCAAGGTAAAATCCCAGTTCTCGGAGATCTCTAATACTCGGGGATTCTTTATGGTTAAGGCGCTCCGAAGAGGAATGAGGGCTTCAGGTATAACCCATCCAACTTCCCAGAATTCATCATGGAACGGAGGTAATGGAGGTCTGATTCTCGATGGCGTTCAACCTCCCCGAAGGCTCATTAGCCGAAAATTGATTCAGCACGGACTTAACTAAGTCATCAAGAGCACGCCCAAGGCAAATTGATTCGAGCCGACCAGAAGTTCCCCCGCAGGATTTACTGGCAGATTCACTGGAGGAAGACAAAGAAAAAAGGATTAGAAGATAGTTAAAACAAGGAGCATCGGAAAGATCATTTGAGTCTATGCGGCTCGGACCAACACAGCCTTATGCGGCTCAGGAACAGATACATCCATGCGATTCTGTTCATCATAGCCTCATGCAGCTCAGAAAAAGATAAGTCCACACGGCTCTGTTTAAATATAGCCTCATGCTCTCAGGTTCAGGAGACCATGCGGTCGAAGACCACACAGACCCATGCGGCCCTGAACAGATAGACTCATGCGGATCAGGTTAAGCATGCCTATGACCAGACTCATATGAGCTGATGCGGCTACGAACAAATGGCTTATGTGGTTCAAAAGTGAGCGACGCTTATGCGGCCCAAATCGAAAACACACATACGGCTCAGATCGAGTATGACAAGCCCATGCGGCCCCATGGGGCGAAGTGCTTATACGGTCACATCGACGAGTCTCGTACATATGGCTTGTGCATAAATATACAACAGAGCCATGGCAGCAGTTAGGGTTTTTCAGGCGACCCCCCTTACCAACAATACGGGTGAACGTCGGGATGACAGAGGGAACAGCGATCGATGGAGGAGTGACCACGTTCGTCGCCGTAGTCGCCGCAGAAGCGACCACCTTGCCTTCGTAGCCTTTGACGCAGCAGCCTTCTTGGGAGCCATTGTCGACCGTTGAGAGAAGAGGAGGTCGGCAACAAGGAGTTTCGAGCAAAAGAGAAGGTAAAGAAACCCTCAAAGAATAAATTACTCCTATTTATAGGTGAAAGAAGCTCGTAAATCAATAAATGCCTCGATCCACGCGCCGCCTAAAAGAAATAAAGACAAAACGCTTCGGTCAAAGCAAAACTGACCCTTGGGATCCTCCCCCAAAAGGCGGCAAAACAAGGGCATTTAATACAGAAGATTTGCACACATGGTTGGGACACGTGGCAAACAAGTCTATGAGGCCTAACAGTTCATGCGGCTGACAGACCCCCGCGGCTGAACCATCTATGCGGTTGGCAAAGGCCATGCTTTTATTCAAAGTATTTCAATTTTGCAAATCGAAAACTTTGAAGGGGGTCTTATAGAAGCATGGAAAATATCAGAATGATGGTTTATGCGGCTCGGAGCAGGAGAACCCCATGCGGCTCATACAGGGGCAGTCATGCGGTTCAGAAAGACCCTCAGCCTCATGCGGCTCGGGACAGAAATCCATGCGGCTTACATAGGGATAGTCCCATGCGGTTCAAAGAGTCTTCCACCTCATGCGGCTCGAAAGTATATGCGGCTCACAAACGACCAACAGAGATATGCGGCTCGATCATCACCACGTGTCCTCCTGGGATCCCTTCACACAGCTGGCCATCGAGTAATGGCCCTATTTAATGCTCTGCCATGATTTGACAGCTGATGGCTCTGACATAAAGTGCCATGATGGTCCCCCATAATGGCAGACTCTTCGGGAACATAAGAAAATCTCTGATACGATCCGAGATTGCCACGTGGCTCCTCCTATACGGCTCAATCGAAGAACAGCTTCATGCGGCTGGCAGAGATCAGCTTCCTGCAGCTCATCAAGAAACTATCCCATGCGGTTCAATCGAAGAACAGCTTCATGCGGCTGGAAGAGATCAGCTTCCTGCGGCTCACTAAGAAATCATCCCATACGGCTCACAAGTACTATATCTATGCGGCTCATCGAGACACTATCTTATGCGGTTCACGGATATCATACGGCTCTGGCAGGGTCCACAATTAAGACACGTGGCAGATTCAATGGCCCCCATGACATGACAGCTGGTAGCAGGGTGATTATGGGATGCGTAAATTAATCAAAGATTTACCAGATCCCAATAACCATATTTAACTCTATCCTCATAATTAATGAGATCAGGCCATATCATTCATAATCAAGCCAATGGGACACGTGGTCAGAGATCCAAGCTTGACATAATCAATCATAAGATTTAAAGCAATCAGCATTAATCATTCACAGGATTCAACACTATCCACATTAATGGCCCAGATCCTTCACATTTAAGACTAATGGTCCAGATTGGCCGCCGCCACTTTGGGAATGGGCAAGTATCCAAACCCTAATGATGCCCCCACTCTTATAAATAGCAAGGTGTCATTTCCTTGCGAAAAAAAGAGACACAGAGAGCTTCCCCCCTAATAATCAGAGAGGAAATACAGAGAGAGAGAGAGAGCCAGAAGAGCAACACGAGGAGAGCAAGAAGGGCATTTCTTCGTCAACGCCAAGCAAATCTTCCCTAGCCAAGGCTGCATACCGATCGTCCGAGGAGTAAGGCAGAGCGGCCGTCGCTTTCCCGAGCCTCTATTGTCACCCCCCAGAATCTAAAATAAACAATTGTACTTAGACTGCTGTACCTAGGCTTTCGTCCCTAGGCTTTCTTTGTACAAGCGAGTTTGTAACGTGAAGTAAAAGTCCAGTCCTCCGATAATTGTTCTGCTCTTTTATATTTCATGGCAAACAACTTCCCCTTGCTCTGTGTCAATAATCAGGCACCCACGTGCCTTGGATAGCCCGCACGAGCACGCTGGTAGCAGGGGAGCTACAGTGCTCGTACACGCGCGTGTACCCGTGTGCACGTGTCCATAACGACACGACACGACACAGAAACTACCTCAGTGTCTCAAATTCGTATAAGCGAAAAACCTAATTTTCTATTCAAACACAATTTGAAAATTCGAACGAAATGCCATAGGGCATTTGTCGAACACCTGCGCCATTTACTGATACGTGTCCGATACGGACACGTACAGGACACGAAACTTAGGAAACCCTATACCTACAGAATCAGGACACATAGGGTTAGATGAATATGCAATTTAAACCTAGTTTTAATGGGTGGAATAGAAAGTACCTATTGGTTGTTCTTCACACAAAAGTCTCTTCCAAAGAGTTCTTCAAAGCTACCCCAAATCCCCAAATTGATGCAAATCTGAGATTTGACTCCACCATCAGCAAAAAAACATTGATTAGATCCTAATGGAAGAAATTTCAATAAAAAAGGAGTCATATTGATTAAACTAGGAAGGAAATAAATGAAGCTTACCTATTTTCTTAAGAGAATGAAGAACTATTAAAGAAAGAGGCTCAAATCCCCATAGAGACATTATATAGGCAAGGGAGGGGGTCTCTTGGCTGGTCATAAAGTTAGGGTTAGGGTTTTTAGGTTTCATCCTATGGCTAGGATTGAATCAAGGGAATAGATGGCCTAGAACAAAAGGGTTCTATCCTAGTTCTTTGCAAATCACTAAACCATAACTAACTTGACTTAACCCCCTTAACCAAACCATCTAATTCTCAAAGTGGCTCACTAAGTTAGTCATGACTCATCTAGGTTAGGTCCAATCTAGATTAGGCTAACCAAATCACAAGGCAATAATTATATTAGTATTTAAATCTCATTATTCAATTAAATTATTTAAAAATTCCTAATAATATATTTTAAATTCAAATAATTCAAAAATGACAAAAATATCCTCAAACTAAAATTGTGGTAGTGACAAATATGCAGGATTGAGCGTTATAAATATGCTGAATTGAGTCTATACAGATTATATATTCATAACGCTTTCAAACTACGCTGAAAATAAGTGTAGCAAAAACTCATCATATTTATGACATTTTTATTTATGACGCTTTTAAAAAACATTTATAACACCCGTTTTCATCACGCTTGCTTTGAAAAAAAAGCGTCATGGTTTATCATTAATGACGGTTTTTAGCCGTCATTAAAGGTTATTTCTGTTGTAGTGCGAGTCCATGAGTACTAGTCAGGAGGAAATATCTTAGCAGACATGTGAACTACCCAGAACTATCTCCGTATCTTTCGTGGAGAATAATAGCCGTATAATACAGGTGCGGGTGCTAGATTTACCCCCTAGCCGTTCACATATCGAACCGGATATTTCAAAACACGTAGATAGTTGTCATTTACTTGATTCACCTTATTTCTTCATCACATGTCTGTCACTCTATCTACATGTTCCTCTAGTTGATATATCCTATTGTTGAGTTATCTACTTTCTTCTTGATTTGCCATGTTATCTGTTTTATTTACCATATTATTTCACATATGCTATTTTCATGTCTTACAAATTCTATTATATTTGAATAGCCTATCGGTCTGTGTGCTTGTTCCATTCCTGACTGAAAACCAATATTTTTAGGTTAGTTGCAGCTTCTCTTAGCATTTGGAAGACATGGGTATGCTGAGGTTAACCTAGAAGATTAGTTAGATAGATTAGTTGTTTATTTCATTATGTGGGACTTGTAAATTCTTCAGATGTAAAACTTGTGAATATTGTAAATTAATTTAAATTTTGAATGAGCAATTATTGTGGTTTTGAGCATTGTGTTCTAGACAAAGTTCTACCACCGACACTGTGGCATCGGTTGGGCTGGACATGCACTCGTATCCCAAAAAACGGGTGCAGGTCGTGACAGCCAGCACCAAAATAGAAGGCTATTGCATTCAAAGCTAACCATAAGACTACTTCTGATAACAAAAGTGGGGCAAATAGCTCAGACAACGAGCAGATGTCCCTCATGACAAGGAACTTCAGAAGATTCCTTAAGTATAAGAACTCAAGTAAGAAGAAGATAAATTCCAGAGACGATAAAGAACCGATTTGCTACAGCTGTAAGAGAATAGGTCACATAAAGAAAGACTGTCCTATTGTAAGAAAGGGAAGCAGGCATGATCAGTGAAGCAAGAGAAGGAGTTCGACTAGAAATTATGGTAACACGAGCATCTGGTGTAAAAACGAAGCGAGTGACTCTGAAAAAGAAGAACCTCACAACACAGCAAATCTCTGCTTTATGGCTACAAATGCTAAGGTAATATCGAACCCTCTCTATGAAGAATTTACGTTTGATGAACTGTCAGATGCCTTCACTAATCTGTTAGAAGATCAGAGAAAAATGATGGATTTGTACAAAAGTGCTATGAAGGTGCAAAAATTTGTACAATCTGAGTTTTCTAAGCAATCTCAAATGTTAGAAGATATAGAGATTCTTCTAATAACACAAATGAGATTACTTCTTTAAAGTTAAGCTTACTTGATACTCTTGAAAAGCTTGAGAAAGCTAATCAAAAAAATATAAACTTAGCGATCTCTATGAACTAGAGAAAAAGAAGTACAACATTGCAGCTTTAAGAATAGATGCACTTACAGCTAAGTACAATAAAGCAAGTGACGTCTCTAAAAAGTTAGAGATTAAGCTGGGAAAACAGGTTGCCAAACATATAGCTCAAGTGAACACAAGTCACAACGCTAAGCACAAACACAACATGACCAACAATGCTAGAACTGCTAAAAGCCATGCATATATGTATACCTTTCCACATAATAAGAAAACACACACTTCTTCAAAAACACAAATACATGATCTTCGAACACCTAGCACTAACAATTTTGCTATATGTCAGTATTATGGTATAAAAGGACATGTATCACATTAATGTAAGATTAGAAAGCTAGTAGATATGAATGTGTATGTCTAGATTCCAAAAACTAACAAATCAGGACCCTCAAGAAAGTGGGTACCAAAGGTTACATCTTCAACTTGTGTTGTAGGTGGACCTTTCTCCTCCCACTAGAAGCAAATAGATCTTCGATAGTGGTTGCTCCAGGCATATGACAGGTGATAACATATTATTTGCAACTCTATCGATGAAGAAAGAAGGCTATGCCTCATTTGAAAACAACTTGAAAGGACATATAATTGGAATTGGAGACATAGGTACTTCTTCCTCACCCATTATTAAAAATGTATGCCTAGTAACTGAATTAAAACATAACCTGCTAAGTATTAGTCAATTGACTGATCATGGTTATGGAATTAATTTTGTTAAGAATAAATGTTTTGTCTATGATAAAACTTTTAAAATAACTTCCTTTAAGGGAATTAGAGAGGACAACAAATATGCATTATATCTGTCAGAAAGTACTAACAGTACAGGGAAGTATCTGTTCACCACTCAAGATGAAAGCTAGCTGTGGCATATGTGTCTTGGATATGCGAACATGGACACTAATGTAAGATTGTCCATAAAGAATCTAGTAAAGGTTTACCTGATATCACATTCAAGAAAGATATAGTCTGTGCTGAATGTGAAAAGAACAAGACATCTAGATCATCTTTCAAATCAATAAATGCTGTAAGTACCTCTAGACCACCGTAATTATTACATGGGGACTTGTTTGAACCAAGTAGAGTCGCCAATCTTGGCGGTAAGCTGTATGCTTACGTAATAGTTGATGACTATTCACGCTATACTTGGGTTTACTTTCTTGCAAATAAAAATAGGCCTTTTCTGAATTTGTGTCTTTTTGTAAAAAGCTACAAAATGAGAAAGAATTCATGATTACTCGCATACAAAGTGATCATGGAGGAGAGTTTGATAACCATGACTTTAAAACTTTTTGTGACTCAAATGGTTAATCACATGAATTCTCTTTCCTTAGAACTCCTCAATAGAATAGCGCTATGGAGAGGAATAGAACTCTTGGCGATATGGCCAGAGTTATGCTTAACCAGCATAATCTTCCAAAGTATTTTTGGGCTGATGCTGTTTATACAGCATACCATGTTTTGAACAAAGTTCTTATTAGACATATCTCTAAAAAGACTCCATATGAATTATGGTTTAATAGAACTCCTAACATCAGCTATTTCAAGGTGTTTGGTTACAAATGTTTTATCTTGAACACGAAAGACAACTTGGGTAACTTTGATGAAAAAGCTGACGAGGGTATATTCTTGGGTATACTATAAAGAGAAAAAGATATAGGGTTTTCAAAAAAGATCACTTGTTATTGAAGAATCGATAAATATCACATTCGACGAGCTGAACAGTCAACGCAACAACGACAGTGACAATGAAGATGAGAAACTCCCTCAGACAAAACACATGAAGATAAACCAACCTCCTACCTGGAAAGTTTGTCGAAATGATTGCGGTTTACACCAAATTATCCAGAAGAATTGGTAATAGGTGATGTATCAAGAGGCATAAGTACTCGCTCAAGCACAAGGGATATAGTTGCTAATGTTGCATTTATTTCCAAAATAGAAGCTAAGAATATTTTAGAAGTCTTTAATAATGAATTTTGGATTTCTACAATGCAAGAAAAACTAAACCAATTTGAACGTAATCAAGTTTGGGAATTCGTTCCCAGATCTATTGATCATCCGATCATTGGTACCAAGTGGGTGTTCCAAAATAAGTTAGATGAGAATGGTTCGATCACACATAACAAAGCACGTTTAGTAGCACAAGTGATTAGTTGCTAATGTAGCATTTATTTCCAAAATAGAACCTAAGAAATTTTAGAAGTCTTTAATGATGAATTTTGGATTTCTGCAATGCAAGAGGAACTAAACCAATTTGAACGTAATCAAGTTTGGGAATTCGTTCCCAGATCTATTGATCATCCGATCATTGGTACCAAGTGGGTGTTCCAAAATAAGTTAGATGAGAATGGTTCGATCACAAGTAACAAAGCACGTTTAGTAGCTCAAGGCTATAATCAAGAAGAAGACATTGACTATGATGAGAAGTATGCTCCGGTTGCTAGACCAGAGTCTATTCTATGCTTTGTGCTTTTGCAAATATTTATGGTTTCAAAAATTTTCAAATGGATGTCAAAGTGGTTTTCTAAATAGTTTTTACAAAAGAACAATTTTTTGTAAAACAACCTCCTGGCTTTGAAGATTTCAAAAATTCTGATCATGTATTCAAGCTTCGTAAGGCTCTCTATGGTCTTAAACAAGCACCTCTGCATGGTATGAGTGCCTAAGTTCTTTCATGCTTTAACATTGTTTTTCAAAAGGGAAGGTTGACTTTACACTTTTTATAAAATCTTTAGATAAAAATATTCTATTAGTGCAGATATATGTAGATGACATAATTTTTGGATCAACTAATAATGCTATGTAACGAGTTTTCTAAGTTTATGCAGAGTGAATTCGAAATGAGTATGATGGGAGACCTAACATTCTTCCTTGGACTGCAAATCTAGCAAAATTCACAAGGGATATTCATCAATCAAGCAAAGTATACAAAAGATATGCTAAAGAAATTTGACATGGAAAAAGTCAAACCGATCGCCATTCCTATGGCAACATCTACAAAGCTTGATATAGATAAAAGTGGTATACCAACTGAAGTGCGTAAGTACAGAGGTATGATTGGTAGTTTACTATACCTAACTGCTAGTAGACCAAACATTATATTTTCAGTATGCTTATGTGCTAGATATCAAGCTTGTCCTAAAGAATCACATGTAAGCGTCGTTAAGTGTATCCTCTAATACTTTAAAGGTACTTTGACGACTGGTCTGTGGTATCCCAAAACTGATTCGTTTGACCTAATAGGTTACTTGGATGCAGATTTTGCTAGATGCAAGATTGATCATAAAAGTACCAGTGGCACATACTACCAGAATATCACAAATTAGCCACGCTTGGAAATGTCGCTACAATATAGAAAAACGTTGATAATCCAGGCTAGCAACGTTTTCTGCAACGTTTTCCTGCCTATCGCGTTTCAACAAGTCGGTAACAACAAAAACGTTGCCAAACGTCGCTGATGCGTCGCTTTCCAATGACGTTTACACATCGCCAATATAGCGATGTTTACGACTACCAGTCAGAAAGTTAGCGACATATTGGTAGTCGTTGAACGTCGCAAGATTTAGCGACGTTTCGTCTTCGGCTACCGACGTTTATCAACTTCATATTTATAGGTAATATTCTGCAAATTTAGCGACATTTAGCATCGTTTAGCGACGATTAGTGACGTCGTCGTATTCGCTACACAGCGTCGCTAAACATCGCTAAATTTATAGGAAAAAAGGAAACAGAATGAACAATTAATAATGTGTAGTATCCCAGTAGTTTAATAATGAACAATTAATATGAATAGACCCGGAGCAACCATACGTTGAATTTTCTGGGTTCGCCGACCCCTTTGGTGGAACACTCAACACCGGTAAATTCATATAGTTAAAATGAATAATAAAATAAAATATGAAAATAGCACATTAGTCTCAAAGCCTACACACAACCAACATCCAATGACTAAACAACTAATATCTAATGTCTACACATAAACATCCACGCAGATAAATCTACACAACCAATCAAATGCATAATATTCAATCCCAATATCATGGGTCTACACACAAACAAACACTCTACACAAACAATCAAAAAACACTCCTAACTAGGACTACTACGGATCTGGAGCAGGAGGGGCACCATCGCGCATCAGGGATAAGAACAGCTTATACTGCTCCCGTGAAATCGATACCGATGAAGGTGGAGTCGGTCACGATGAAGAAGGCAGTGACATCGGTGGAGTCGGTGACGATAAAGGCACACCCGGAGGACGTGTCTGTTCCAATGCTGCTAGTCGTTGGTTGTATGAATCCATGGTAGATAACAATCGCGTACTGCTAATGTCATGACCCGTACCCGCTTTTCGGATGCGAGACGTATCCAAGCCAGCCTACGCCGCAGCGTCGACGGTAGAACGCTGTATAGCCACAAGACTCAAAATCATAAATAATGCTCATTCACACAAATTAATTTAATTTACGATATTCCCAAGTTTACATTTGTAGAAAAAATAACCTCTTACAAATATTGAAATGATACAACTCATCTATTTAGCTAATCTCTAGGTTTTCGTCTGCAAGTACACTCGCAACTCCCAATGCTAAATGAATCCACGACTAACCTGAAAAATGTTGGTTTCTAGGAATGGAATGAGTACAATTCACTGAATGTGTTTCAATAAATAAAAATGACTATACAACATAGGTTAGACATCAATTATATGTTTTGAAAATAGACAAAAAAATGCGAGAAAAGATGGAAAACCTACAGCAATAAATAAACTAGAAATACTTTCCCACTGTTAGAAGTACCTTTGATATGTGATCAGTCTGGGACACTACACCGGGAGTTCTACGTGGTCTACTTACACGAAATCAATGTCTACGAGGTCTACTTGCAGAAATTAAACAATGTCTACGAGGTCTACTTGCACGAAATAAACAATATCTTTGGTCGGATCACACATCCTTGGTACTTCTTATATTCCGACTCAGCAATTTATAAAAGATATAAATCACGTAACCATTGACCAATCAATAAATATAGTGAAAATCAATATTGAAAATAGGCAATAAACTGTACTTGCCAGAGGTCCTTAGCTGGTGAAATCGATAGTCCCGTTGGTTTCAGAATCGTCTAAATTGGCTATGTACGGTAC